>JAKCWG010000748.1:0-453991 GCA_021464415.1 Lonicera japonica | reverse complement strand
TCAGTGTGAGGGTCTTAGGGACTTCGTCCCTTTAATTTTTTTTTTGCGTGGGTCGATCAGTCAGATTTTCATCAAGTTGTGGCAAGAGCATAGGGATAGGCTAATCCATCAGGAGATGCTATGCATGTACTTCGTTCTAAGCTTAAGTACTTTCACCAACAGCTTTGCATCTGGAATCGGAGCAATTTGCGTTGGTTCATGATAGAGTTAATAAGGCTAAATTTGATTGGATTACATTCAGAGTGATCTAGACATTCATAGTGCCATTGAGGCCCGTTTTTTAGGCCGAGACAGGTGCTTAAAATGATTATCTTGACGCTCTTAGGGATGGGAAAGTTTCTAGAGGGATAAGGCTCGTATGAGTTGGTTTTTTGATAGAGATTGCAGTACTTCTTTATTTCACAGAGTGCTAGGCAACTAGCTATTCAGAGTTGCCTTCGGTTGCTTCGGGATAGATATAGGGAAATTGAGGATTCGGCTGATTTGGGTTCCCATGTTGTTAGCTATTATTCCTCTCTATATCATTCTAACCAGCCTTGTGTTCAGACGGGTCTAGTTGATCGAGTTGTCCCTCAATTGTTTACGGTAGAGGAGAATGATATGTTACTTGCAGTTCTGTCTGATAAGGTAGTTAAGTAGGCCGTCTCCTCCATGAATCCTCATTCTGCTTCTAGGCCTGATGGGTTTACTAGTTTATTAATTTTGTTATTTTATAAAGCATATCAAGAATTGTAAGGGCAATCATAACTTAAACAGTGTGATTTTCGATAAATAAAATCATACTTCGAGTTTTAAAAGCATTTAAACCCATACCTCAAGTTATTAGCAAAGAAGAAGAAGAAAAGATGAAGATTCCAGCCCTCCCCAATCAATCTCCATGAAGAAGATGATGAATAGTGAAAAGAGAAGGATTTGGTGGGTTTGGAGCGCAAATCTTCGATCTTGAGTGAAAAATATGCGAGAATTGCTTAAAAACACCTTTCCTTCTCTCTCTAGATGGTTGTAAAAGTGTGTGGGTCTAAAATGAGTGAAAAATGGGATAAAACTGACTTTAAATGGTTTAAGCCGGTGCACTGTGCTGTACGGCGGACCGGTATGCTAAAAAGTGAGTACCGGTCCATAGCCAAAATTTTCCCAAAATTTTTCTCGCCGGACCGGTATGCTAAAAATTGCATACTGGTTAGCAACCAAGTTTTTCCCCAATTTGTATACGTCGGAATGGTATGCTAAATTTCCCTTTACAAGTCCGCAGGCAAAATTCCCGTCCTGCTACCCTTTTCTTGTTTTGGGCATAATTCTTCGCTTGGAACTCCGATTGAGATGATTTTAATGTCTAGGAAAGGTAATTCTAAGATCTACAATTTAGGAGGAACTTTTCTCCAAATTATGGATAGAAAATTTTCTAGAACACGGATTTCACACCACAATCAGTTAAAACAACATAATTAACATAAAATTAAATACATGATGTTACATTTGTGAGAGGCAATGTAGTGATTCTATAAAACCTTATCTCTCGTTTTATCAGTGAACTACCTAAGGATAAGTTGGTTATTATCCTTTTATTCGGATATCATTTTAAAGCAAAAAGAAGGCACAAAAATAAGAGAACATAACAAATCTATATAATAAGTCATAGGAATTTTTTTTCGATAGCCTTGTAACTCAATTGTACTTGTAGTTGGCTTATGGTTTGGGAGGAAATGGATTAAGGGTTGAATTCAATAGATGTAATAAAGAGGGAAAAAAAAGGAAAAGGGAAATTTTGAGTCTCACCAAGGACACTACCATGCCACGTGCAATTGTTTAGAAGATTCCTTATCAAAACAACATATCTCTAATCCCCCAGTTAGTTTTTGCCAAAAAATAAAGTGAAATAACAAATTAAACAAAAGGAGAAGAACAACTTTGTGACAAACCTTCCTTGATCCACATGAAAGATTATATTTACGTTCTCATGACTGGAAGAATGAATTCGGCTTTAAAATGTGACCGAATTATTAATTTCAAATAATTAATTTCAAATACTAATGTGAGACATATAGAGTAACAAAATAAAATTAATGGAAAGAAATGTAAAGAAAAATATAAAGTTCAATAAGAGTACCCAAAACCTTCAATATGTATTTTTTGTTACTATTTTTGTTCCAATTGACGGTTGTGTATTATGTATTGGACAAATAATAGCAACAAAACATAGTAGAATCTATAAATTGTTTTTAATGGTAAAGGATTGAGGAAAGACTGTTGAATAGTGGGATAGTTTTACTAAGAAGAAATTAATCATTCAATGGCTAAGGAAACAGAAAATTAAAACTAATTATAGGCTGTGAGAAATAAGGAAGGAGAAATTGTAAATCGTATATGCTAATCAATAAAAACCATATGAACCCTAACTTCATACGCACACTCATCTATACGAATTATGCAATTGATAGAGAAAAATGCTTGCATATAGATAGAAAAAAACACAATCGAATTGAAATTAGAAAATTTAAGAGATGAGAGGCACCATTCAGAAGGATCCCTTTTCGAATCATTTTAGATACACCTTTAATTACAATCACCTACGGATTTTGTTCTAGGATTGGAGAAGAATCTCTTTGAGAATAATCATGTAAAGCAGTGATGGAGGAGAAATATCATTCAAAAAGGAGTTGGGGTGAAGAGGAGAGAGATAGAGAGGGGGAGGTGGATTTGAACGAGTAGAAACCGAAAAGGGATGAAGAACACAACTGAAAGGAAATGGCTCCTCAAAGATCGGGCGCTTAAAAGAATGAGAAGAGAATTGAAGTAGTTATTAAGGACATGTGGAAGGACAACATTAGAGGTGAAACGATACGTGTCTAGCAGATGTGCAATTCCTTTGTTATTAGTATTAATTATTAAATTAGATTAGATGGAGCCCACAATACTGTTTAAGCAAAGTAATACACTTTTTAAACACCTAGCTAGTTAATAAGATAGTAAAGTAAGATATAGGTGATACTTTATTTGATACTTTTTTATTAATACAATTATGTTGTGAGATGGACTTAAAACATATAAATAAATCTACGATGGTAGTTGCTGCACCAAGAAATTGATATAATTTATTATGCTAATTTATAATTTGAAGTGCATATATTATTAGTAATATTTATATTTTTAATATTTTTCAGGTGTTAGGAAAGAATTTGAGAAAATTGAAAAAATAGAGAAATTAAAGCTCGTGAAGCCACCTAAAAGTGCTTAATACTTATGGATGCATAACTTTTTACTAGGAACTCCAAATAATGCGATTCTTAAGCCTAAATTAAATAGAATTTCGAGAGCTACAACTTTGCAGTTCAATACTTTTCTAAATTCAGCCATCTCAGGGTCTGAAATTGTGATGGAAATTCAGCAGTTTAAATGGGCAAAAATTTAATATATTTAATTATGGGCTAATTCAAATATTTGTTGTTAATATTAAAAAGCCCAGCCCGTTTGGTATTAATAGACTTGCAGCCCAACTATCTATCAAAAATAGCCCTAAGTCCACCAAACATATGGGCCAAGCCCATTCAAAAACAATTCCTAATTAAAAGAGGATAGCTTCAATTATATAAAAGGGGCAGACAATTCTTGGAAAAGCAACAACAGCCGTGCACAGTGCCGAGCACTTTCTCTCCTTTCTTTTCTTTATTTTTCTTTTATGTTCTTTTTATTTTGAAGACAAGAAGATTGAAGGTTTATTTTTATTATTTAATTTAATTAATGTTAAGTAATTTTTTTTATTTTGTTTGCTATTTAATTTTTATTATGCTAGCATAAATTTGTGTTAGAGTTAGGATGAATATATTTAATTGATTCTCTTGCATGTATTCATGCATTTGACTTTACTAATTTAATGCTTTAATGTTAAATACAATTTTTTCTATTGGATGCCTATTTTAATTGATAAAAAGTTAAAGTTGGATTTTCATTATTTTTTGTTGAATTCACCTTATGATTTGTTAAGAGCAGATATAAGGTGTGTTTTGATTGATAAAGTGAGTGTGTTGATTTTATACGTTAGTTTGGCTGTGGAAGAATTACAATTGAATTTTATAAATTAATTACACTTAAATGATTTTGTTTCCCGCATCTAATAGAGTCGAGAGACTAAATTAGTGAGAGATAAGAGTAGAGTTTATGTGCATGAATACTTAGGAAGATGATATTGAATATATGACTCCGAAACCCTAGTCAATTAATTCATTAATTTTATTGCCTTGCTTCGTATTATTTAATTTAGTTCCATTAATTTATTTTACTTGCTTTACTTTATTTAATTTAATTTTCTTCATTTTATTTGTTTGATTTGCATCAATTACTCTTGGCTAGATTAGGAGTTTAGTACAAGATTAATAAGATAATTATAAAACATACTGTTTGAATCCTTATGGGATCGACCTCGTTTAGGACGTTACACTATAAATTGATTCGTGCGCTTGTGAGTATTAAAATTTATCACAACAGTAGTTTTAAGAACGTGCATGGTCTTACGATGGTGCGGAGGAAAGAAGTGAGGGCGAAATGGTGTAAGCCCATTGCCTCTTGTATTCGGAACAACACAGATGCTGTAGTTTCTTGTGAGCCGCATAATAGAGGCTTGGATTTTATTGGTAGAAATAGTGAGGATTACCATTTCTTGCTTCGGCGTGTCGAGATGTCTGTACTTTCTTGGTGGATGTTGCCAAAGCTCTTTATATTTTGATGGTTGTAGAAGAAACATTGCGGTGGAGGTTTTAACATGTAGAGTTTGTGAGTGATTGCTTAATGATTATTAATCTTCTCAACTCGGGCGTGTCGCCTCTTAGTGAGCTTGGCAAAATTATTGATGACATTAAGGCTAGTTGTCTTGGTCGTGATTTTAGCTTTCATTTTGTTCCTAGAGAGGGAAATAGAGTGGCGCATTCCATGGCGCACTTTGCTTTATCTATTCGTGAATTAGAAATCTAGGCTTTTTTGTTCCTAGAGTGGGTACTTCTTTTGATTTTACTTGATTTGAAATGATAGTAATTGTTTTTCAAAATAAAATTTATAAAAAAATATAGCATATAAAAAAATCTATTATATTTTATAGGAAAATTTCAAAAACCATTGGAGTGAGCCATACACACCATGTTGCTGAACAGTGAAAAGTCATCATTACCTTATGTCTTTCCTTTTTCTTGTTTCCAATTTCATATTCTTTCAGTCTTTCTACCAAATCAGGGGGAATTAATCTAACAAAGAGACTATAAAGGCGGTCAATTAGTAAAAGTTTTTTATGTTGGAATATTTTAATAAAAATAAAAATAATTATTATTTTATTAGATATTTATGAGTTACACAATTTAATAATTGTTATTATATTAGATATAAATAAAAGATTTATAAAGTTTTATTATATTCATCATTATGGGAATTATATGGCTTTGTTATGTTTGTAATGATTTGATATAATTAATTTATTAATTATATGTTTAACTCCTCCATAAGTTTGCCTATATAAAGGGTATATTCCAATAAGAAGAAACCCATCCTATTATGGTATTCTTCCTCTCTCTCAAATCTCATATGTCATTTTATATCATTATTTTAAATATATTTTTACGAGTTTTGGGCAGTGATTAGATTGGTTCACCCAGTTTTCCTGTGCTCGTGCACATGTAGGAGATAAAATTGCGAATTTTATGTGTATTGTCTTAGAGACGTTATTGACCGCCAATACCTACACATAAGGAAGTACTTATCTCTTTAGGACTGCCACTCTCAAAGGCCTACTTTCTTTACTTTTACTATTGAAAATGATGAAAATCACTCTGCTTAAATTTGTAGGCCATCATGAATGTGTAAAACTTCTTGTACCATTGTCTAGGCAATTATTTCAACCCATACGAGGAATTCTTAAGTTGATAAACACAAACCTCCTTGCAAGCAACCTTGAACCCCTCTGAGATATTTAAATCTCATCCTCTAGTTCCCCATATAAGAACGCCATCTTGATGTCGAGTTGTTTACGCTCTAAATCAAACTTCGATATTATAGCAAATAGCACTATAATAAAAATGTGTTTTACTACCGGAGAGAAAACTTTGCTCTAATCCACCCCTACTTATTATGCAAATTCGTTAACTGTCAATCTTGCTTTATACCGAACATCATAATCTAGAACCTCATCTTTCTTGGCAAACACCTATTTGCACTCAATTGACTTTTTCCATTGCAGTAACATGCAAATATCCTAGGTTTTATTCTTGTAAATCTCCTCACTCATGATCGTCTTCTATTTATCACAATGACTATCTACCATTGCCTCTTGATAAGAAAACGAATCATCGCTATAAACCATCAATGCATATGCAACACTATATTCATAGCTAAATTGTTGCAGTGCTCAACGAGCTCTTGGTTCCTTTTTGCTTGCCAAAGATAGTACCTCTTATTGTTATTGACTAAACCCCTAAATAGGATTTTCCACATTCTCCTAATCATTATCTGAAGAATCAACCAGAGCAGTCTTATATATAGCTTTCACATTTTCTCTCATAGGCACCTTAAACAAAGATGACATGTCAAATATAAGATGTCTGCTAATGATCATCTTCTTCTCTTGTAGACACTATAACTTGTATCCATTGACTCCATTTCTTAAACACATAAAGATCGCTTTCCGGGCTCTTGGATTAATCTTATTTTCATAGACGTGAAAATAAAATGAACACCTAAAAATCTATAATGAATTTTAATTTGCATGAGATCATGTCCAAACCTTTATATGAGTTTTGTAATTGACCTATGAAGATGGTAACATGTTCACAATGAAGCTAGCATAAGATAAGGCCTCTGCCCAATATTGTTTTCCAAAATTTGCATTGGACAGTATACATCTCACTTTTTAAAGTAAGGTACGGTTCATCCTTTTAGCTACTCTATTCTGCCATGTGTACTTCTAACAGTGACATGGTGAACAATTTCCTCATCCTGATAGTACTTCTTAAACGGATTACTAGTGTACTATCTGTCATTATCGGATCTAAGTACCTTGATCTTCTTGCCAATCTAATTTTTGACCATCTTCTTTCACTTTAGAAACACCCCAAATCCACTTATAGAAATCATATACAGATGTAACATACCTCTTAAGGATTTTGTCTTTAAAAGACCCCAAACATTCATGTCTAAGCAGTCAAGCAACCCCTTCGTGCAATGAATAACCGTTCTACACTTTACCGGTGTTTGTTTCCCAAGAGCATAATGCTCGTAAAACTCTAGCTTGCAGTTTTTTGCACCCTTAAGCAAACCTTATTTAAACAATGTCGTCATCGTTTTATCCCTTGCATGTCCCAATCTCATGTGCTACAGTTTCGTCGAATTTGAACTTATACTTGCTCCATTTGCTTACGTAGAAGCTGAAGCATTTCCAGTCACAGTACTACCCTAAAGGAAATAAAGATTACCTTCATTCTTTCCTTTCATCAACACCAAGGCACCAGAGGTAACCTTTAACATTCCACCTTCGATCACACTCTTGAACCCGTTAGAATCTAAAGAACCCAAAGAAATCAAATTCTTCTTTAAATCTAGGATATATCTGAGTTCACTTAGAGTTCTGACTACTCCGTCATGCAACTCAACTTGGCTTTTCTAATAACCACTGTTTTACAGATGTGATCATTGCCCATCAAAACTGTCATTCCATACACCTTCGCCAAGGTATGAAAAAGGTCATTGTTTGGGCATATATTGTACAAACAACCCAAGTCTATTATCCACTCGTATTTTTAGCTTTCATTAGGAGTAACCAATAATATACTCTTAGAATCACTACCTCCTGAAGTAATCGAATTTGTGGTGTCGTCCACTTTCTTCTTCTTCCCCTTATCTATCCAAACATTAAGGCAATTGTTTTTCATACGCACTTTCCTCTTGCACTTATAACATTTCATGCTATCCAAGTGCTTAGTATGTGAATTAGACCAAGAGTTTCCTTACTTAACTTAATTTTGATCATCTATCTTTCCCTGCGTAACAAATGCATTGGACGATGTACCGTATTTCTCCCTCTATATCTACTCATTACTTAGCATTGCCGAACAAACACCCTCAGACTTCACTGAATTCTTACCATATAACAAAATGGTGCTTAAATGGTCATAGGATTCTGGAAGTGAATTGAGCAACAAAATGGCTTTATCATCATATTTCGTGTCATCGTCTAGGTTTAACAAATCATAAATTATTTTATTAAACTCATCAACATGCTTAGTCATTGACGTACCTCTAGCGTATTCAAGCCAGAACAGTTTTTCTTAGGATATAAAGATGTTCAATGATCTTTGTCATGTATTATTCTTCCAGTATCTTCCATATGCTAGTTACTGTTTTCTTACGCATAACATAGTGCGTCACATTTTGAGCTAGATACAACCGGATATTGCTAAAAGCTTTCAAATCATACTTTTCCCATTGAACATCTGTCATCATTGTGGCTGCCACACCCAATAATGCCTTATGAAAATTATGTTAGGTCAAGACATCTCGCATTTGGTATTGCCACATATATACCAAAATTTACCAACTTGCCATCGAATATCTCTAAGTCAAACTTTGTCCCTGACACCTTTGAGGTCTTAGAAGTAGACATCATCAATCACCAATGAACTTGCCAAATCAACAATGAGACAAAGATTAAAAAATCTCACATAGGAATTTTATCAAAACTTAGCATGCGACACAAATGCCACCTTTCTCATTTTAGCCTCTGATACCAATTTGTTGTGACAGACAGCTTAGAACAGAGCACGATACAATGTAGAAGGATCACACATAGCACAAATGTTATCCTATTGAAGAAAACGTCATAGCAAGCACATTCACAATAGAGAAATAAGAAAATAAACAACAATCGCACAAGATAGGTTTTAGCATGATGTTGGTGTAAACGCAATTAATCCACATAAATGATAGCTTCTATTGGATTACAGCAGCAAATGAATTAATTAAAAGCACTAAAGAAAAATTTTTTCTCAAGATAAGCTCTCAAAGTCACTTTTGAGCCTAACACATGTCTTATAAGGAAATGAGCTAAAATTGCACTTTGAGCTGAAATCTGCACCTCTGATCAATCAAGCATGTAACAAATGCTGCTGAAATTCTTTGCTCATCTCTAATTGATTAAAGAAAACCTCTGATCGATCAGAGGCCAAGTTTGGCAAGCCAATAACTACAACCTACATATACATATGTATAATTGCTGAGATAGTCTTTACAAGGAAATATGCACCATTCAAATCACTAAGAATAAGGTTAAAATCTTCCATTATTATGATTGCAAATTTGGTTCTAATAGCTGTAGATACGCTACAAATTTGCTCCAAATTTTTAGCAATATAGCTATAGATTTACATCTATTTATGAGTTGACTCCAATACTTTCTCTATTCTTTTATATCAAATATCGGGTAAACGTTGAAAAAATAGTGGAGTTGCTTCATGGCAGAAACAAAAAACAAGCCACTTTGTCTGCATTTCCAATTGCACCGCTGGCTCACATAAGTGTTAATGGTGTAATATTTCAAAATCAAATAGTTGATCATACACCTATGAATCCAAATTTTAAGTGTCACTGGCTAGCCACTAGTTGCATTCGAATAACAAAGAAAAAAAAACATAATCTAAAATTCAGATACAGACTCGAGACATCAAACAAGATATCAAATTTGAATTAATGAAAACAAATAATGGCACTTGCAATAAAATCCAACAGTATTTGACACACTATCTAGGGTATACATGAGTAATCAATGAATCATCCGAGGATACAGACATTGCCACTGAATTGCCTGTTAATTGATTAGACTCAATTCTGCTTTGAATGAAGAATGGAGGTTTTTGAGGAGATGGTAATGAAATAGAGTAGCTGCTGAGCATTAGGACTATTGTCGCCATAGTTGGCCTCGCATCAGCTTCTTCTTGAACACATAATAACCCCATATGTATGCATCTTATCACTTCATTCCTCGAAAAAGAATCCTTTAGGACAGGGATCCATCAACTCTAAGGCTTTCTTATCCTCTCCATAGTTCCCATGCCTGCAAAAAAGGTAAATTTATCATTCATATATTAATAAAGTTTTTTTAGTAGCATTAATCTCGTTCTTTTAACATTGAACTTGATCAAATCACATTTAGTTTTGAACTCACGTAGCAAATAAGGTCCATTGCGTGTTCTGGTCGATAGAAGTTACTGTTCCTTTTGCCACTGATGATCTCAAGAACTAATACGCCAAAACTGAACACGTCGGACTTCACAGAGAACAGTCCATGCATTGCATACTCTGGAGACATGTAACCGCTACAACCATACAATGCCAATTTAAAAATGTAAAGGAAAACGTGTTTGATGACAACAAGGCACTTCTTTATGTAAAGATTGCAAAATAATACATGCATTGTATAGTAGACTAATGACTTACTGAGTACCAACAATTCTGCTTGTATTTCCTTGTGTTTGATCCACCTCAAAAAGCTTTGCCAATCCAAAATCCGAAACCTTTGCATTCATTTCCATATCTAACAAAATATTGCTAGCTTTGAGATCTCGATGTATAATTCTTAGACGAGAATCCTCGTGGAGATAGAGCATCCCTCTTGCAGTTCCTGCTATAATTTTGTATCGTCTTGACCAATCCAAATGTCCTCGCATTTCAGGATCTATATTGATTATGTATATGATGAAAACAAATCAACTTGAAACTCATGGATACGATATAAACTAAGTAAAAGATATTTCAAATGAACCATGTAAATAGAACAAGTTCTATAACTAAATGCTACAACTCTCTAAAACTTTGAATCCCACACGTTTTTGGAGGAATGAAATGGACTAACCAAAGAGAAAGTAATCAAGGCTTTTGTTGGGGACATATTCATAAACGAGTATCTTCTCTTGTTCTTCAAGGCAAAATCCTAAAAGCCTCACAAGATGTCTGTGTTGAAGCTTGGCTAATAAAACCACCTCATTCTTGAATTCTAATGCACCTTGTCCCGAGCTTTTTGATAGCCTCTTCACAGCTATTTCTTGGCCATCGGCAAGAGTACCCTGCCAATATACGTACTTACTAGTTATGATTAAATATACATATAAAACTAATTTTTTTAATTTAAAACCCATGAAAACAGTTTTAGCTAAACTTCCAAAGTAAGATTAATTGGTGACTGCTCGTAATTTGGCACATTTATGACATTGAGATACTTTTGGTTAATTTCTTACCTTGTAGACCATTCCAAATCCACCTTGGCCTATCTTGTTGTCATCAGCGAAGTTGTTTGTGGCAAATTTAATCGTGCCCAAATAAAATTGCAATGACTGAATAGTGATAATTTCATCCCCATCTACACAACCCAAAAAAAAGGATTTGAAATTCATGCAAATGAGACGCATGCCAGAATTCGCGGTTGAATTTGTAGATAAAACTAAATTTCTTTTCTAGTCACTTACCATTTTCTTCCGCAACAGTATCATACTTCTTCTGCTTCTTCTTATTAGTTTTTCTGACTGCATAACAAAAGCCTAAGGCCAAAAGCAGAACTAAAACACTGGATGTAGTAGCAATGGCAGCAACCGTTGTTGATGAGGATTTTCCTCCCCCTACAGATAAACATATATGCAGCTTTTTAGCATTCTAAATAGTTGGATTTATACACCAAAGCATAAAATAGTGAAGCTCGAAATTTGCTACACCAGAATGAAGATATTACAAATAGCAAAGTGTGAACAAAAATAATTGCAAGTAGAAATTGTTGTGACCTCAAATTGGAAAATTCTTTTCACAAAGGAAGAAAAAAATTGCTATTTTTTACCATTTTCAAGGCTGCATATTTGTTCAATCCGATCTGATTAATTTTTTTACTACGTAATAGTTATTTGTAAATTTATAAAGGATAATGATACTATCAAACTAGTGGCTTCAGATTGGGTTTGGGGTATACGAATAAGAAAACCCAATCCATATTCGATTTAAACAGATTGGATTTCGGGAACGAAAAAACTCAGATCCATTGAGAAGACCTAAGTCTTATTAATGGAAAAACATTGAAAAGGTATCAATAGGAGCTTTTCCAACTCATTTTCTCATGTTCTTTATTAGGCAGCAGATGATTCTTTCGGTTTGAGCTTTTTTAACCCTATATACTCTCTTGGAAAGATGGCAGTAGCCGAGTACGTATTTTCATGAGTTGCTTTAATGTTTTACAGATGTATTAAACGATCCGATCTGATGACTTTTTAGTAATTGAATTTGAGTTCACTTTGATCCGATTTAAATCCAATCCGTTGACAGGCCCAACAAGAGCATGCTTTTCTTCACTCACAGGTGGTAGCTAGGTGTCACCAACCATGAGATTGACTGGTTACATATGAAGTAAAGATATATCTAATTTACCAGCTACAGTCGCTGGTGATTGGCTGTGGCGCAGCTGTGTGACTCCGGTGTACCAATTAAATTTATATATATATATAATATCAGCCTCTTTCTTTTAAGGACCGTCCTTAAGTTAGCAAACATAAGGACCGTCCATTTCGAAGGGTAAACGATGAATTTTGTTATGAAACTTGGTGAGAATGATTTCTATAATGAATAGATCATACCTACCAAATTTCATCAAAAAAATCAAATGGAAAGTGGGTTAACTGAAAATCTAAAATTTCAACATTAAAAAATGTGCATATATATCAAATTTTCGTTAACCCACTTCCTGATTGATTTTTTTTTATGGATTTTGGTGGAGATGATATATTCATTATAGAGTTAATCTCCACTAAGTTTCATAAAAAAATTTGTCCGTTTACCACCTCAAAAAGGATGGTCCTTAAATGAGTTAATTAAGGACGATCCTCAAGAGAAGGGTTATATATATATGTGTTTAAAATATAAGAAAATGAAGGAAGAATATATATAATTGTGAAAGCAGCCCTTGAAACCCATAGCTTCTAAAGAATATGTTTGTGCATTTTCACCTCTAGGATTTTCTGCGACATTAGGAGGAGGAGGAGGAAGAAAAGGACCAGGAGGTTCTGGTGGTGGTGCATCGTACTCGGTCCTTTCTATAAAAACTATTTTCCTCAAACCTAACACTACAAGCTCGGGCAAACAACCTCTGCCGCCTCTTCTTCCATTACAACACCCCTGGAACACCTCTAGCCGCCCAGATTAAGCATCTGTTACAATCCTCCTCGGATATATCGGGAGTGCACTGCACAAGCCCATATATTGTTAAAAAGTCCGGGCCAGATATGTTCCCCGTGGCAAACTTTCGAAGAGAACCACCAGCAGCAGCTCTGGTTCGTAGGGCATCGATCAAAGTCCGTAGGTCGTCATTGAACTGAGCCACGCTCACAACCGTCTGAGGGCTCCGCATAGCAAAGTAAGGGTCATTTGTCATAGCATGAAATATGGAGCGATTCGAGTACCTTAACATACAATTGTTGTACCACACAACGGCTATCTTTTGAACTGGACAGAGCTCCCTAAGCGTAAAAGTAGCGTTACGGACACACTCAGCACACGCATCCCGCTCAACGTCTCCTCTACAAAGAGCGAGTGCACTGACTGTGTCAATGCTTTCACCGACAGAGGAATTATAGAAACCATAGACACTACTATTGGCAATCAGTCTAATGGTGGAGAGGGCAGCGTCAAGATTTGATCGATACACGCTGTCACTAGTGTAATTGCCTCGGAGATTAGTACAGTGATGGCGTAGGGGGTCTGGCTGGGCAATGGTGAGACCAACAAGGTGTATGAGAATGGTAGTAAAGAATAATCGATATATTCCACAGCCGATTTCCATGAATGTGTCGTAAATATATATCAAAAAAGGTTTTAAGTTTTAATATTAATAAAGTACACAATTAAAATGGTGAAGATCAAATTATGAACTCAAGGGCACATATACAAATACAATCTTGATCTTGGTCCGTGAGTTGATCTTATTGCATGCAAGTCTTTTTTTTTTTTTTTTTTTGGTTTTTTTTGGGTCAAAGTATTCCATGCAAGTTGATTAATAAAAACGAGGCCAAGTTGATCAACTTGATTTTATACGCGCACGCGGAATAATTGAAGCTAGTGGGGAATTGGAAATGTGAACTTTAAAAGGTGTTCTATTTAATAAAAAATAATTAGTTGAATGTTAGTACGGACGGCGAGGACTTGGGTCCCTCCATTTCCTTTTTTCTTTGTTGGAAACTTGGAACTACTCTCTTCCTCTTATGAAATAGTCTATTTTTTTTTTATGTTCTAAATTATATGCCACTTACTTTTTAAAGAATGTATTAAATTTTTTTTTTAATGTAACCTTATTTAATTATATTATTATCAACTCCTAAAATAATTAACTTTATCTGAATAAATACCCATCTCCATAAAGGAAAGATAAAAAAATATATGTTCATCTTTTAATCCAATATATTTATTATAATACAAAAAATGAGGGCATAATAGGAAAAACGAGTAAAAAAATTTACGGTTGATTCCAATTATATTAAATGAAGTTTCTTAATCTATGTTGAAAAAAAAATGTCTATCTTTATTGGACGGAGAGTATAATTTTCTTTTCACCAATTTTGATAGAGATAATTTTTAAAATGAGTAAATTAACTTAGCAAAATTTTATTAAAAAACTTAAATCAGTTGTGAGTGAAATGGTTATCTAAAATTTTAAGTTTAATTTTTTGATAAAACTTTTGTAGAAATGATTTACTAATTATAGAAATTATCTCAACTAAATTTTATAAAAAAAATTATCCATTTAAATTTCAAACTAGATTCCATCCAACATCTCGAATAGAAGTAGAAATAGGGTGATTTTGTTTCCATCCACCAAATTTTATAGTTAATCCACTTTTAAATTATGAAAATTTTGAATAAGATTTTACAATATTACCCTTTTTCAAATTAATAAGTATATCCACCAATTAAATTAAATTATAATTATATAAATTTATATTCGATTTTAATTAAGATTCCTAATTTAAATATAATTCCTAATTTAAATTTGACTCTTTTAACATGCCATATTTCTCGGTTCCTTTCAGATCCGACCTTCTCAACTCAACCTTGAGATTGCTAACCAACCTCGCGTCTCCCCTCAATAAGAAATTCATCTTCTTCATGCTTTTTATTATATCTAATCCACATCTTCACCCATCTTCACTGCTCTTGAGACCCACTCAACTCTCTCCTCTCCTTTATATCTACAGATCCATGCCCAAAACAAATTCAATTGTAAAGATAATTTACTAATTATAAAAATCATCTCAACTAAATATCATGAAAAAATTTATCCATTTAAATTTCAAACTAGATTCCATCCAATATCTCGAATAGAAGGAGAAATAAAGGGGAAAATGAGTAATAGAGGGAATCGAAGTCCCGCCAGAAAAGACTAAAGAGCGATTGGAAAAGAAGTGGTTAACGACACGCTGGAGAATGAGGAAATATTCAATCTTGACAACTTGTTCACACTAGTCTTCTTAACTTATCCAGTTTCGAAGAAAAAAACATTACTAAAAACAATAATAAATAATTAAATAAATAATTTAAAACGACACATTTATCAAAAAATAAATAAATTAAGATGACTCATAAAAAAGACCTATGAAGTAGCTTTCTATTTGATCTTTCTTTTCCCCTTTTTTGTTTTTTTTTTAATCAACAGTTGTTATCATGTTGATACTTTATATTCTATCGATCTATATTATAAAGAAAGAACAAGCAATACAACTCTACACTCTCTCTTTCAAATTACCTTCTCTCTCATTATTTCTTCGTATTGAATTAAAAATGTCTTAATATTAAATCTTAAGTTTGGAGTATTCAAAATACGTGGCTTACTAAAAAGATCAATCAAGTGTGCCTGTTCGAATTAGTTTGATCAATTTTATTCGCCAATTTACTAGGATCAAACATAAACTCTTAGCTCATCCTATTTTTATTCTTAACTTCTCACGCGTTCTCTTTTGTTCAATTTTTTTTTGTTTTACTGTAGCGTCCAGCACGATTATACCCTAGCTAACCCTAAAATAAAAATAACTTATCTAGACCACTTTGGTATGAGTATTTGTCATACTTTAATGTTTACATTTTTTGAAGTGGTAGAGTTGGCTTTCTATACAAAAGTAATAAAAAATAAATCCAGTCGTAAGAATTAATGTATCAGCAATAAGCGGAAAACTTAGAGTCTTTGGATTAAAGATGCCTATCTAAGAGTTGCGATCAAAGATCAAAAATTTATAATGAGTAAATTAGTCATAGAGCCTTTCGACACATGTTTATCAGTGATACCGATACAAATTTCTATAATATACATATCTGCTGATAAAAATTCTCTTCATCCAATGGGAGTTTCTAACCTCAAATGAGGTACGTGGAAAACTTTTCTACGCGTAGAAATGACAGTAAAAGTTTTTTGGGGAAATGTTATTGTCAAAGTAATAGTTCGTGCTAGTCACATAATATTTGGTGCTTTCAAATTGAGATGAAATTTATTTAGCATAAAATTATTGTTTTAGCAATAGAATCTCTCATAATTCTAGCATACATAGAATTAATTAAATGGAGCTCACAATACTATTTAAGCAAAGTAATTAAACGTGTAAGGTTCAACTTATACGGGTTTAAAACTAAATCAGTTTACACCCACTCAAAACTTTTTCTCCGATTTATAATTTATCAATTCTACTATTGGATTAGCTATTTTTGTTGTGCCTATCAAGTAGGCAAAGTTTCACATTAATCAAATGTTTGTAACAATTTAATCGATACAGTTAGTTTTACTTAATTAAATTTTATAAGGCTCATAATTTAATATAAAACATGACTAACATATAGATCAATGAATTATGAAATTGAGTAAAAGTTACTGATGGTTGTAAAATTTCTTTATTTTACACCTGGTGTAACTTGAACCTTTTAGTTTTTAAACACCTAGCTAGTAATAAGAAAGGAAAGTAAGATTTAGAAAGTACTTTATTTGATACTTTTCTATTAATATAACTCTGTTGTCAAATGGACTCACAGGGACTTGACTCATCTCCATTACCCTTAGGTCTAATTCCATCCAAATGGGTCTAATTCGAGGGATAAGCAGATGATTTTTTTTCATGAAACTTGGTACAAATGATCTCTATAATGAGTAGATCATATCCACAAAATTCCATAAAAAAATTCAAATAAGAAGTGGGCGTAGTAAAAATTTGATACATTTGTTCATTTTTGACAATTCAAATTTTAGAATATCATCTCAGCCATTTCTAAATTGATCTTCTGGTGAAATTTTGTGAAGATAAACTACTTATTATAGAGATTATATGTACTAAGTTTCATGAAAAAATTTATCAGTTTAATTCTAGAACTAGACTCTGGGACATAATTGGATAGAATGATAATAGAAACGAGCCAAGTCTAACTCGTAAATACCCTGTCCTTTCAATTCATTATAATCACCTTCACTTGTTCGTCCATTTCACCGTGAGAGGTGAAATCGTGTATTGTGGAGCCTTAGAGCTTACTAATTTCTTTCACTAGTCATAGTAGTCTCTTTACACTTATGTAAGAGATCGTTTAGTGATTCGGGTGGTCCAAATTAATTCCAGCTTGTAAATTGTGAGTTTCGGTATTACGCGATTTCTTTGTTTCTAGCCAACTTTGATATACCGTAACTTCTACATATTGTGTCCGAATTGGTTTCTTCTTGCGTCTATGTTTAGTTTTCATACCATTCTATAACTTTCGTATTTTGACCGAAGTCCATTTCGTACTCCTCGTTGGCCAAAACATCGTGTGAAGTAGGCCGGTTAGTAAATTTTGATCGTTCGGTAGCACTTTGGCAGAGTGTTGTCTTCGGAGCATTTTTGGGACTTATCCGTTCATAATTCGGGGAACTTCATCTACAAAGTTGTAGATCTTCAAGTTAGCTTTCTGGTGACATAAAGATCACCTAAATCGGAGTCTCGAGCGGAAAGTTATGACAGAATTACGAACAGTACTTTGGATAAAAAAGGGCTGGTGCTGGCAGTGGACTCCATGATCGATCATGGTACCCTGAATGTTGGTTTTGACTGTGTTTGACACGATTTTTTACCTCTTTAACCCCCATACATCACCATTTTCGACCAACACACATATATAACACATTTGGGGGTTCTAGAGAGAGAGAGAGTTAGGGATTCTTGAGGGATCATTGAGGGTTCATCTTGTCTATACAAGATTTGGGGTCAAATGTGCACTATTCATCATCATCTACAACTCTCCCACCATTGGAGCTCAAGCGGATAAGCTAGGGTTTCGTGATCATGATGAGGGAGCATCTTGAGAGGTGGGAACACTAGTACCTAAGCTTTATTTCAAAGTATTATGTATTGTAAGCTTCAAATCAAACCAAGCTTAAGGTTTTTAATCAAAATGCATGTTCATGGGGGGCGTGGGGGTATTTTCTTGGAGTTCTTTGATTAATTTGCATTGTATATGACTTCAATATTATTTTTATAGAAAAAGCCCTAATTATAAATGGATTACGAGGAAGATTAGTATACGACCCTTATATACGAATACGATAGCGAACATAAAACTATGATACGCATATATATATATATATACTGAGTTGTACATGGAATTAAAAGTATGGTTTGATTATTGTTGAAGGTAAATCCACAATTGCACTCCTCTTTGTGGTAAATTCAGAGGGTATATCCGGTGTGCAGGTTATCGGATGCCATGGCGCTTTAATGGGCCTTGCGTATAAGGAAATAAAGTTGCGCCTTCACTAATAGCTATAACTTTTGGCGCAATGGTAAGCGCTTGATCCTCACAATTGGTAATTGAGTGAAGATCAAATCTCTTAATGCAAATCATGAAGTACAAATGATCAAAAGACTATATGAAAAGCTTCAAGGAAAAAGCTTCAAATGAAAATCAATCCAAAAAAACAAATTAAAGCATTCGAAGACTCGTTAATTCAGTAATTGAGTGAGTGCTTAAGATTTATGTAAAGTTATTTATTGATGAAATCCCTATAGCTCAAATTTATTCAACCATATTTTAAAGATTGATTCAAATAAGCTTGAAATTGAATTTATTTCAAAAACATCATTTTACAAAAACCGAGTTTTAAATTAAATTCATATTAATTTTAAATGATCATATTTTAAGGTCTAATAAATATAGGTATCTTAGAAACATATCTTTGAGGTTCAAAACTCATTAGAATTTTATTTGGAACTAAATTGTTAAATTGTAAAAATATTTTTATTTTACATTTAAAATTTGCTCAATTTTCACACAGTTTTGATCTAACGGTAAGATGGAGGCCTTACCGGATTCCGATCATTTTGAAATTTTTACAGTAGTTAGCAAACATCTCCTAGAACTTTTGAATAAAATTTGAGCATGATCCAACGGTCAAATTGGGAGAAATTATCAAAACAAATTTGAATTATTTGTTAAAACTAGCTATTGGAAAGTTTGAAAATGTATACCTTTGACCCAAAACCTTTCTTAATCATCCCCAACGGCCATATAGTTTTGCAAGCTATATATATGAGGTCGTAGACATGTTTTAACATACCTTGAATCATTCTAATACTTTATTATTCATATATTCAAATATACAAAGATTCAAAAACACATTTTGATCAATCTTTCATCTTTTGAGCTATATATTTTGATCAATCTTGATAACTCTAGTGTGAGCTTCATTTGTAATATTCAAATACACATGAGAGTTATTGTATTGGTGTGTATCACCACAAATAATTCATTTTTCAATTCAAAAGAGAGTTTGTCTCTTTGTAGAGCAAGAGAGCATATCTTGTGAGAAGTGTAGTGTGTATAACTACATTGTGATTGTTGCATGCATAACAACATTTGTATTGAGGTTTGATCTTCACCCAAAGAAGATTGAATAGTAAAAATTCTCGGGTTACTAACCGAGCGCAGACATATGGTTTAGGAAACTGAACCGTGAGGACAAAAACTCTCGACCTTCAAATTGGTTTAATCTCTCTAAACTCAAGCTCTCTTTTTATTGCTATATTAATGCTTGTATTTTAAGATTGCTTATTTTCTTATCTTGGGATGGATTACTTGAAATTTATTATTTCCTTGATATTGTTGCTTAGTCAAGTTACTTTGCTTAAATATTTTAAAAATATTTTAATTCCGCATTAAGTTTTTAAAACTCTATTTACCCCCCACTAGGGTTGTTTTTCGACCAATAATTGGTATCAGAGGTTGTACTCTTATTTTGATTTAACAATCTTAGAGTTTACGATCATGTCTATATATCAAGGAACCGGCTTTTTCGAAGGTCTCTCCACCTATAGACCCCCCTATTTGATGGTAAAAATTATAACTATTGAAAAAGTAAAATGAGTATATTTTTACAATCTAGTGATTTTGAACAATGGAGAGTTATACTTGAAGTACCCTATGAAATTATCAAAAGAGATGATAGTGAAAATTGCTCTTAAGAAAATGTCCGAGTATGATGAAAATGATATTAAGAAAATTCAATATAATGCTAGAGCTTTAAATGCTTTAAATTGTGCATTAAGCATGGATGAATATAACAAAATTTTTAGTTGCAAAACGGCCAAAGAAATTTGGGATAAACTTGAGGTTACCTACGAAGGAACCACTCAAGTTAAAGACGATAACATAAATATGCTTGTTCATGATTATGAATTATTTAAAATAGAGCCTAATGAATCTCTTGCTTCCATGTATAGTAGATTTTCTATTATTACTAATGATTTGGATCTTCTTGGAAAAGTTTATTCTAATGAAGATAAGATAAGAAAAATTCTTAGGATTCTTCCAAAGAAGTGGCGTCCAAAAGTGATGGCGATTCAAGAAGCAAAGAATCTCAAAATACTCAGCATGGACGAGCTTTTGGGATCTCTAAAAACTCATGAGAATGAACTTCAAAGAGAAGAAGAAGTGGATACAAAATCAAAGAAAATTTTAGCTCTCAAAACTATCCAACATGAAGATAATGAAGTATCAATGGATGGTGATGAAGACATGGCGCTTCTATCTAGAAAATTTATAAAATTTCTAGTTAAGAAGAAAAATTCTCAAGGAAAGGATAACAAATATCCATTATCCTCTAGAAGAAATAACGATCGATCAAATCAACAAAGAGGAGAAAATGATGAAATCAAAAAGTGCTATCATTGCCATGAACCCGATCATATCAAGCTAAATTGTCCAATTAGAAAGAAGGAGAAAAGGGATAAATGAGATAAAGTATTCAAATAAGTGAAGCATGCACTAAAAAGAACATGGAGCGATTCCGAAAAAGGAGAATCGGATGCCGATTATAGCGATGAAGAAATGGCCAACCTTTGTTTTATGACAAAAGAATATGAGGTAAATTCTAACTATAACTCATTTAGTGATAATTTTGATGATAATGAAAGTGTGCATAATGAATATGATGAACTATTTACCATGTTTGAAGAATTACATATTAAATTTGAAATTCTCTCAAAAAGATATGCAAGTCTCAAGAAAGAAAATTTCATTACTTCTGCCAAATGTGAAACTTTAGAAAAGGAAAACATTGATTTTAAAAAGGAAATCAACTATTTGAAAAAGGGAAAAGAAAATGATACTTCAAACTTACTTGCATTAGAAAATGAGGATTTGAAAGAAAAAGTAAAGGATTTAACTAATAGTCTAACCAAGTTCACAAATGGAAAATATAACTTGGATAAACTATTAGGAGTACAAAGGTGTGTCTTTGATAAATCCGGTTTGGGTTACAATCAAATCCATAACCAAAAGGATTACAAAAATTTCTTCAAAACATACACACCACATAATCCCACTAATCTTTGTTCATTTTGTGGAAGAAACACTCATAATGCACATTCTTGTTATTACAAAGAAAAGAATTTTGCTAAGAACAAACTTGCTTGGATTCCTAAAGGAACCACTATGTACGCTAACCCCAAAGGACCCAACTTATTTTGGGTATCAAAAGAGAAGTTACTTAAGATTTTGGCGTAGGTTTGCATGAGAGCAAAAGCTAGAAAAATAAAATGGTTATTAGATAGTAGATGCTCGAAACACATGATGGGAGAAAATAGAAATTTCTTGAGTCTCACTCTTAAAAAAGGAGGCAACGTCACATTTGGAGACAACGCCAAAGGTAAAATCATTAATATAGGTAAAGTTGGTAATAAATCTTCTTATATTGATAATGTTTTACTTGTTAACGGTTTAAAACATAACTTGCTTAGTATTAGTCAATTGTGTGATAAAGGTTATGAAGATATTTTTAAATCTGAATGTTGCATTGTTAAAAATATTAGTGATAATTCTATCTTGTTTGTTGCTTATAGATCTAATAACGTATATACTCTTGAACTTGATGATTTGTCTCAACAAGATGTTAAATGTTTATCTGTGTTGAATGATGCTTCTTGGTTATAGCATAGAAGATTAGGTTATGCTAATATGGATTTAATTCACAAATTATCTAAAAAGGAATTAGTTAAAGGATTGTCTAAAAATAAATTTGTTAAAGATAAATTTTGTGATACTTGTCAACTTGGTAAAAAAAACACAAGTATTCATTTTGCATGTTATTGTAAACTAATAATAATTTTGCAGTCCAAAATCATTATCTGTTATTCAAAGAAAAAAAGGAAAAAGAATCTAAAATCATCAGCATCAAAATTCAAAACAGCATCGAGACTAGAAGAAGAATAATCAACAAAATTATGCTCCATATCTAATAGAACTGTTCAATCAGGACTCATTGGCTCGACAACCTTTGCAACAGCACTACTTTGAGAAAATTGCAATGAATAACCTTCTAAAGTAGCTTGGTAATCTGACAGAGTCGGATATGCCAGCAAATCCACATCAGTCAGAAAAGCAATATGCTCTGAAAAATTTCTTGTAGTCAGAAGGATATCACGTGCAGCTTCTTCTGCCGACATGAGAAGCCCTAAAAATCCTCCAGAGGAAGGATATGCCACCAAATCAGCATCGATTGAAAAAACCTCATGTTCTGAAAGATTCTCGGCAGTCGGATTAATATTCGGTGCAATGTCTTTTGCCGATGATAGGAGCTCTGAAGAACTTCTAGGAGGAGCAAAAGAAAAGGATGGGTTAGCACTAGAAGACTCTCATAATCGAAGCTTTAACGCCATCACTTGTAATTGCAAAGCCTTTAACGCTGTCACCCGTGATTGTAACTCTTTTACCTTTTGTTCAAAAGAAACAATGAGCGCGGTACAGCCTTTACTGGGATTCTCGACTCTTGCCTTAGCTTCAAAAAGAAATGAATTGAGAGTCTCAAGATATTGATGTTCAGGAATATTTTGTAAAATATTTGCAACACTCTTTACCTCGAAAATAGTGAAGATTGTGCGATAATCTTGACGCCTAATCACATCCATAAAAATTTGTGCATATTCACACCATGGCTGACATCTCTTGCGTCTATAAGTGCAAGTAGTACAAGAAGAACCTGTACAATGGAAAGTGTTCGGCATACTTGTGATTTACTTTCCGTTCCTCATGGGTACCCCCTATAAAAGTTATAAGAAAAAAATGGATCTCGAGGGAGATAACAAGAAAGAGGGGACAAGAGGCATCTAGTATTGAAAGAATTCCGAAAACGAAAAGTTGTCATCCTAAAAAGTAAAAAATACAGCGCCCCTCGCGTGCATCTAGAATCCACCGCCCTCACACAGTCTAGATCCCTTTTTGATGCTGACATAGGGGGAGAAAATGTGTGCATGATGATGATGCTGCGGTAAGATTTTTTGATGTAGGGTAAGATTTTTTGCTGTGGTAAGATTTTTTATACTAACTTTAAATGTTGTGGTAAAATTTTAAATGCTTTTTTACATTCACACTTTTGAAAGGTTTATTTACAATATATATATATATATATTATTGGTTTTAAAACTATCTCAAATATTTGCAATATTTTTTAATTGTCATCTTTGCATAAATTGATGAGGAGCATATTATTTACATTTACATTTATATGCTATTTATGCTTGTTATTGTAAACACACATTAATTTATTGTCATCATCAAAAAGGGGGAGATTGTTGACCTAAGTTCTTAATCTTATTTTGATAATAACAATAAATCAATCATGTGTAATTTAACATGGTTCTTGATATAAGTATATAGTTCATTTAGTTGGAAAATTCAACAAAAACATGACAAGGATCAATCTTTCACTATTCGATCATTGGACAACACAAGGAAGATCAAATCTCTCAATGCAAATCATGAAGCACAAAGGATCAAAAGACTATATGAAAAGCTTCAAGGAAAAAGCTTCAAGGAAAAAGCTTCAAATGAAGATCAATCTGAAGAAATAAATCAAAGCATTCGAAGACTCGTTAATTCAGTAATTGAGTGAGTGCTTAAGATTTGTGTAAAGTTATTTATTGATGAAATCCCTATAACTCAAATGTATTCATGCATCTTTTAAAGATTGATTCAAACTAGTTTGAAATTGAATTTATTTGAAAAACATCATTTTACAAAGACCGAGTTTCAAAATAAATTCATATTAATTTTAAATGATCGTATTTTAAGCTCTAATAAAAATAGGTATCTTAGAAACATATCTTTGAGCTTCAAAAATCATTAGAATTTTATTTGGAACTAAATTGTTAAATTGCAAATATATCTTTATTTTACATTTAAAATTCGCTCAATTTTCGCACAGTTTTGATCTAACAGTAAGATGGAGGCCTTCCCATATTCTGATCATTTTGAAATTTTACAGTAGTTAGAAAACATCTCCTATCACTTTTGATTAAAATTTGAGCATGATCCAACGGTCAAATTGGGACAAATTATCAAAACAAATTTGAATGTTTTGTCAAAACTAACTATTGAAAAGTTTGAAAATGTATACCTTTGACCCAAAACCTTTCTTAATCATCCCCAACAGCCATATAGTTTTGTAAGGTATATATATGAGGTCCTAGACATGTTTTAACATACCTTGAATCATTATAAAACTCTATTATTCATATATTCAAATATACAAAGATTCAAGAACACATTTTGATCAATCTTTCATCTTTTGAGCTATATATTTTGATCAATCTTGATAACTCTAGTGTGAGCTTCAGTTGTAATCTTCAAATACACTTAAGAGTTATTGTATTGGTGTGTATCACCACAAATAATTCATTCTTCAATTCAAAAGAGAGTTTGTCTCTTTGTGGGTAAGAGAGCATGCATATCTTGTGAGAAGTGTAGTGAGTATAACTACATTGTGATTGTTGCATGCATAACAACATTTGTATTGAGGTTTGATCTTACTTGAAGAAGATTGAATAGTGAAAATTCTCGGGGAACTAACCGAGCGCGGACGTATGGTTTAGGAAATTGAATCGTGTGGACAAAAAGTGTCGAGCTTCAAATTGGTTTAATCTCTCTAAACTCAAGCTTTCTTTTTATTGCTATATTATTTCTTATATTTTGAGATTACTTATTTTCTTATCTTGGGATTGATTGCTTGAAATTTATTATTTCCTTGATATTGTTGCTTAGCTAAGTTACTTTGCTTAAATATTTTAAAAACGTTTTAATTCCGTATTAAGTTTTTAAAACCTTATCCACCACCTCTAGGGTTGTTTTTCGACCAACAATTATAAGTATCTATATTTTGGTATTGTTGTTATATATATACATTAAGAACTAATTTTGAGAAAATGGTTGAAACTAGCCAGTCCGTAACTAAGTTTGGCAAATCTTTGAGACACTTTTGGTTTGAAAATAATTTGATAACTATATGGGGAATTTCATATCAAGTTAAAGAATTATAAATTACGACTGATGTTCGGTTTGGGGCCAATTTGATATTATACCAAGAAATTCCCCTATTGATAAATTTGGAACTAAATTTTAATGGAGTTGCTAGTTGACGGATTGGACGAATTTAGTTTGATGTACAACATATGTATCATTATTTGATATTTGAAAAAGTAAGTTTGTTATATATATATTATATATATACATATATACTAAACGTACTTTTGAGCCAAGCGTATGGATTTCTGGTGCTTTATGCTTTCGTATGCTATGATTGTGATACTTATACAAGTATGGATGTATTGAGTTTGCTTTTGAGATAATGATGATTTTTCATTACTTATATTTTAGTTGGCTATAAACACACATTAACTCTATTGTTATCATCAAAAAGGGGGAGATTGTTGACCTTAAAGTCAATTAATCTTATTTTGATAATTGCAATAAGTTAATAAAGTGTTATTTAACTCGGTTGTTCCAATCATGATAGCCATTTTAACCGATATATCTTCCGACCAAGTGTAACTTCAAACCAAAGCAATCAAAATCTCACACAAGCTTTACAAAAGCCTCTGCTCACAAGAAATGAACTCAAGTGATATACATGTGCTATACAAAGCCAAGAAAAGATCTAGATCATCAAGCAAGTGAAGATATGCACAAGAATGATCTCCACATGTTCTACAAGTTATCAAAACCAAGAAATGATCAAAAACATCAAACAAGTGAAGATACGCACAAGAAAATGAAGCATCACGAAGACTCGAATTATCATTAAATTGAGTGAGTGCTTAGATTTTATGTAAAGTTACTTTATTGATCAAATCCCTATAGCTCAAACATATTCTTGCATCTTTTAAAGATTGATTCAAACTAGCTTGAAATTGAATTTATTTGAAAAACGTTATTTTACAAAAACCGATTTTCAAAATAAATTCATATTAATTTTAAATGATACTATTTTAAGCTATAATAAAAATAGGTATCTTAGAAACATATATTTGAGGTTCAAAAATTATTAGAATTTTATTTGGAACTAAATTATTAAATTGAAAAAATATTTTTATTTTACATTTAAAATTCGCTCAATTTTTGCCCAGTTTTGATCCAATGATAAGATGGAGGCCTTCCCGAACTCCGATCATTTTGAAATTCTTACAGTAGTTAGAAAACATCTCCTGGCAATTTTGAATAAAGGTTGAGCATGATCCAATGGTCAAATTGGAAGAAATTAACAAAACCAAATTGAATTGTTTTTGTCAAAACTAGCTGTTGGAAAATTTGAAAATGTATACCTTGGAGCCAAAACCTCTCTTAATCATCCCAACGGCCATATGGTTTTGCAAGTTATAAATATAAGGTCCTAGACATGTTTTAACACACCTTGAATCATTCTAATACTCTATTATTCATATATTCAAATATGCAAAGATTCAAGAACACATTTTGATCAATCTTTTATTTTTGAGCTATATACTTTGATCAATTTTGATATCTCTTAGTGTGAGCTTCATTTGTATTTTGTCATATACAAGAGAGATATTGTACATTGGTGTTTGTCACCAAAACTCATTTGAATCATAATTGTGAGAGGTGTATCTCATAGATTAGCAAGAGGGATTTCTTATGAAAGTATTGAAGGTGTTTTCAATACTTGTGAGAGTGTCTGATTAGAATATACTTGTAGAGGTTTGATCTTCACCCGGAAGGAGATAAGTTATAGTGAAAATTCTCGGAGAACTAACCGAGCGCAGAGTAAGGGAACAAGCCGAACCGTGTGGACAAAAAATCTTCGACTTCGATCGGTTCAATCTTTCTATCTCTTGCTCTATTATATTGTGTTATTTATTCATTGTGTTTGGAATTAACTTTGTTCTTGATTACTTGATAAACATAGACATCAAATATTTTTAAATCATTTTTAAAAATTCGATTAAGTTTTTAACAACCCTATTCACCCTCCCCCCCCTCTAGGGTATTTTCCGACCTACAATTGGTATCAAAGGTTGTACTCTTGTTTTGATTTAACAATCTTAGAGTTTATGATTATGTCTATTTATCAAGGAACCAGAATCAACGAAGGTCCTTCCACCACTAGACCACCTTTATTTGATGGCAAAAATTATAGTTATTGAAAAAGTCGTATGTGTACGTTCCTTCAAGCTAGTGATTTTGAACAATGAAAAGTTACACTCATTGGACCCTATGAGATTACCAAAACCGATGAAAAGGGTAAAGTCATTCCTAAATCTATTTTCGAATATGATGAGCAGGATATTAAGAAAATCCAATTTAATGCTAAAGCCTTGAATGCCCTACATTGCGCGTTAACTATAGATGAATACAACAAAATTTCTAGTTGTAAAACCGCCAAAGAAATTTGTGACAAATTAGAAGTTACCTATGAAGGAACCTCACAAGTTAAGGATGATAATATTAATATGCTCGTTCATGATTATGAACTTTTCAAAATGGAGCCTAATGAATCACTTGCCTTTATGTATAGTAGGTTCTCTATTATCACTAATGCTTTAGATCTTCTTGGAAAGGAATATTGAAATGAAGACAAGATTAGAAAAATTCTTAGCACTCTTCCCAAGAAGTGGAGACCCAAAGTGACGGCTATTCAAGAAGCCAAGAATCTCAAGACGCTAAGCATGGATGAACTCTTGGGTTCACTTAAAACCCATGAGAAGGAATTGGCGAGAGAAGAAGAAAGTCATTCAAAAGCCAAAAAGTCACTAGCTCTCAAAGCAACTCAACTAGAGGATGATGAGGAGTTGATGGTAGGAGATGAGGATATGGCTCTTCTTTCTAAAAAATTCATAAAATTTCTAGCTAAGAAGAAGAAGTTTCAAGGAAAAGAAAACAACTTTGAGTCTTCATCAAGAAGGAGTTATGATCGATCTATTCAACCAAAAGTTGAAAATGAAGAAGAAAATAAGTGTTTCCCTTGCCATGAACCAGGGTATTTTAAAACAAATTGCCCGATTAGAAGAAAGGAAAGAAGAGATAAAAGAGACAAAGCCTTCAAACAAGTAAGACACACTCTCAAAGGCACTTGGAGTGATTCCGAAGAAGGCGAGTCCAATGCCGATTCTAGCGACGAGAAAACGGCAAATCTTTGCCTTATGGCAAGAGATGATGATGTACACTCTTCTTATGATTCATCTAGTGATGATAATGCATCTATTAATAATGATATACATGATGAGAATGACTATGATGAATTATATGATATGTTTGAGGAATCGCATACGAAGTTCAAAAATTTGTTTAAAATGTATGCAAGCCTCAAAAAGGAAAATTTGATGATTTCTAGCAAGTGTAAAAGTTTTGAGAAAGAAAACATATTTTTGAAAGATGAAATCAAAACTTTAATGAAAGGAAAGGAGAAAGAAACTCCAAACACACTTGTAATAAAAAATATCAAATTGAAAGATCAAGTGGACGATTTAACTAATTGTCTAGCCAAGTTCACCAAAGGAAAGGATAACTTGGATAAACTATTAGGAATGCAAAGGTGTGTATTCGACAAAGCCGGTTTGGGCTATGACCAAAAAGATTACAAAAACTTTTTTAAAACATACACACCTCATGATCCCATTCATCTTTGCTCATATTGTGGTAGAAATACTCATTACATGGATCATTGTTACTATATGAATGAAAATTTTCCTAAGAGAAAACTTGCTTGGGTTCCAAAAGGAACCATTATGTTTGCTAATCCAAAGGGACCCAATACATTTTGGGTACCAAAGGAGAAGTTACTTAAGGTTATGGTGTAGGTGTGCTTAAAAGCCAAAGGTAGCAAAACCAAGTAGTTCTTGAATAGTGGTTGCTCAAAGCACATGACGGGAGACAAGAACAATTTCTTAAGTCTTATTCCCAAGCAAGGAGGGAATGTGACTTTTGGGGACAACGCCAAGGGTAAAATCATTGGTATAAGTAAGGTTGGTAAGCATTCTACTTGTATTGACAATGTTTTATTAGTTGATGGTTTAAAGCATAATTTACTTAGCATTAGTCAACTATGTGATAAAGGTTATGAAGTGATTTTTAAATCCGATCGTTGCATTGTTAAGAATGTTAGTGATGATTCAATTTTACTTATTGCATATAGAACTAACAATGTGTATACTCTTGAACTTGATGATTTATCATAACAAGATGTTAAATATTTATCTGTTATTAATGATGTATCTTGGTTATGGCATAGAAGACTAGGACATGCTAATATGGATTTAATTCATAAATTGTCTAAGAAAAAGCTAGTTAAAGGATTGCCTAATACCAAATTTGTTAAAGATAAAATTTGTGATGCATGTCAACTTGGTAAACAACATAAATCTTCATTTAAATCTAAGAAGGACATTACTACAACTAGACCTCTTAATATGTTGCATCTTGATTTATTGGTCCTAATTCGATTGCTAGTTTGGGTGGTAAATTATATACTTTGGTTATTGTTGACGATTTTACTAGACTCACTTGGGTGTTCTTTCTCGCCCACAAAAGTGAAACTCCACATGTCTTTGCAAAATTTTGTAGAAAAGTTCAAAATGAAAAATGTGTTTTTATTATATATGTTAGAAGTGATAGAGGTAGAGAATTTGATAATATTGATATTGAGAATTTTTGTGATGAGCATGGTATTAATCATAACTTTTCGGCACCTAGAACTCCTCAACAAAATGGTGTGGTTGAAAGGAAAAATAGATCTCTTCAAGAGATGTCTAGAACCATGTTATATGAACATTCTTTAACGAAATATTTCTGGGCGGAGGCTGTTAACACCGCATGCTATGTGATTAATCGCACTATCCTTCGTAAAAAGTTAGATAAGACACCCTATGAATTATGGAATGACAAAAAACCAAAAATTGCATATTTTAAAGTTTTTGGTTGCAAGTGTTTTATTTTGAATGATCGTGATCACTTGGAAAAATTTGATGCTAAATCCGATGAAGGAATTTTTCTTGGGTATGCCACTAATAGTAAAGCATATAGAGTTTATAACAATAAAAGTTTAGTAGTACAAGAATCTATGCATGTTGTATTTGATGAGACAAATCCTTTCTCACCTATAGTACGTTCCGATGACGATGTTGAAATTATCCAAAAGATTTCGAATATTCAAATTTATGATACATCTAAGGAAGAAACTTCGAGTGCTCAAGATCTTCCTAAGGAGTTAGAAAATATAACCGAGCAAAACTCGAATGATTTGCCTAGGAGTTGGAAATTTGTGTCCAACCACCCTATTGATCAAATTCTTAGAGATCCATCTAGGAAGGTTATGACTAGATCATCCTTAAGAAATGTATGCAATAACGTGGCATTTGTTTCTCAATATGAGCCCAAAAACATAAATGAAGCCGAACAAGATGAATCTTGGATGATGGCTATGCAAAAAGAGCTCAATCAATTTGAGAGAAACAAAGTGTGGACACTTATTCCCAAACCTAATGATCATACCATTATTGGTACTAAATGGGTTTTTCGTAACAAGAAGGATGAAAGTGGTATAATTGTTAGAAATAAAGTTAGACTTGTTGCCCAAGGATATAATCAAGAGGAGGGCATTGATTATGAGGAAACATATGCACCCGTTACACGTTTAGAAGCTATTCGCATGCTACTTGCTTACTCTTGCTTTAAAAATTTTAAATTGTATCAAATGGATGTGAAAAGTGCTTTCTTGAATGGTTTTATTGAAGAAGAAGTTTATGTGAAACAACTTCCCGGTTTTGAAAATCATATTTATCCGGATTATGTATTTAAATTATCTAAAGCTTTGTATGGTTTAAAACAAGCACCTAGAGCATGGTATGATATATTAAGTTCATTTTTGATTAATAATGGGTTTGTTAGAGGTAAGATTGATACTACCTTATTTATCAAAAATCATGACAATGACATGTTACTTGTACAAATCTATGTTGATGATATTATATTTGGTTCTACTAACGACAATCTTTGCAAAGAATTTTCTACTTGTATGCAAAAGGAATTTGAAATGAGCATGATGGGATAGATGAATTATTTTCTCGGATTACAAGTAAAGCAATGCAAAGATGGGATCTTTGTCAATCAAGAGAAATATGTGAAGGAACTCTTAAAGAAGTTCGACATGGAAGGCGCTAAATCAATGAGTACGCCTATGAGTTCAATGTTGAAACTTGACAAAGACGAAAGTGGTAAGAGTGTCGACATAAAGAAGTATCGAGGTATGATCGGTAGCTTACTTTATTTGACGGCTTCTAGGCCGGACATCATGTTTAGTGTTTGTTTATGCGCACGATTCCAAGCGAATCCAAAAGAATCCCGCTTACACGCCGTAAAACGTATATTCTGTTATCTTTACAGCACTAGTTCTTTGGGTTTGTGGTATCCAAGAGAGAACATATTTGACCTAATAAGTTATTCCGATGCGAATTTTGCGGGTTGTAAAATCGATAGGAAAAGCACTAGTGGCACTTGTCATTTTCTTGGACACGCACTAATATCTTGGTCAAGCAAGAAACAAAATTTGGTGGCCCTTTCAACGGCTGAAGCCGAATATGTGACGGCCGGAAGTTGTTGTGCACAAACTTTGTACATTAAACAACAACTAGAAGACTTTGGAATTAGTCTTAGCCACATTCCCATTAAATGTGACAACACAAGTGTCATAAGTTTGACCAAGAACCCCATACAACATTCACGTACTAAGCACATTGAGATAAAATATCATTTTATTCGTGATCATGTGCAAAAAGGTGATGTTGATATTAAATTCATTGGCACCGAATCGCAATTTGCGGATATATTCACTAAACCGCTTTCTGAAGTTCGTCTTTGTACTATTCGACGTGAACTCGGTATGACTAGAGCTTGTGATATCTAGTTTATTCCAAAAAGTTCATTAAAGGGATTGATAATGCTTAATTTTGAGCATACATTATTTAATTATACTTAATTTTCTTTTATTTTTATTTTATAAAATTTGCTTGCATTAATGTACACATTATTATGAGTATTAACAAGTATTTTTGCAGCTTTAGATTGATAATTACTGATTCCCTCCTTTTTGATGAAGAAAAAGGGGGATAAGTATGTCTGTTATGTGTCTGTGTGTGTCATGAGTGATAATGGACACACTCGTTTATTTTATCGTTTATTTTATTATGCTATGCTTGATCAAGAACTACTAGTTTGTCTATTGTTTAAGTACTTTTCAAACTTATGCTTTCGGTTAAGTTGTTTAAACTTATCTTATCTATGCAAGTATTTTTCATTTTAATAATTGCTTGTATATTTTTATCTATGCACCTATTTAGGGGGAGTATATTATTCATATGCTTAAAATTATTATCTTTTTAGAAACACACATTAACTCTATTGTCATCATCAAAAAGGGGGAGATTGTTGAACTTAAAGTCAATTAATCTTATTTTGATAATTACAATAAGTTAATAAAGTGTTATTTAACTCGGTTGTTCCAATCATGATAGCCATTTTAACCGATATATCTTCCGACCAAGTGTAACTTCAAACCGAAGCAAATCTCACACAAGCTTTACAAACGCCTCTACTCACAAGAAATGAACTCAAGTGATATACATGTGCTATACAAAGCCAAGAAAAGATCTAGATCATCAAGCAAGTAAAGATATGCACAAGAATGATCTCCACATGTTCTACAAGTTATCAAAACCAAGAAAGGATCAAGAACATTAAATAAGTGAAGATACGTACAAGAAAATCAAGCATCACGAAGACTCGAATTATCATTAAATTGAGTGAGTGCTTAGATTTTATGTAAAGTTATTTTATTGATCAAAGCCCTATAGTTCAAACATATTCATGCATCTTTTAAAGATTGATTCAAACAAGCTTAAAATTGAATTTATTTGAAAAACATCATTTTACAAAAGCCGAGTTTCAAAATAAATTCACATTAATTTTAAATGATCATATTTTAAGTTATAATAAAAATAGGTATCTTAGAAACATATCTTTGAGGTTCAAAAATCATTAGAATTTTATTTGGAACTAAATTGTTAAATTGCAAAAATATTTTTATTTTACATTTAAAATTCGCTCAATTTTTGCCCAGTTTTGATCCAACGATAAGATGGAGGCCTTCCCGAACTCCGATCATTTTGAAATTTTTACAGTAGTTAGAAAACATCTCCTGACAATTTTGAATAAAATTTGAGCATGATCCAACGGTCAAATTGGAAGAAATTAACAAAACAAATTTGAATTGTTTTTGTCAAAACTAGTTGTTGGAAAATTTGAAAATGTATACCTTGGAGCCAAAACCTCTCTTAATCATCCCAACGGCCATATGGTTTTGCAAGTTATAAATAAAAGGTCCTAGACATGTTTTAACACACCTTGAATCATTCTAATACTCTATTGTTCATATATTCAAATATACAAAGATTCAAGAACACATTTTGATCAATCTTTTATTTTTGAGCTATATACTTTGATCAATTTTGATATCTCTTAGTGTGAGCTTCATTTGTATTTTGTCATATACAAGAGAGATATTGTACATTGGTGTTTGTCACCAAAACTCATTTGAATCATAATTGTGAGATGTGTATCTCATAGATTAGCAAGAGGGATTTCTTGTGAAAGTATTGAAGGTGTTTTTAATACTTGTGAGAGTGTGTGATAAGAATACACTTGTAGAGGTTTGATCTTCACCCGGAAGGAGATCAGTTATAGTGAAAATTCTCGGGGGACTAACCGAGCGCGGAGTAGGGGAATAAGCCGAGCCGTGTGGACAAAAAATTTTCGACTTCGATCGGTTCAATCTTTCTATCTCTTGCTCTATTATATTATGCTATTTGTTCCTTGTGTTTGAAATTAACTTTGTTCTTGATTGCTTGATAAACATAGACATCAAATATTTTTAAATCATTTTTAAAAATCCGATTAAGTTTTTAAAAACCCTACTCACCCCCCCCCCCTCTAGGGTATTTTTCGACCTACAAGTCCCATGTTTCATCTCTAATGATTGAGACCTTAAGTTAGGATAGAGCGCCCCTGGGTGAAAGATCCGAAACCATGCACAAAAAATAACGGGAGGCCCTGCTGCCACGTGGTTAAAAGGCCACAAAATGCAGACCTGGCTGTACACTTGGATAGTCACGGATTATCGAGACGAGTTTCTCGGATGGTATACGTTTAGATGATACAATTGTAGTGCCAAGTTTTATAAACTAGCCAACGGTTTTATATATGCATATATGAGTTAGAAGTACATACTTTCTTGCTATGGATTAATTGTATCTCATCGATACTTCTTTTACCGTACGTATGAGTTTTACAAATATACTATGTTATTAATGTGATTTTAGCTGTATTTTCAAGTGATCTCTATCTTATTATATATTTTGGGGATGGGAAAGCATTACCATGCATATTATAAAATGATCTTCGAAGTATTGATACTATAAATCTATAAATGTTTACAATTTATAAAGATGGCGTATTCACACAACATATATGAAAGGAACTACTTTCATTATTGTACATTGTATGCATTGTTTTGAAAATGTATTTTTATATATAAAACCTTATAGTTCCCACTGAGCCCGTTTAGCTTACTCCCATTTTTTCAAAATCATTTTGCAGGTACTTTTCGAGGGATGGAACGAGTACGAGTCTAAGAAGCCTCTGATAACTTAGAACTATGTAGTTGTCTCAGGACGACTTAATGATTATGAAACTCAAATCGTTTTAATTTTTTGTATAATTGAATTAAGATATCATATATTGTGCAAGTATTGCTTGGGACCTCGTTGGAGGAAATTGGATTGTACAACAATTGTAATGAAGTGGTTGGACATGAATCTATGTGAATGTGGAGTTTGTTTCAAAGGCTTTGAAACTTACATTGTTGTATACATGTTTTTGGAATTATAAAATTTATAGACTCCACATGCTAAAACAAATTATGAACCGGAATTTTATACAATAAATGTTTAAGATATTATTTAAATTGTTTTAATTTAATTCCGCCTTTGAGTATAACATCGTGATTAATCGGGTCTCGGAGGTGAAAATCTCAGAACAGAATTCGGGGCGTCATAACAATTATGTTGTTACATGGTCTCATAGGGACTTGGTTCATCTCCATTACCCTTCGGTCTAATTCCATCCAAGTAGGTCTAATTCGAGAGCTAAGCCGATGATTTTTTTCATGAAATTTGGTAAAAATTATCTCTATAATGAGTAGATCATATCCATAAAATTTCAATAAAAAATTCAAATCGAAAGTGAGCGTGATAAAAATTTGATACATTTGTTCATTTTTGACCATTCAAATTTTAGAATATCATTTCAGCCATTTCTAACATGATCTTCTAGTGAAATTTTGTGAAAACAATCTACTAATTATAAAGATTATATGTACTAAGTTTTATGAAAAAGTTAATCTATTTAGTTCTCGAACTAGACTCTTGAACATAGTTGGATCGAATGATAATAGAAATGAGTCAAGTCTGACTCGTAGACATATAAATAAATCAAATATATTTTATAAGAAAAATTCAAAAACCATTGGAGTGAGCGATTCACACCGCGGTGCCAAACGCTAAAAAGTCCATCACTACTTTTTGTCTTTTCTTTATATTGTTTTCAGTTTTCAATTCTCAGGCCTTCTACGAAATGAGGGGGAATTAATCTAAGAGTGGGACTCTAAAGGTGGCGAAGTCTAGGTTTTTGATGATGGACTATTTTAATAAAAATAATTATAATTATTATTTTATTAAATATTTATTAGTTATACAACTTAATAATTGTCATTATATTAGATATAAATAAAGAATTTATAAAGTTTTATCATGTTCATAATTATCGGAGTTATATAGCTCGTTGTTTTATAATGATTTGATTTAATTTATTTATTAACTAGTGTGAACTATCAAATAAAATAAGGATAAATATTGTTTAATTGTTATATTTTTGCTATCGGATAAGATTTTTATTAGAAATAATTTGCATATTGCGTTTATAGATGATCTCCAAAAATAGTGTATAATAATGTGTAAATCCTACTTATTAATACACTTTTACACAAAAATTGTAAGTCCAATAAAAAAAATGCTAGAATGATACCTTTAAACAATAGCAATGCAAGTTAGATGCATTTTTTTCCTACTATTTATTGAATTTTTATAAATTATAGTTTTTTTTTTTTAATATTTCTTGTTTGTTCACTTGTTAAATTTAAATCCAAATTAGGTAGAAGGAGAAAGGGAATTAAGTAAAGTTAAAGTTTATCACAAATTAAGTAGAAGGAGACAGAGAAAGATTTAATTTCAATTTATGAGATAAATATTAGGAGATAATACTTGTTTATTTTATCACATAAATTAAAATTAATTAGATGATAAGGAGAAATAGAAATGAAGCACTTATGGGAGAAATCCAAAAGTAATTATGAATTTTATGTTTGATCTTAGAAGGACAAAAACAAAAGTTAAGTAGAATTAAAGTTAAAGTTTATCACAAATTAATGAAGAGATAAATATATATTTAATAAATATTTGTTTAGTTTACCACCATTAAAATTAGTTAAGAGATAAATTAACTAAGAGATGAATATGAGTCATCAAATTAAAACATAAATATTGAAGTTAAATATGAGCCATTAGTTGGGAAGATATGTAAATGTTATATATGAACCGTCGGATCAGATTAAAATATAAAGGCTAAAACTAAATATGAGCTATCCGTTGAAAACATAAGTTATGAAAGTTTTAACATATTAGGACTAACCTGATTTATTAATAAATTATTTGTTTAACTTCTCTCAAATCTCGTATGTCATTTTATATCATTATTTTAAATAAACTTTTACGAGTTTTGGGCATTATAATTGGACTGATTCATTCCGTTTTAATAGGAATGTGCACATGAAAGAGAAAAAGTTGTGAGCATTATGAAATTTATTTGAGAGACGTTATTGACGGTCAATACTTATACTTAAAGAAGCAATAATGTCTTTAAGACAATGACTCTATTACGAATCTAAAAGGCAAACTTTCTTTACTTTTACTATTTCCTATTTCCTATAAATAATTTTTCTAAATATTTGTTTCATCTATTTGTGTCGTTAATTTTAATTATTTCTTTTTGGAAAAATAAAATACAAATTAAAGCGATGTTTTCTAACATAAATCCTACCCGTCCCCACTCTACCATATCCACTTCGTCCAATACTCATAAACATTGGGAGTGCTTGTATCAAAATCAAAATCAAAATCAATCATTTGATCACCTGATATTAAAGCCAATTAGGCGCACACCTTAACTCTATAGGCATATTACTATTTGAGCAATTCTACACTTATATATGAATTTTATCGCTTATTTTTATCGGGTGTATTATATGACTTGTATAGTTACAAGATACAACAAAAATACAACTTATTAATACACCGGATAAAAATATGCGGTAAATTTTGTGAATAAGAAAAGCATTTCCATTACTATTTTTACCTTTCCACATAAAGAGTTAATGTCGTTAATAAGGGAGCTCCCAAGGTCGACTTGGCCCAATAGTATAAGGTTACCACTGAAACAATTTTGGGTCGACTTAGAACTCTCAAGGTAGAACTCCGGCGTTGTCAAAATAATGTTTGGCCTGCAGCAGCCACGAACCGCGAGCGGGAATTAGTCGAGGTGCGCGACAGCTAGCCCGGACACCCTATAGGGAAACAAAATAAATAAATTAATAAGGGATTGAACTGCCTCTTAGTCATTCAAAGCTAAAGGTTGATGTCCAATTTATCCACCTAATTTGTAAATTCATTCAGCCTAAAAAAAAATTTAATCATCATCTAATTCTGAATAACAAAAATGCCACTGTAAATTAATCAACTAAATAAAATATAAACATTCATTTTTATCAAATGTTATCATAACAAAATACCCCCATTTTCTCTATTGTGTAAAAACCATAATCTCATTTTTGCCCTTTTGACCTACCTTTAACCTTTTCCATCTAGCCACCACCTATCTAAATGAAGTTTAGTCCGTCCAAGATATTTAAATTCTTAAAATAAATTTAATTTATTTTCTAGGTTTCCAACAAAAGTTTATTATAATCGTAGTAAAATAAAATAAAATATTTTTAGCAAGAAATTAAGTATAATTGGATTGTTGCTTATGAGCCAATAAGTTCGCAATTTGAAGTGATTTGTTCTTACATAAAAATCAGTGGATAGAAAAAGCCACCATCTAATATATATTGTGATTTCTCACTTACTCGCACTTAAAAGGACTATAAAAATCTAAAACAAAAAAAATAAAAATTGGACAGATGAGTTTTAACTAGGGCTTTTTGTTCTTAACCCGAGAAATTTGAATTGTTTTGCATTTAACCCACTCTATTTTAGTAATTAGGAATTAGCCCAAATGAGTGGATAATTATCAATGAAATATTTTTAATTCCTTTTTAATTTATCATTATTTTATTTTTGATTTCCTAATTTACCCTTGGTTGACTTTTTAATTTAAAATTAATAACCAAGATTTTGAAAGTTAAGGGAATATTTAAAAGATCTTAATTAATCTTTTTTTTGAATTCAAAACATAAAGATATTTGAATTCAAATATTTTGTAATTGATTTATCTGCAAAATAAATTTTTTTTTTAAAGATTTTCAATCGGTTCTAATTGAATTATTAAATAGATAAATTATAATATATCTTTATGAAAATTACAGATATATTACAAATTTGTAATATATAAATTAAAAGAATTATCCAATAGACATATTATGATACATATTTATGAAAAATTTACAAACATGTTACGGAGTTATAATATGAAAAATAATTGAATTGTACGTAGACATATTAATTACTATAGATGTAAACTTAAGAGTTCTATTATGTCTTTGTTCCAAAAGAATATCTAAGTAATGCACCTTATAATATATATGTGGTGGTAAACAGAGAAGCCATCAGTTGGTTCCACTAGGGCTTATGGCAGCGCAAATCAAGGTTATCTTTTACAAGCAAAACTGAGTTTGGTGGAGCCATCAATTGATTGGTAGGGGAAGGGAGTGAGTGGGTGACGATAGTGGAAAGTTCCCCGTAGGCCACGAGGGGCTGCATGATGGCAGATCAATCTAGAGTTTGGCGGCTGTAACGGTGGGTGTTGAAAAACACCAGCGTTTGTCAGGGTTGAAAAACATCACTGTTTGTTGATACATAGTTCTTGTAAATAGAGATTGATAAGGTAATTGTGATATAACCATTTCCCAAAAACCCACAACCATACTCGATCAACTATTTCTTGTAAATAGAGATTTCCACCACGGATGGAAGGATACCGGCCATATGCTGCCATACTATTGCAGAAAATTCTACACTCCACATTTAATTTGGCAACTCCCTTTAGGGCTCTTCCACATCTCATCAACTATTTATTCTTTCCTAATAAGAGGACCTCTTGGATAAAAAGTTGAAATCAAACTCCATGTATGTGTTTTGTTTCTCTCTCTAATCTATGTTATTATCTCTTAATAACTAACTACATTATTCGTGAAAAAAAATAGTAAGGGTAACACAGACATACTAAAATTAAAATTCTAAAATATAACGAAATTTTATTTTTCTTAAAAAAAGGCCAAATGCAAAACAATTGGGGTAAAAATAAAAAAATGGGGTCAAATACTAATTTCGAAGTCAGGATGGGTCTGAGTAAAAACATATCCATGAAATTGGCTAAATCCTAATTTTTTATTTTAATTAATCCAATGTATAAGCAGTTTATTATGATTAGTTGTCAAGCTATAGAGCGATGGTATATAGTAGATGGATAAGTATTTTTTATTGAAGGAGGTATTGAATTTATAGCATTCAGTTTTGATTGATCGAATACAGTAAGGATATTTTTAAAATTTCATTTTGTTTATATTTTTTGTTAATTTCACTTTTGAAAAAGTTCATTAATTTGTTTTAGTTTAATTATGTTATCCAACAAATTGGATAAACTAAAAGATGATGTGGACTGTGAGAATCCGCAAATGCGACCCCCGGGTCTCGTCCCCGTTCGTTGGGCGTCTGAAACGTCGGAAGGGATCCCGTCGTTCCATTTGCTTGGAGTTTGTGTTGATAATTCATATCGGGTGTCCCTACGTCTGTTCTAGATGCAAAGGAGTTTGTTCAGAGTCGCCAGTACGTTTTACGAGAAAACGGACAAAAAGGATTGTGTAAGGGGAAAGGCTACAGATAAGCCTTTCTTTACACATTTGTCTGCGAAACCAGGATTCTATAAGGTTCGGGAACTATATTACGGTTTGGGAAGGTGTTAAGCACCCATTCCGCCCTTTCGGTCTCTAATGGTCTTATATGTTTATTCTATGTTGAAAAACTTGGATGCTTTTACTGACAGTCTACTACTTTTCAAATGAAAACCCTAATTTCTGGGGGAAAACGGGAAAGGGATAGAAACCTTTGTGTTCCGAGATCCAATGTTTTTATTATTGAAAGATGTAAATACAAATGACAACAACCTTTTATTTTGAAAGAGTATCCCGTATTGTTTCCTCAGATAATGACGATTTTCTCGTGTTGTGATTACTTTTGTAAAAGTTCAGATCTTGTATCGGGACTAATTTAATATGGAACTAGAACTCTTTGAGGAGAGTTATCAGACACGTCGCAGTCTATAGAGAAGACGGGATATGTTGATTTTAATTCCTAGATAAGTCTTATCAGTCCAGGTTTTGAAAACAGAATTTTATCCGGACGATAACGTACTAACTCTTCTGGTTTTGCAAATGGTTTTATCAGGGTCTTTTGTTTTGAAGACGGTAGACTATTTATAACTTGGCAATAAGTTTATTCAAATAAAACGTGGACAAAACAACAGAAATAAAACAAGTACACAGATAAACCTGATTTTCGAGCGCGTTAGAAATCTAGCACAACCATGTTGCCACTTCGCTTACCAGGACAGGGATCGACCTGCCCGGTCAGGTCGCCGGGTGCGGGGCAGCGCCCCGTTATAAAAAATCAAATTCTAAAAGTCCACAATAAAGCTAATATACAAATATCTTATTTAATTACTAGAAGAGACTTTGTTTACCTTCCCGACGAGAATAATAATAAGAAAGAGAATATAATGCGGCAGAGAGATCTCAGGCGATAATAATCTTCTCCTTCTTCAGATATTTCTGAGAATTCGATTTCCGAGACTGGACACGTCGAGTGTCAAGAATAGATTCGATAATTCTTCGGAAATCAGACGATAGTCGAGAATGCTTGACGCTGTTTTCTGCTCTAAAACTGCTGTTTTTTGCTCTGATGTTGGTGTCTTTCAACCTTGGGGGCTGCTGGCCTATTTATAGAGGCGAAAAGGTGTATGTCGCGCGACATATTGGTGTATGTCGCGCGACAGTCGCGACAATCTTGACTGTCGCGCGACATTCTACTTTAATGATGATTCTGACTCATTGCTGAGTCAGAAAGTGGAGTGGTGGGGTGTTTGTCACGCGACATGTTCCCCAAAAGGTAGGATTGTCGTGCGACATACTGGTGTATGTTCGGCGACAATCTTGACTGTTGCTCGACAATCTTGAATGTCGTGCGACATTTTACTTTAAAACATGTTTGTTTAGCCAATAGACGCTTCCGGGGCAGTCTCGGGTGTTCGGGTGAGTCCCAGAGTTCAGAAATAGCTGTTCTCGAAGGTTGTTAGGGTTCTTGCGGGGGTCATGGATCGGGGTGTCTACAAATCCTCTCGACTCAAGCTCCTTGCTTGCAAGGAATTGAGGCGACTGGAAGAGACCATGATCCATGGCTCCCGCATGAACTCTAAAAGAATGTATGTATGCAAAAGGTGCTCGTGAGTGCCTCCGGAGAGGGCTTTTGTTACCTCATTGCCTCTTTCGAGGGCTTTCATATGTTTCACTCGCCTCAGATGAGAGGACTATCATTGCTCCACTAGCCTCAGATGGGAGGACTACCATTGCGCCTCAGATGGGAGGACTACCATTGCTCCACTGTGCCTCTCTGGGAGGGCTTCGATCTTCTCGCCTCAGGTGGGAGAACTACCATTGCTCCACTAGCCTCAGATGGGAGGACTACCATTGCGCCTCAGATAGGAGGACTACCGTTGCTCCACTGTGCCTCTCTGGGAGGGCTTTGATCTTCTCGCCTCAGGTGGGAGGACTACCATTGCTCCACTAGCCTCAGATGGGAGGACTACCATTGCTCCACTGTGCCTCTCTGGGAGGGCTTCGATCTTCTCGCCTCAGGTGGGAGGACTACCACTGCGCCTCAGATGGAAGGACTACCGTTGATACACTGTGCCTCTCTGGGAGGGCTTCGATCTTCTCGCCTCAGGTGGGAGGACTACCACTGCGCCTCAGATGGGAGGACTACCGTTGCTACACTGTGCCTCTCTGGGAGGGCTTCTGACCTGAAAAAGAAAGAAGGAAAGAAAATTGCCTCCGGAGAGGGCTTGTGCCTGTGGAAAGGACTTGGTGACCGGTTTGCCTGTAGAAAAGGGCTTATGTGAATGAATTGCCTCCGGAGAGGGCTTGTGCCTGTAGAAAGGACTTGTGGGTGATGTTTTGCCTGTAGAAAGGGCTTATGTGAATGGATTGCCTCCGGAGAGGGCTTGTGCCTATGGAAAGGACTTGATGACCGGTTTGCCTGTAGAAAGGGCTTATGTGAATGGATTGCCTCCGGAGAGGGCTTATGATTGCCTCCAGAGAGGGCTTGTGTTTGTGAATTGCCTCTAGAGAGGGCTTGTGATTATGATTTGCCTCTGTCGAGGGCTTGTGTTGGTGAATGCCTCCGGAGAGGGCTTGTGTTTATGAATTGCCTCCGGAGAGGGCTTGTGTTTGTGAATTGCCTCCGGAGAGGGCTTATGTTTGTGCATTGCCTCCGGAGAGGGCTTGTGTTGGTAAATTGCCTCTGGAGAGGGCTTGTGTTTGTGAATTGCCTCCGAAGAGGGCTAGAGTGAGAGAGAGTAAATTTTGCGAAGGTGAAAAGAGCTTCTCAGGGTCTATTCCGGATGGCCGTTTCCCTGTATCTTTCTGAACTTTACTCTCATGTTTTCCTCGAGTGAAGATACTTCACTCAAAAGGCAGTTTTCGGATTTCTTTGCTCTCCACAGAGTGATGGTCCGAGGTTTTCCAAATCATCTCTTCTGTATCGTGCTGAAAAGAAAATTTGTTTGAAAGTTCAATCTCTGATCTCTATTCTCTTCTTAGTTTTCTCTTTTTTGGTGGGCCCACATCGTCTTCTGTTTTTCGATGTCCTTATTTCTCCCTCTTTTGGGAAAGATTTTTCCTGGCCTTCTCTGTTTTTGACCAAGAATCTTTTTATCCCTTTGTCGTGATCAGGAGCCTTACTCACCCAAGATGAAGCCCTGAGCCGATTTTGGCCTAACTGTCACTCTTGGTGTGGCTCTCCCTGCCACTCTATACAATTCTGTTTCTTTCGTTCGCTTTCGGGCGCTCATGCGGGTTCTTTCTCTTTTCTACTCTTTCAATTTTTTCTATTCCCATCTTATTCTGATATCTTGCTTTCTCTCATCGATGATCTCGGTCCTTTCTGGGAGATCAGAGACTACTTTAACCATTTGTATTTTGTTCTCGCATTTTCGGAGAGATGATTTGGAAGTCCTTCCTCATGTTCTCATCCTGGGTGTGCGGTTTTTGGCAATTTTTTCGAAAACTGCTTCTCGGAAGTCCTCCTACGTGAGAAAAAATGAGACAACGGTCAAAAAAATCAGGCGCAGGGTTCATATATCGCGCGACATATTGCTCCATTATATAACCCTCTTGCTGAGCTTATTCCAGCTCATTCTCTCCTTTCTCTTTCTCTCTCTAGCTCCTCTTTCTCTCTCTAGCTTTCTCTCTCTTAGCGCGGAAGCCCTGCTGCTTTTCCGATTTTTTCAATTTTTCTCACATATTCCATATACACAGATGGATCCTGCACAGCCGGATCGATTAGAGGGTGACCAGGAGGAGGTCACCTTTACTGACGCTCAGGGAGTCCTTTGGTGCAGCCCTCACCATGATGATTGGGAGGACCTGGATGGGTATGCCGAGGATGGGGTGGACCGCGGTTGGGCAGTGGTCTACCGAGATGCTACCCGGGCTGCTCCAGTCCCGGATATTCCATGGCTCTTGATGGAGCCTGCTTCCCACGAGATTCGTCGATGATCTCTGGTATGTTTTTTTGAAATTCTATCTTCTTTTGATTTATTTCTGCCGTTTTCTGCACGTATTTCAAACAATTCATATTTAGTATACATGTCTGCCTAGAAATAGCGTCCGATTTTGTGAGTCCGTACTTTTACTTGTGATACCCTTTAGGTTTTTTAGAAAATTACATAATACACCCCCATAATCCTATAACTCTCATAATTAAACCAAAGTACCCTCAGGTTTGGAAAATTACATAATTTACCCCTATAACCCTATATCTCTCATAATTACACCAAAATACCCTCAGGTTTGGAAAATTACATAATTTACCCCTATAACCCCATATCTCTCATAATTACACCAAAGTACCCTCAGGTTTGGAAAATTACATAATTTATCCCTATAACCCTATATCTCTCATAATTATACCAAAGTACCCTCAGGTTTGGAAAATTACATAATTTATCCCTATAACCCTATATCTCTCATAATTACACCAAGGTACCCTCAGGTTTGGAAAACTACATAATTTACCCCTATAACCCTATATCTCTCATAATTACACCAAAGTACCCTCAGGTTTGGAAAATTACATAATTTACCCCTATAATCCTATATCTTTCATAATTACACCAAAGTACCCTCAGGTTTGGAAAATTACATAATTTACCCCTATAACCCTATATCTCTCATAATTACACCAAAGTACCCTCAGGTTTGGAAAATTACATAATTTTATCCCTATAACCCTATATTTATATATATACATATCTCTTTGTTGTCTGCAGTGGGTTGGCCGAAGTTGGGGTTCTCCCAACACCATATCTTTGGAGTGGCGACGAGCACCGACCCCTGTCCAGGAGTTGCTCCTTGCGACTCCATTTGGTTCTCTCTTTGATGCCCTCCCGGAGCGGGTATCCAGGGCGACAGTTCTGGTGTCGGCACTTGCCTCCCACTGGTGGGATACTACTCATACCTTCCATTGGAGTTGGGGTGAGATGACGATGACCCCCCTCAACCTTTTTGCCTTGACTGGGATTCCTTCAGGGGGGACCTCTATCCGGATTGATGTCCCTTTGCGTCTGACGGCAGAGGGCATCGTCGGCGCACTTGGATGGTTCCCGGAGCGACGGAGTTCTGGTGATACGATTCCTCGTGGTGTTTTGGTTACGCGGCTAGCCACAGAGAGAGCTCGGCTAGCTGCTTCGGGTGTTCCGTTGACTCGTTAGGAGGCGCGTCAGTATGCTCGTGTCCTTCTTTTATTGACGCTTCATGATCTGTTTGAGGCCCGTGGAGGGGACACGGCCCATCTCTGGTGGCTGCCTTATCTTCGGGACTTTAGCATCATGTTCGATTATGATTGGGGAGGATTCATTCTCGCTGTCCTGTATAATGCCATGGACCAGGTCTCTCTCCATGTAGCCCTGAACCTCAAGGGCTTCTCTTTACTATGGGAGGTACTTACTTTTGTCCCTTTATCTTTGCTTTGGTCTTTCATATATCACCTGTTGATTATTGCTAAAATCCTTTATCTTTCCTTTTCAGAGTTGGTTCGTTGCTTATACCCGTCTGGGTCGCGCCCAGGTGGATCTCCTCGTTGAGAACGAGGACCAGTTCCCTTTTCTCCGCCGATTCATCGCGGGGAACTACAGGGCTCCCTATGTATACTGGACTCGGGAGACCGGAGCTGCTGCCGTCCATGACCTGCTATATTTTCAGATTGAGTGGGCCCCTTGGGGTGATCTGGGTCTTCATTTTGGATATAACCGTGCTCTGACTGCCTCGAGGACCAGGCGGCTTATCAGGGACGAGTACGGTCTTTATTTCTATCTGGGCGAGAGGGTTATTCGTCAGCATTCACCGGCTCAGTGGCCTCGGGTTCCTTTATTCCCGCCAGTTCAGATGAGGCGGACGGGCAAGATCGGCCCTGTGATGGTTCAGGCCCCTGTAGGCGGGCTTGGTTTCCAGACGTTCACCGAGGAGGGGGATTATGCTGTCTTCGCTGCCCGCTACTTGCTGAGGGAGCCGAAAGGGACTCGAGGACGGGTCTTCTATGAGAGGTATCGGGCGTTGGGAGGCGATCCCAACTATATACGAGGGCAGACTCACTTGTCTATGACGGTCCCTGGTCACTTGCCACCTGTCCCTGATCAGAGAGACAACATTTTGGACTCTGATGGTGATGATCCTGATGGCGAGAGGGACATCCCTGCTGGCGCTGAGGGAGGTGTTAATATACCCGAGGGTGGTGATGATAGGCCCGAGGGTGACGAGGGAGGTGCGACAGCGGCGGTTCCAGAGCAGCCATCTCGGACCACACCTGGAGAGGAGCAGCCTGCTGAGAGAGGGGGAGGTGAGCGGTCCTGGGAGCCTGCGGACTTCGGGGTCGACTATGAGCAGTTTGGGCGGACCCCTTCTGCTGCTGCTGTTTCTAGTGGGGTCCCGCCTCTGAGAGCGACTACCGTTGTGAACCCTCCGGGTGTTCGTACTTATGCCACGCTGACTCCTCTTCCGTCTACTACCATGGGTCCTCCGATCAGGTCTACTGGTCTTGGTGGCTCATCTTCTCGTCCTCCTTTGTTCCTGATTCATGAGGAGGATGGGTCTACTTCTGCTGCTATGCCAGCGAGTTCGTCTGTTCCTCTGATAGATCTGCCGACACTTCCTCGAGACTTCTCCTATGTAGGTGTTGGTCTACGCTGGTATACAGTGCCCGAGTATCCTCTTCCAGAGGATACGTTTGACTACTTGGGTCGTCGCCCTGATGATGAGGTACGTGCTTTCCTTCTTTCAATATCTCTTCATATCCATGTTTATTCATTTTGTCGGTACTGATTCTTCTTTCTTTCTTTTTCAAAGGGTGAGCGTGCGTGTGGCGGACCTGAGAGCTTGGCATTCCCAGTACCTCTACAGCTGGAACCTGCTCCAGTACGTTGGTCGGGACCCTACGACTTACATGCGTGATTATCAGAGGGCGATCGACATTTCTTTGCGAGCAGATGACCCTCTGTCTCCCTCTCGGGCTCGGACAGAGTCTCGGAGGAGCAGTAGTCGGACTTCTAGGCGATCTCGATCTTCGGTGATTCGCCCTACAGCACCAGTCCTGTCGACGGGGCCTTCTCAGGCAGTAGCTCCTTCTACTCAGGGCGTCCCAGAGGTCGATCCTACTCCAGAGGAGGATTCTGGTGATAGCGGGAGTGTGTCCAAACGCTCCCGATTAGATTAGCTTTCCTTCCTGTATTTAGTTAGTCCTGACAAATATGTAGTTTTTATTTTTTATACTTTTAGACAGGGTTTTTGTAAAAAACTGTTCTTTTATTAGTTTTATGAAAAAGAATCTTCATTTGTGTCTAATGTTACGCATTTATTTATTTAACGATAAAAAATAAATTATGTGGATCGATAAAGTAAGAATCATACCTTCGTGATGGGATGCTACTTAAGGTATCTGCAAAAGAACAAAGTGAGCAAAAATGCATAAAAGTGGATCTTTTGGCAAAACTGACTCTTGCGTGTAAGAAAAAACTCAAAACAGAGCACACCAAGGGAGTTTGTCGCGCGACATTCCCTCCTGAATATGGGTTTGTCGCGCGACAAACAGGTACATGAGCCCTCTTTTTTGCTATAAATACACCCATCCTCCTTCCTTCATCCTCACACATTTGCCACAATGTCTTCTTATCTCACAAATTCTGATTTTTCTTATGTTGAAGCCCGAGATGCTCTAATATCTTCTGAAACTGGCTTGAACTTTGGTGTATTCAGTCCTTTAGCGAGATGGCGCCATCGTCCTGTAGATTTCTCTTTTTTGCTTGGCGCTCTGTACTTCTGGAGTCCTGCCGATCATCTTTTCTGTTTCGGACTAGACGAGCTCTGCCCGACTTATGAAGAATTTTCTTGGCTATTGCGTTCTGATGTTCGTCTCCCGATGGCTATTCCCATAGAAGAAATCGGTCCTCGAGATATGCTAATTGCTCTGTTAGCCATTCCTCAAGCGGCCTGTGATGGCTTTATTACCGACGGACTCCTTGACCTCCATAAAAATGGTGAAGTTCTTTCATCGCTATGAAGAGAGAGCTTCTTATAGTGCGGGACATACTGTGGCAGCCTTGATTTGTCTGGTTTCTGATATGCTACTGGTGACGGGCTCTTCCCGTGTTGATCCGACTATTCTGAGTCTGATTTATCATGCTAGGAATGGGGAATCCATAGTGCCCATAGTTCTGGCCGAGACTCTGAATGGTCTAGATGATCTCAAAAGGGGAGCTTCACCCTTCTTCAGGGGAAGTCCACGCTTGCTATATATGTGGCTATTGGAGCGTTTCCGATCAGTGGGCGTTAATGGGGTTCAGCTTGACAACCCCACATTCTTCTTCCGTCGTCCCCTCTTTGGTGCCTTGACCATGTCCTCCTCTGATTGGACGGTATGGTTTTCAGAGAATTCTAGGGCCATTCGGTGGAACATTCCTTGGTGGAAGCTGAGGGCGATAGTGCTTAGTACCGGGGGGCAGAATTACGTTCGGCTCCGTGGACTCTGGTTCACTTCTTTTTATCTCCCCGGACGTCTTCTTCGGCAATTTAACATTCCCCAGGGCATTCCCCTTGGTCTGAACAATTTCTCTTCCGAGTCTAAATTCTTGACCCAGAATGTTTCTTCATCGGTGGAGAGAATGTGGCGTGCTCGACTGACTCGTCAGTTCAACCATGCCTGTTTCGGTATTTCCAGGCCCCTCCGGGCTGATATCATCTGTTCTCTTTGGGGGTCTCTTGAAGACGAGCTGATCGATAACCCTTTTCAGATGGAGTGGTTTCGGTTTATGGATTCCGAGGCCACAGAAGAAAGCATTGTTTCTGCGTACCAGATTCTGGATGAGGCTCGAATCGACTTGGCTACTGAGGACCCTGCTTGGCCAACCCCTAGAGATTAGGTCTTTCTGTATGATGTATCTCCTTTGTAACTTTTGGTGTTCTGAACCACCTTAATAATAAACAAAGGACTTTGTTACGAGAAATAAATTTCTTCATAATGTTTAAACCGGGCCTGAAGTCACTTCTCAGGTTGCCTACGTTCCCCTTTTGATTTTTTTGAAAACATAATTTTGAGTTGGGGCTCAGGTTTACGTAGTTCTTATCATACATGTTACATCTATTGATAATACTTCTTCAGTCGATCCATGTTGACTGGAGAATGCAGTAATTATCCATCCAAATCAGCGAGTATAGTGGCACCCCCTGTATCAATCTCTTTGACGATGTATGGCCCTGTCCATTTCTGACCGAACTTTCCCCTTGGGTCTCTGGCTGGTTCTCGAATTTCTTTCAACACTATATCGTTTTCATTGATGCCCCGAGTTTTTACTTTCTGGTTAAATGCTCGAGCGATTCTCCTCTGATACCCTTGGTGGTGATATGCGGCTTTCAATCTCTTTTCATCTAACAATGCCAGCTCGTCATAACGTGCCTGGACCCATTCCAGCTCATTAACTTGATTCTCTAACATTACTCTGAGGGAGGGGACTTCTAATTCAACAGGGAGGACTGCTTCCATCCCGTATGTAAGTGAAAATGGGGTTGCCCCGGTAGAGACCCTTTCAGTGGTGCGGTATCCCCACAATGCGTATGGTAATTTCTCTGGCCAGTCTCGACAGGTGTCGGTCATCTTGCTCAAGATGTTCTTCAGATTCTTGTTGGCGGCCTCAACTGCCCCATTGGTTTGTGGCCTGTATGGTGAAGACCTGTGTCGGGTAATACCGTATTCTTCCATGACTGTATTAGCTTCTCCTTCAAAGTGGGTGTCATTGTCCGAGATGATTTCGTGTGGGACCCCATACCGGCAGACAATATTCCTTTTGATGAATCGGGCAACTTTCTTGGCGTCAAGGGTCTGAAAAGACTCGGCTTCCACCCATTTAGTGAAGTAGTCGATGGCCACTAGTATGAATTCATGGCCGTTGCTGGCTTTGGGCGAAATCTTCCCAATGATGTCAATTCCCCAGGTTGCGAAAGGCCAGGGAGCTGTCATGTTGTACAACTCTTTCGGAGGAAGCTTCTGGGATTTAGCATAAATTTGGCACTTGTGGCAACGGCGTACGTGGTTAATGCAGTCGTTTTGCAGGGTAGACCAAAAATAACCTTGTCTGATGATTTTGCGGGCAAATGTATGACCGCTCATATGAGGTCCGCAATCGCCCCCATATATCTGATCCATCACTTTGACAAATTCTTCTTCGGTGAGACATTGAAGATGAGTCCCGTCGTAGTTCCTCTTATACAGCCTTCCGGCACAAAGTATGAACCCGGATGCTAACCTTCGGAGTATGACCCGCGTTTTCTTATCTGTTTGCTTGGGATACTGATGGTTCTTCAGCAGGTTCCAGATGTCGTAAAACCAGGCGGTTGAGTCACCGTCCTCTTCATTCTCTACCTCAAGGGCCATGCAGTGTGCTGGTCCTGATTTCTTTTGTACTGTAAGAGTTATTTCTTTCATCCCCTCTGGGATATCAATCATAGATGCCAAGGTTGCCAGTGCGTCAGCAAAACTGTTCTGTGACCTGGGGACATAGTAAAACTCCGCATGCTCGAACTTTCCTGCGACATCCTCCAGTCGGGTGAGGTAAGGGACTAATTTCTCATCTCTGATCTTCCATTCCTTCAGAACTTGGTGGACCACTAGTGCTGAATCTCCGTATACCTGTATTCTCTCTATACCCTTTTGGAGCGCGATTTCCAACCCGAGTATGCAGGCTTCATATTCGGCCATGTTGTTGGTGCAGAAGAAATCTAAACGATACGATACCGGGAAGTGAGTTTGATCTGGAGAGACCAAAATGATGCCTATCCCGTTTCCGTTTCGATTGGCGGCCCCATCGAAATATAATTTCCAGTCTTCATCGATCTCGACATTCATGATAGTTTCATCTGGGAACTCGACTTCTTCTAGCATGTCCCCCAATATCGGATTGTGGGCCAAGTAATCAGCTATGATCTTTCCTTTGACTGCCTTCTGGGTCATATAGGTGATGTCAAATTCGGAGAGCATGAATAACCACTTTGCCATACGGTTTGAGAGAGCTGGTTTCTCGAAGAGGTATTTTAGCGGATCAATTCGTGATGCCAGGATGACTGGAAAGACTAACATGTAGTGCCGTAATTTCTGTGTTACCCAGACGAGAGCGGCGCATGACTTCTCTAGTGGCGTGTAGTTTATCTCAAATGGGGACAGTTTTTTGCTGATGTAGTAGATAGCTTGCTCCTTTCGGGTATCCTTCATATGTTGGGCTAGCATAGCTCCCGCAGCCGAATCCATAACCATTAGGTATAAGATTAGTGGCAGTCCGGCCTGTGGTGGGGCTAATACTGGGGGATTGGAGAGATAGTCCTTGATTCTATCAAAAGCCTCCTGGCACTGTTCGTCCCACTCTCCCGGTGAAGATTTCCTCAGGAGTTTGAAGATGGGCTCGCAGGTCTAAGTGAGCTGAGAGATGAATCTACTGATGTACTGCAAATTACCCAAAAATCCCCGGACTTCTTTCTCTGTACGAGGCTCAGGCATTTCTTGGATAGCTCGAACCTTGGCAGGGTCTACCTCGATTCCTTTCTTACTGACAACATAACCTAGGAGTTTTCCCTTGGTCACCCCGAATACACATTTCTGCGGATTGAGTCTCATCTGGTACTGGCGGAGGCGGTCAAAAAAGTCTCGTAAGGCTGGTATGTGGCCTTCCCTTTCTTTTGACTTGATTATCATATCGTTCACATATACTTCTACTTCTTTATGGATCATGTCGTGGAAGATAGCTGTAGCTGCCCTCTGATATGTTGCCCCGGCATTCTTTAGCCCGAATGGCATAACAGTGTAGCAGTATGTTCCCCATGGCGTGATAAATGCTGTTTTCTCTTGGTGATCTGGGTGCATCTTGATCTGATTATACCCGGCAAAACCGTCCACAAATGACTTCAAGGCATGGTTGGCAGTATTATCTATTATCAAATCGATGTTGGGCAATGGAAAATCGTCTTTTGGGCAAGCTTTATTGAGATCTCGGTAATCCACACACATGCAGACCTTCCCATTTGCCTTTGGAACAGGCACAATGTTGGCTAACCATAAAGGGTACTCGATCACCCGCAAAAACCCTACACTCCGTTGTTTCATCACTTCTTCTTTTACTTTCAGGAACCATTCTGGCGTAAGCTTTCTCAATTTTTGCTTGACGGGTCTGAACTCCGGCTTGGTGTGTATCTCATGCACGACTATCTGACTGTTCAAACCTGGCATATCTGCATAAGACCAGGCGAAGACATCCACGTACTCTTTCAGAGTTTGTGTGAATTCCTCTCTTTCTTTTTCACTTAGACTTGCCCCAATGCGGACTTCTTTCTTTTCCTCTTCTGTTCCGAGGTTAATTATAAGAGTGTCTCCTTCTTCACTTTGTATACGCTGACCCTCCCGTTCAGGGTGTTCGTTTAGTCTTTCCAACTCCATATAAGCAATTACAGAATTAACACTAACAGGATAACGCAAAACAGAGTCTTCTTCGTTAATAACAGTGCTTACAGGTACAAGTTTGAAAAGTAAATTTAGGAAAGACTTTTCCCTACCCTTTTCCCCACTCTTATCTCTCACCCTTACAATTTCAGTCTTTCCCCCCTTTTTCTGGTAATCTGGATCAGCGTGTATCAGGTCTACATGGTCGTCTCTTGGCTCGTCATCCCCTAGAGCCATGATGTCGAAGAGATCTCCGACCAATTCTTCCTCTTCATCTTCCCTGTCTTCAATTTCTTCCTTTGGCCCGATCGTCAATTTGGTAGAGAAGCTGTGCATAACGTTTTCCTTGATATAAATGTCCTCTTCATAGAAGATTTCCCATCCCGGAAGGCTATCTCCGTTGCTATTCCTCCAGGGCTCTTGAAAGCCGCAAAAGGGGAAGTCTTCTCCTTCCTTGACAAAAAACCCGTTCAGAGAGCTAAAACTCGGATAATGATGCCCTCGACTCCTTTTCTCTTGGTTGTCTTCCCCGGTGTGTTGATACCCCAAACCTTCCCTTTCAAACCTCAATATCGGTTCTAAAGCCTGAAGTAATCCTGATTGTCCCATCCCCAGACTGGCTCCGGGTAAGTATTTCATCATTCTCAGCATTTTTGTGATCTTGGTGCTGAGGCCGGGGATATTATCAGGGGGTAGATACTCGATTCTCTGAGTGGTGAGAGCTTGTACTTGAGGCTCGTATGAAAAGCCTCCTAGATATATGCTTTGACTCCCGATGCCCAAAACAGGTAATTCCATATCTGCTAAGGTCCTCTCAGGATCTCCTTGGATGGTGATTACATTCCCTTCGAATGGTATTTTGATCTTCTGGTGTAAGGAGGAGGGGAGTGCTCCTATGTCATGTAGCCATGCTCTTCCCAACAGGAGGTTGAAACTGGAGGGAATGTCTATGATTTGGAACTCGGCCGGAAAGTTTCTGGGACCGACCATGAGATCAAGCTTCAGAGAACCCAAGACGGCTCGCCTAGTGTTGTCATAGGCTCTAACGGTCACAGCTGATGGCGAAAGCTCTGTGTCTAAGATACCCAGACATTTGGCGGTCTTCATGGGACAAACATTTATAGTCGACCCATTGTCGATGAGAACCTGTGGCAAGATTTTCCCTCGGGTCCGGACAGTGATATGGAGGGCCAGGCTGTGTTTCTTCCCCAATGGAGATAAGTCTTCATCTGAGAATGACAGACTTCTTTGGACTGTAAGTGACCCAATCATGTTTGGCAGTTGTTCGGGCGTAGAGTCTGGCGATATGACAGCCTCATCTAGGAGTTTGATGAAAGCGGTCCTGTGAGGTTTGGAGGCAACCAGAAGGCCCCAAATGGTGATGTGGGCCTGGGTTTTCTTCAACTGTTCCAATACTCGATCCTCTCCTACTTCCTTAGTAGGTGGTGTTTTCTCGGCATCCATTAGCGGTGGCTGATATACCCTTCCCGAACGGGTAATTTGCTGTATCCAAAGGGATGCTGGGTCTGATCCCTCTGAGACTTCCGGTGATTCTGGTTATGTCGACCAACTGAAGGCTTTGGGGGAGGTTTTTGTCATATAGATTGTCTCATTAGGGGGGCCTCGGGGTTTCCACGGTTGTTTCTTCTTGTCCTGGGTCCATCCTATCCCAGCTTTTTCGGGATTGGTCTTGATTGTAAGTGGCTGTGAGATCCCCTGATTGGTTTTTCCTAAACCCTGTCCGGGTAGGAAGTTCATCTTAGCCATCCATTGGTCGATTATCGGATTGAGGCATGGCGCCATTTAAACCTTTACTGGTAGTACAACGGGTGCCTTGTAGGTTGGGTCATCTCGAATGAGTCTTACGGGGTCAAATCCTTCTTCATCAGTGGTCAAGGCATTAATTTCCGCTGGTGGAGGATGGTTGGGAAGGGGGTTGTTGGTAACATTGGGCCCGCCAGGTGTGGGTATAGTACCAGCCTCGATTAGGTCTTGAATATGATGGCGGAGAGCCAAACAACGTTCCGTGTCATGGCCTGCGGCCTGATGATATGCACAATTCTCATTCATTCTCCAAGTACCGGGAATAGGACTCGGTGGAGGACGTGGGTTAAGTGGAGTGACTAGTCCAGCTTTTCGAAGTAGTTCCAGGCTTTTGACCAGGGTAGTGGAAAGGGTACAGAAGTTCCTCCTTTTCTTAGCCTCGACACCCGAAGAGTCTCCTTGTGCGGGCCAATTCATCGGGGATGCTTGTGGTGTCTGTTGAAACGGGTTCTGTTGATATGGGTATGAGCTTATCTGGTTAACGGTTGGAGTGGCTATCTTTCTCCCTGCATATGAGGCTTTCTTGGTATCGTTCTCGGCTTTCTTAGCCAACTCTTCTTCTACTTGTGACCCCATGCTTAACAGGGCTCTGAAGTGTGGGAATACATGCTTTCCCATACAACTTAATACAGCTGGAGTAAAATTCCTCTGTATGATCTCCAACTGTACTTCTTCATCAGGCCATTTGGACATTTGGGAGGCCATCTCTCTCCAGCGTGTGACGAAATCACTGAAGCCTTCCTTCTCTCCTTGCTTGGTCATTTCTAGGTGCTTGCGGGTAATTTCCAAATCTTTGTTGGACCCGTATTTATTCATGAACTCCTTAACAATATCTCCCCAAGTCTTCGTGTGGTGTCTTTCCAGATCGAAAAACCATCTCAGGGCGGCCCCCGTGAGAGTCATGTGAAAGGCCTGAGCTAATTCCGGTTCTCCACAACCGGACACTTGCATGGATCTGATGTAGGATTGGAGATGGGTTTTGGGGGGTGTGGTTCCTGTGAATTTGGTGATAGAAGGAAGCTTGAATCCTTGAGGTAGTCTTGCTTCTGGGTAGATAGAGAAAGCATTCATATCTGTGATCTCATCTGCCCCTCTTATCAGAGAAATCCCTCTTTGCAAAACTTTCATCTGCTCTTTCAGTTTCTTCATTTCTTCACTCTCTCTTGACACCTCATTGGGCTGTTCCCGAGCTATAACCGATTCTGCGTACACTGCCCGGAGTCGGTTGATATCTGGGTACTCATTAGGAGGGGCTACTAAGGCCGGTGGTGGAATAGGCCTTGTGGGGACTTGTGGCCATGGCTGGTATTGGGGATCAAGACCTTGCTGAGGTTGCGGCCAGATGATGGGTGGCTCCTGTTGTTGGTAAGTGGGTCCTGAATCCGGGGCCCATTGATTCTGATTGTTGGGATCAGTTTGAACGGGACCGGCGATGACAGGGCCCGTTTGAGGTGGGTTGGTTCCTTGAACTGGGGGAAGTACTTGCGATGACTGCCCTTGATCTCGATTCGGTGGTAGTCGTTCAAACCCCGGTGGCGCGACCCGCCCGACTGACAACTCTTCTACTCGAACCCGGGTATTCTGTTGCTCACTCGTGAGGTTTGCTAGATTCACACTGACGGACATTAGCAAACGATGCATCTCGGCTAAAGTTGGCTGAGCTGCAGACGCCTCGGCTAGGCTCTGATCTGTCTCTTGATGTTCGCGTCTATCAACCATTGCGGGCGTGCTTGGTCTTACTAATCTTCCGGTGTGATCCCGACCAGCCCAACCTTCCAGACTACCGTCGTATTACGGCTGTAGACGAAACCATGGGGCGAAGATGAAGGAAGACTATGATGTGACTCGATTTTTGTCAAAAGAACCACAGAGAAAGAAAAACAACGAAAACCAAGTTTCGGGTGTTTTTTAAAGACACGTCAACAACAACTTGAGTGAATTCCCAGTGGGAGTTTAGGATAGGCAACAAAGTGCTCCTTGGGTTATCCTATTTGTCCCGAATTTTGAAAAACTCATCTTTTGATTTTGTGAAAATTGGGAATATCCCTCCTCTTGAGTTGCTTTTCATGGGAGATGTACCGGGGAAAGTCACAACGAGGTGATCTCGATTGTAAATTTCTACGACGGAGGTTGGACAGCCTACGGCCGTACTTGCCAATATCTGGGGGAGATATACATGACAAGGCCCTACGTGGTACGAACTCCTCACGGTTGATAAAAAAAGTATAAGAGTGTTCTATCTTTGACTCTTCCTATATGCAACGCAGGTGTAATGCAAGGTGAAGGCTTTAGGCTCCCTCCTATTTGGCAAGACCTCGCGATATACCCCAGGGGCAGGTACGTGCAAGAATCTTTTGATATACTTCCCGGGTACGTGAGTGTTCTCGTCACTCGATATACCTCGGGGGCGTACTTGGCCAAGGAGAGTGGAAGTAAATGCTTTCGGTTTATGTTGGCCCAAGCAAGCCAACTCCCTACTCACTTATAATACTTCCGAGGGTTCGGGGTAAATTCACACTCGTAGAACCAATGCATGATTTGTGAAAGTGCGTGCAAAACAAGAATTTTTCAAAAGATTAATTGCAAGTATCTTATCTTCGAGGTGTATTTTGAAAACGCCATTTTTATTTAAAAAGATATTTCTTTACAATCATATACAACATAAAGGGGAAATCCTAAACATATGTCTATGTCAATGAATGGACCCTACTGCGCCTCTAGGTCAGGTCAACAATGAAAATCCAGGCGCCACGTCAAAGGGTAAGTAGGGAAAGTAGTAAAAGCATGCGTATCAACATATTATAAACAGAAAAGTCCACATATAAGAGCCTAGTTCTCATAAATCCCCAGCAGAGTCGCCACTATGAGAATCCGCAAATGCGACCCCCGGGTCTCGTCCCCGTTCGTTGGGCGTCTGAAACGTCGGAAGGGATCCCGTCGTTCCATTTGCTTGGAGTTTGTGTTGATAATTCATATCGGGTGTCCCTACGTCTGTTCTAGATGCAAAGGGGTTTGTTCAGAGTTACCAGTACGTTTTACGAGAAAACGGACAAAAAGGGTTGTGTAAGGGGAAAGGCTACAGATAAGCCTTTCTTTACACATTTGTCTGCGAAACCAGGATTCTATAAGGTTCGGGAACTATATTACGGTTTGGGAAGGTGTTAAGCACCCATTCCGCCCTTTCGGTCTCTAGTGGTCTTATATGTTAATTCTATGTTGAAAAACTTGGATGCTTTTACTGACAGTCTACTACTTTTCAAATGAAAACCCTAATTTCTGGGGGGAAACGGGAAAGGGATAGAAACCTTTGTGTTCCGAGATCCGATGTTTTTATTATTGAAAGATGTAAATACAAATGACAACAACCTTTTATTTTGAAAAAGTATCCCGTATTATTTCCTCAGATAATGACGGTTTTCTCGTGTTGTGATTACTTTTGTAAAAGTTCGGATCTTGTATCGGGACTAATTTAATATGGAACTAGAACTCTTTGAGGAGAGTTATCAGACACGTCGCAGTCTATAGAGAAGACGGGATATGTTGATTTTAATTCCTAGATAAGTCTTATCAGTCCGGGTTTTGAAAACAGAATTTTATCCGGACAATAACGTACTTACTCTTCTGGTTTTGCAAATGGTTTTATCAGGGTCTTTTGTTTTGAAGACGGTAGACTATTTATAACTTGGCAATAAGTTTATTCAAATAAAACGTGGACAAAACAACAGAAATAAAACAAGTACACAGATAAACCTGATTTTCGAGCACGTTAGAAATCTAGCACAACCATGTTGCCACTTCGCTTACCAGGACGAAGTCCACAATAAAGCTAATATACAAATATCTTATTTAATTACTATAAGAGACTTTGTTTACCTTCCCGACGAGAATAATAATAAGAAAGAGAATATAATGCGGCAGAGAGATCTCAGGCGATAATAATCTTCTCCTTCTTCAGATATTTCCGAGAATTCGATTTCCGAGACTGGACACGTCGAGTGTCGAGAATAGATTCGATAATTCTTCGGAAATCAGACGATACTCGAGAATGCTTAACGCTGTTTTCTGCTCTAAAACTGCTGTTTTTTGCTCTGATGTTGGTGTCTTTCAACCTTGGGGGCTGCTGGCCTATTTATAGTGGCGAAAAGGTGTATGTCGCGCGACATATTGGTGTATGTCGCGCGACAATCTTGACTGTCGCGCGATATTCTACTTTAATGATGATTCTGACTCATTGCTGAGTCAGAAAGTGGAGTGGTGGGGTGTTTGTCGCGCGACATGTTCCCCAAAAGGTAGGATTGTTGTGCGACATACTGGTGTATGTCGCGTGACAATCTTGACTGTCGCACGACAATCTTGAATGTCGTGCGACATTTCACTTTAAAACATGTTTGTTTGGCCAATAGACACTTCCGGGGTAGTCTCGGGTGTTCGGGTGAGTCCCAGAGTTCAGAAACAGCAGTTCTCGAAGGTTGTTAGGGTTCTTGCGGGGGTCACGGATCGGGGTGTCTACATGGACAAACTTAGTAATTGAAAAAATGTGAATAAACTAGCAAATTATGTTGATATAAATAAAACTATTAAGTTTTGAAGTTTTAAACAATAAAAAATGTTGACCTTAAAGTCAATTAATCTTATTTTGATAATTACAATAAGTTAATAAAGTGTTATTTAACTCGGTTGTTCCAATCATGATAGCCATTTTAACCGATATATCTTCCGACCAAGTGTAACTTCAAACCGAAGCAAATCTCACACAAGCTTTACAAACGCCTCTACTCACAAGAAATGAACTCAAGTGATATACATGTGCTATACAAAGCCAAGAAAAGATCTAGATCATCAAGCAAGTAAAGATATGCACAAGAATGATCTCCACATGTTCTACAAGTTATCAAAACCAAGAAAGGATCAAGAACATCAAACAAGTGAAGATACGCACAAGAAAATCAAGCATCACGAAGACTCGAATTATCATTAAATTGAGTGAGTGCTTAGATTTTATGTAAAGTTATTTTATTGATCAAAGCCCTATAGTTCAAACATATTCATGCATCTTTTAAAGATTGATTCAAACAAGCTTAAAATTGAATTTATTTGAAAAACATCATTATACAAAAGCCGAGTTTCAAAATAAATTCACATTAATTTTAAATGATCATATTTTAAGTTATAATAAAAATAGGTATCTTAGAAACATATCTTTGAGGTTCAAAAATCATTAGAATTTTATTTGAAAATAAATTGTTAAATTGCAAAAATATTTTTATTTTACATATAAAATTCGCTCAATTTTTGCCTAGTTTTGATCTAACGGTAAGATGGAGACCTTCCCGAACTCCGATCATTTTGAAATTTTTACAGTAGTTAGAAAACATCTCTTGGCAATTTTGAATAAAATTTGAGCATGAGCCAACGGTCAAATTGGGAGAAATTAACAAAACAAATTTGAATATTTTGTCAAAACTAGCTGTTGGAAAATTTGAAAAAGTATACCTTGGACCCAAAACCTCTCTTAATCATCCCCAACGGACATATGATTTTGCAAGCTATAAATATGAGGTCCTAGACAGGTTTTAACACACCTTGAATCATTCTAATACTCTATTATTCATATATTCAAATATACAAAGATTGAAGAACACATTTTGATCAATCTTTCATTTTTGAGCTATGTTCACCTTAAAGTCAATTAATCTTATTTTGATAATTACAATAAGTTAATATAGTGTTATTTAACTCGGTTGTTCCAATGATGATAGCCATTAGCCGATATCTTTTCCAACCAAGTGTGACGTCAAACCAATATAGTCAAACTCTCACACAAAGCTCCACAAATGCTTTCACTCACAAGAAATGAACTCAAATGATCTCCATGTGCTTCACAAAGAATCAAAACCAAGAAAGGATCAAGAACATCAAACAAGTAAAGATACGCACAAGAAAATCAAGCATCACGAAGACTCGAATTATCATTAAATGGAGTGAGTGCTTAGATTTTATGTAAAGATACTTTATTGATCAAATTCCTATAGCTCAAACATATTTATGCATCTTTTAAAGATTGATTCAAACTAGCTTGAAATTGAATTTATTTGAAAAACATCATTTTACAAAAATCGAGTTTCAAAATAAATTCATATTAATTTTAAATGATCATATTTTAAGCTATAATAAAAATGGGTATCTTAGAAACATATATTTGAGGTTCAAAAATCATTAGAATTTTATTTGGAACTAAATTATTAAATTGGAAAAATATTTTTATTTTTCGTTTAAAATTCGCTCAGTTTTTGCCCAGTTTTTATCTAACGGTAAAATGGAGGCCTTCCCGAACTCCGATCATTTTGAAATTTTTACAGTAGTTAGACAACATCTCCTGGCAATGTTGACTAAAATTTGAGCATGATCCAACGGTCCAATTGGGAGAAATTAACAAAACAATTTTGAATTTTTTGTCAAAACTAGCTGTTGGAAAGTTTGAAAATGTATACCTTGGAGCCAAAACCTCTCTTAATCATCCCCAACGGCCATATGATTTTGTAAGCTATAAATATGATGTTTTAGACATGTTTTAACACACTTGAATCATTCTACAAACTTATTTTACATATATACAAATTTATTCAAGTATTATTGATCATATTCTTCATTTTTGAGCTATATATTTTGATCAATTTTGATATCTCTTAGTGTGAGCTTCATTTGTATTTTGTTATACACAAGAGAGATATTGTACATTGGTGTTAGCCACCAAAACTTATTCAAATCATATTTGTGAGAGGTGTATCTCATAGAATAGCAAGAGGAATTTCTTGTGAGAGTATTGAGGGTGTTTCAATACTTGTAAGAGTGTGTGAGAAGAATACACTTGTAGAGGTTTGATCTTCACCCGGAAGGAGATCGGTTATAGTGGAAATTCTCGGGGAACTAACCGAGCGCGGAGTAGGGGGAACAAGCCGAACCGTGTGGACAAAAAATCTTCGACTTCAAATTGGTTCAATCTTTCTTACTCAATCTCTTTATTATTGATTGTTTAAATTGTTTGAGATTGCTTAATTATTTGCTCTTGTGCTTGATTGTTTATTTGCTTACATTCCTTGATAAATTTGTTTAGTAAATTGTTTTACTTAAACATTTTCGAAAAGTTTTTAAATTCCGCATTAAATTTCAAAATCCCTATTCACCCCCCCCTCTAGGGTATTTTCCGACCTACAATTGGTATCAGAGGTTGTACTCTTATTTTGATTTAACAATCTTAGAGTTTACGATCATGTCTATATATCAAGGAACCGGTCTTTCCGAAGGTCTCTCCACCCATAGACCACCTCTATTTGATGGTAAAAATTATAGCTATTGGAAAAATATAATGAGTATATTTTTACAATCTAGTGATTTTGAACAATGGAGAGTTGTAGTTGAAGGACCCTATGAAATTACCAAAAAGGATGATAGTGGAAAAATTATTCCTAAGAAAATGTCCGAGTATGCTGAAAATGATATTAAGAAAATTCAATATAATGCTAAAGCCTTAAATGCTTTAAATTGTGCATTAAGCATGGATGAATATAACAAAATTTCTAGTTGCAAAACGGCTAAAGAAATTTGGGATAAACTTGAGGTTACCTACGAAGGAACCACTCAAGTTAAAGACGATAACATAAATATGCTTGTTCATGATTATGAATTATTTAAAATGGAGCCTAATGAATCTCTTGCTTCCATGTATAGTAGATTTTCTATTATTACTAATGATTTAGATCTTCTTGGAAAGGTTTATTCTAATGAAGATAAAATAAGAAAAATTCTTAGGATTCTTCCAAAGAAATGGCGACCGAAAGTGACGGCGATTCAAGAAGCAAAGAATCTCAAAACACTTAGCATGGACGAGCTTTTGGGTTCACTTAAAACCCATGAGAAGGAATTGGCGAGAGAAGAAGAAAGTGATTCAAAAGCCAAAAAGTCACTAGCTCTCAAAGCAACTCAACTAGAAGATGATGAGGAGTTGATGGTAGGAGATGAGGATATGGCTCTCCTTTCTAGAAAATTCATAAAATTTCTAGCTAAGAAGAAGAAGTTTCAAGGAAAAGGAAATAACTTTGATTCTTCATCAAGAAGGAACAATGATCGATCTATTCAACCAAGAGTTGAAAATGAGGAAGAAAAGAAATGCTTCCATTGTCATGAACCGGGACATTTCAAAACAAATTGTCCGGTTAAAAGGAAAGAAAGAAGAGATAAAATAGACAAAGCATTCAAACAAGTGAGACATGCACTTAAAGGCACTTGGAGTGATTCCGAAGAAGGTGAATCCAATGGCGATTCAAGCGACGAGGAAACGGCAAATCTTTGCCTTATGGCAAGAGATGATGAGGTACACTCTTCTTATGACTTATCTAGTGATGATAATGCCTCTATTAATAATGATATACACGATGAGAATGACTATGAAGAATTATATGATATGTTTGAGGAATTGCATAAAAAATTTAAAAATTTGTCTAAAATGTATGCAAGCCTCAAAAAGGAAAATTTGATTATTTCTAGCAAGTGTGAAAACTTTGAGAAAGAAAATGTATTTTTAAAAAATGAAAACAAAACCTTGAAGAAAGGAAAAGAGAAAGAAACTCCAAACTCACTTGTATTAGAAAATGTCAAATTGAAAGATCAAGTGGATGACTTAACTAATAGTCTAGCCAAGTTCACCAAAGGAAAGGATAACTTGGATAAATTATTAGGAATGCAAATGTGTGTTTTCGATAAAGCCGGCTTGGGCTATAACCAAATTAACAACCAAAAGGATTATAAAAACTTTTTCAAAGCATACACACCTCATGATCCCACTCATATTTGCTCATATTGTGGTAGAAATACTCATTACGTGGATCATTGTTATTATAGGAATGAAAGTTTTCCTAAAAGAAAGCTTGCTTGGGTTCCAAAAGGAACCATTATGTTTGCTAACCCAAAGGGACCCAACACATTTTGGGTACCAAAGGAGAAGTTACTTAAAGTTATGGTGTAGGTGTGCTTGAAAGCCAAAGGAAGCAAAACCAAGTGGTTCTTGGATAGTGGTTGCTCAAAGCACATGACGGGAGACAAGAACAACTTCTTAAGTCTTATTCCCAAGAAAGGAGGGAATGTGACTTTTGGGGACAACGCCAAGGGCAAAATCATTGGTATAGGTAAGGTTGGTAATAAATCTTCTTATATTGATAATGTTTTACTTGTTGACGGTTTAAAACATAACTTGCTTAGTATTAGTCAATTGTGTGATAAAGGTTATGAAGTTATTTTTAAATCCGAATGTTGCATTGTTAAAAATATTAGTGATAATTCTATCTTGTTTGTTGCTTATAGATCAAATAACGTATATACTCTTGAACTTGATGATTTATCTCAACAAGATATTAAATGTTTATCTGTGTTAAATGATGCTTCTTGGTTATGGCATAGAAGATTAGGTCATGCTAATATGGATTTAATTAATAAATTATCTAAAAAGGAATTAGTTAAAGGATTGCCAAAAACTAAATTTGTTAAAGATAAAATTTGTGATGCATGTCAACTTGGTAAACAACACAAGTCTTCCTTTAAATCTAAGAAAGATATTACTACTACTAGACCACTTGATATGTTACATTTAGATTTATTTGGACCTAATTCGGTTGCTAGTTTAGGTGGTAAATTATATGCCTTTGTGATTGTTGATGATTTTTCTAGATTTACTTGGGTATTCTTTCTTGCACATAAAAGTGAAACACCTCATGTATTTGCTAAATTTTGTAGAAAAGTTCAAAATGAAAAAGGTGTTTCTATTATACATGTTAGAAGTGATAGAGGTAGAGAATTTGATAATATTGATATTGAAAATTTTTGTGATGAGCATGGTATTGATCATAACTTTTCGGCACCTAGAACTCCTCAACAAAATGGTGTGGTTGAAAGAAAAAATAGATTTCTTCAAGAGATGTCTAGAACCATGTTACATGAACATTCTTTACCGGAATATTTCTGGGCGGAAGCCGTTAACACCGCATGCTATGTAACTAATCGCGTTATTATTCGTAAAAAGTTAGATAAGACACCTTATGAATTATGGAATGACAAGAAACCAAATATTGCATATTTTAAAGTTTTTGGTTGCAAATGTTTTATTTTGAATGATCGTGATCACTTGGGAAAATTTGATGCTAAATCCGATGAAGGAATTTTTCTTGGGTATGCCACTAATAGTAAAGCATATAGAGTTTATAACAAGAAAAGTTTAGTAGTACAAGAATCTATGCATGTTGTATTTGATGAGACAAATCCTTTCTCACCCATAGTACATTCCGATGACGATGTTGAAATTATCCAAAAGGTTTCGGATATTCAAATTTATGATACATCTAAGGAAGAAACTTCGAGTGCTCAAGCTCCTCCTAAGGAGTTAGAAAATACAACCGAGCAAAACTCGAATGATTTGCCTAGGAGTTGGAAATTTGTGTCCAACCACCCTATTGATCAAATTCTTGGAGATCCATCTAGTAAGGTCATGACTAGATCATCCTTAAGAAATGTTTGCAATAATGTGGCATTTGTTTCTCAATATGAGCCTAAAAATATAAATGAAGCCGAACAAGATGAATCTTGGATGATGGCTATGCAAGAAGAGCTCAATCAATTTGAGAGAAATAAAGTGTGGACACTTGTTCCCAAACCAAATGATCATACTATTATAGGCACTAAATGGGTATTTCGAAATAAAAAGGATGAAAATGGTGTTATTGTTAGAAATAAAGCTAGACTTGTTGCCCAAGGATACAATCAAGAGGAGGGCATTGATTATGAAGAAACATATGCACCCGTAGCTCGTTTAGAAGCAATTCGCATGCTACTTGCTTATTCATGTTTTAAAAATTTTAAATTATATCAAATGGATGTGAAAAGTGCTTTCTTGAATGGCTTTATTGAAGAGGAAGTTTATATGAAACAACCTCCCGGTTTTGAAAATCATATTTATCCAGATTATGTATTTAAATTATCTAAAGCATTGTATGGTTTAAAACAAGCACCTAGAGCATGGTATGATAGATTAAGTTCGTTTTTGATTAAAAATGGGTTTGTTAGAGGTAAAATTGATACTACTTTATTTATCAAAAATCATGACAATGACATGCTACTTGTACAAATTTATGTTGATGATATTATATTCGGTTCTACTAACGACAATCTTTGCAAAGAATTTTCTACTTGTATGCAAAAAGAATTTGAAATGAGCATGATGGGAGAAATGAACTACTTTCTTGGATTACAAGTGAAACAATGCAAAGAAGGCATCTTCATTAATCAAGAGAAGTATGTGAAGGAGCTTTTAAAGAAATTCGACATGGAAGGAGCCAAATCCATGAGCACTCCTATGAGTTCAACATTGAAACTTGACAAAGACGAGAAAGGTAAAAGTGTGGACATCAAGAAATATCGAGGTATGATTGGTAGTTTATTATATTTGACGGCGTCTAGACCGGATATTATGTTTAGTGTATGTCTTTGTGCACGATTCCAAGCGAATCCTAAAGAATCACATTTACTTGCCGTAAAACGAATTTTTCGTTATCTATCCGGTACTAGTTCATTGGGTTTGTGGTATCCAAGAGAAAACACATTTGACCTAATAAGTTATTCCGATGCGGATTTTGCGGGTTGCAAAATCGATAGGAAAAGCACTAGTGGCACATGTCATTTTCTAGGACACACACTAGTATCTTGGTCAAGTAAGAAACAAAATTCGGTGGCCCTTTCAACGGCTGAAGCGGAATACGTGGCGGCCGGAAGTTGTTGTGCACAAACTTTATATATTAAACAACAACTAGAAGACTTTGGAATTAGTCTTAGCCACATTCCCATTAAATGTGATAACACAAGTGCCATAAGTTTGACCAAGAACCCCATACAACACTCACGTACTAAGCACATTGAGATAAGATATCATTTTATTCGTGATCATGTGCAAAAAGGTGATGTTGATATTGAATTCGTTGGCACCGAATCGCAATTTGCGGATATATTCACTAAACCACTTTCGGATGATCGTTTTTGCACTATTCGACGTGAACTCGGTATGACTAGAGCTTGTGATATCTAATTTATTCTAAAAAGTTCATAAAAGGGATTGATAATGCTTAATTTTGAGCATACATTATTTTATGCTTAATTTTCTTTTATTTTTATTTTATAAAATTTGCTTGCATTAATGTACACATTGTTATGAGTATTAACAAATATTTTTGCAGCTTTAGATTGATAATTACTGATTCCCTCCTTTTTGATGAAGAAAAAGGGGGAGAAGTATGTGTTTTATGCAAGTATTTTTCATTTTAATAATTGCTTGTATATTTTTATCTATGCACCTATTTAGGGGGAGCATATTATTTTTATGCTTGAAATTATTATCTTTTTATAAACACACATTAACTCTATTGTCATCATCAAAAAGGGGGAGATTGTTGACCTTAAAGTCAATTAATCTTATTTTGATAATTACAATAAGTTAATATAGTGTTATTTAACTCGGTTGTTCCAATGATGATAGCCATTAGCCGATATCTTTTCCAACCAAGTGTGACGTCAAACCAATATAGTCAAACTCTCACACAAAGCTCCACAAATGCTTTCACTCACAAGAAATGAACTCAAATGATCTCCATGTGCTTCACAAAGAATCAAAACCAAGAAAGGATCAAGAACATCAAACAAGTAAAGATACGCACAAGAAAATCAAGCATCACGAAGACTCGAATTATCATTAAATGGAGTGAGTGCTTAGATTTTATGTAAAGATACTTTATTGATCAAATTCCTATAGCTCAAACATATTTATGCATCTTTTAAAGATTGATTCAAACTAGCTTGAAATTGAATTTATTTGAAAAACATCATTTTACAAAAATCGAGTTTCAAAATAAATTCATATTAATTTTAAATGATCATATTTTCAGCTATAATAAAAATGGGTATCTTAGAAACATATATTTGAGGTTCAAAAATCATTAGAATTTTATTTGGAACTAAATTATTAAATTGGAAAAATATTTTTATTTTTCGTTTAAAATTCGCTCAGTTTTTGCCCAGTTTTTATCTAACGGTAAAATGGAGGCCTTCCCGAACTCCGATCATTTTGAAATTTTTACAGTAGTTAGACAACATCTCCTGGCAATGTTGACTAAAATTTGAGCATGATCCAACGGTCCAATTGGGAGAAATTAACAAAACAATTTTGAATTTTTTGTCAAAACTAGCTGTTGGAAAGTTTGAAAATGTATACCTTGGAGCCAAAACCTCTCTTAATCATCCCCAACGGCCATATGATTTTGTAAGCTATAAATATGATGTTTTAGACATGTTTTAACACACTTGAATCATTCTACAAACTTATTTTACATATATACAAATTTATTCAAGTATTATTGATCATATTCTTCATTTTTGAGCTATATATTTTGATCAATTTTGATATCTCTTAGTGTGAGCTTCATTTGTATTTTGTTATACACAAGAGAGATATTGTACATTGGTGTTAGCCACCAAAACTTATTCAAATCATATTTGTGAGAGGTGTATCTCATAGAATAGCAAGAGGAATTTCTTGTGAGAGTATTGAGGGTGTTTCAATACTTGTAAGAGTGTGTGAGAAGAATACACTTGTAGAGGTTTGATCTTCACCCGGAAGGAGATCGGTTATAGTGGAAATTCTCGGGGAACTAACCGAGCGCGGAGTAGGGGGAACAAGCCGAACCGTGTGGACAAAAAATCTTCGACTTCAAATTGGTTCAATCTTTCTTACTCAATCTCTTTATTATTGGTTGTTTAAATTGTTTGAGATTGCTTAATTATTTGCTCTTGTGCTTGATTGTTTATTTGCTTACATTCCTTGATAAATTTGTTTAGTAAATTGTTTTACTTAAACATTTTCGAAAAGTTTTTAAATTCCGCATTAAGTTTCAAAATCCCTATTCACCCCCCCTCTAGGGTATTTTCCGACCTACAAGCTATATACTTTGATCAATTTTGATATATCTTAGTGTGAACTTCATTTGTATTTTGTCATATACAAGAGAGATATTGTACATTGGTTTTTATCACCAAAACTCATTGGAATCATAATTGTGAGAGGTGTATCTTATAGAATAGCAAGAGAGATTTCTTGTGAAAGTATTGAAGGTGTTTTCAATACTTGTGAGAGTGTGTGATAAGAATACACTTTTAGAGGTTTGATCTTCACCCAGAAGGAGATCGGTTATAGTGAAAATTCTCGGGGAACTAACCGAGTGCGGAGTAGGGGGAACAAGTCGAACCGTGTGGACAAAAAATCTTCAACTTTGATCGGTTCAATCTTTCTATCTCTTGCTGTATTATATTGTGCTATTTATTCATTGTTTTCGAAATTAACTTTGTTCTTGATTGCCTGATAAATATAGACATCAAATATTTTTAAATCATTTTTTAAAATCTGATTAAGTTTTTAAAAAACTCTATTCACCCCCCTCTAGGTTATTTTTTGACCTACAATTGGTATCAGAGGTTGTACTCTTGTTTTGATTTTACAATCTTAGAGTTTACGATCATGTCTATTTATCAAGGAACCGGAATTAATGAAGGTTCTTCCACCACTAGACCACCTCTATTTGATGGCAAAAGTTATAGTTATTGGAAAAGTCGTATGTGTACTTTTCTTCAAGCTAGTGATTTTGAACAATGGAAGGTTACACTCATTGGACCCTATGACATTACCAAAACCGATGAAAAGGGTAAAGTCACTCCTAAATCCATTTTCGAATATGATGAGCATGATATTAAGAAAATTCAATTTAACGCTAAAGCCTTAAATGCCTTACATTGAGCGTTAACTATAGATGAATACAACAAAATTTCTAGTTGTAAAACCGCCAAAGAAATTTGGGACAAATTAGAAGTTACCTATGAAGTAACCTCACAAGTTAAGGATGATAATATTAATATGCTCGTTCATGATTATGAACTTTTCAAAACGGAGCCTAATGAATCACTTGCCTCTATGTATAGTAGGTTCTCAATTATCACTAATGCTTTAGATCTTCTTGGAAAGGAATATTCAAATGAAGACAAGATTCGAAAAATTCTTAAAACTCTTCCCAAGATGTGGAGACCCAAAGTGACGGTTATTCAAGAAGCCAAGAATCTCAAGATGCTAAGCATGGATAAACTCTTGGGTTCACTAAAAACCCATGAGAAGGAATTGGCGAGAGAAGAAGAAAGTGATTCAAAAGCCAAAAAGTCACTAGCTCTCAAAGCAACTCAACTAAAAGATGATGAGGTGTTGATGGTAGGAGATGAGGATATGGCTCTTCTTTCTAGAAAATTCATAAAATTTCTAGCTAAGAAGAAGAAGTTTCAAGGAAAAGGAAACAACTTTGATTCTTCATCAAGAAGGAACAATGATCGATCTATTCAACCAAGAGTTGAAAACGAAGAAGAAAAAAAGTGTTTCCATTGCCATGAACCAGGGCATTTCAAAACAAATTGCCCGGTTAGAAGAAAGGAAAGGAGAGATAAAAGAGACAAAGCCTTCAAACAAGTAAGACACGCCGTCAAAGGCACTTGGAGTGATTCCGAAGAAGGCGAGTCCGATGCCAACTCTAGCGACAAGGAAACGGCTAACCTTTGCCTTATGGCAAGAGACGATGAGGTATGCTCTACTTATGATTCATTTAGTGATGATAATGTCTCTATCAATAATGATGTACATTATGAGAATGACTATGATGAATTATATGATATGTTTGAAGAATTGCATAGCAAGTTTAATAAATTGTCTAAAGAATATGCAAGACTTAAAAAGGAAAATTTGATGGTTTCTAGCAAGTGTGAAAGATTTGAGAAACAAAACATATTTTTGAAAGATGAAATCAAAACTTTAATGAAAGGAAAGGAGAAAGAAACTCCAAACACACTTGTAATAGAAAATATCAAATTGAAAGATCAAGTGGACGATTTAACTAATTGTCTAGCCAAGTTCACCAAAGGAAAGGATAACTTGGATAAACTATTAGGAATGCAAAGGTGTGTATTCGACAAAGCCGGTTTGGGCTATAACCAAATTGATAACCAAAAAGATTACAAAAACTTTTTTAAAACATACACACCTCATGATCCCACTCATCTTTGCTCATATTGTGGTAGAAATATTCATTACGTGGATCATGTTATTATAGAAATGAAAGTTTCCCTAAGAGGAAGCTTGCTTGGGTTCCAAAAGGAACAATTATATTTGCTAACCCAAAGGGACCCAACACATTTTAGGTACCAAAGGAGAAGTTACTTAAAGTTATGGTATAGGTATGCCTGAAAGCCAAAAGCTAGCAAAATAAAATGGTTATTGGATAGTTGATGCTCGAAACACATGACGGGAAAAATATAAAAATTGAGTCTCACTCCTAAACAAGGAAGCAACGTCACATTTTGAGATAACGCCAAAGGTAAAATTAATGGTATAGGTAAAGTTTGTAAGAAATGTTCTTATATTGATAATATTCTACTAGTTGATAGTTTAAAACATAATTTGCTTAGTATTAGTCAATTGTGTGATAAAGGTTATGAAATTATTTTTAAATCTGAAAGTTGCATTGTTAAAAATATTAGTGATAATTATATCTTGTTTGTTGCTTATAGATCTAATAACCTATATACTTTTAAACTTGATGATTTGTCTCAACAAGATGTTAAATGTTTATCCGTATTGAATAATGTTTCTTAGTTATGGCATAGAAGATTAGGTCATGCTAATATGGATTTAGTTCACAAATTATCTAAAATGGAATTAGTTAAAAGATTGCCTAAAACTAAACTTATTAAAGATAGAATTTGTGATGCTTGTCAACTTGGTAAACAACATAAGTCTTCATTTTGCATGTTATTATAAACTAACTATAATTTTGCAGTCTAAAAATTATTATTTATCATTCAAAGAAAAGAAGGGAACATAATCTGAAGATCATTAGCATCAAAATTCAAAATAGCATCGAGACTAGAAGAAGAATAATCAACAAAATTATGCTCCATATCTAATAGAGCTGTCCAATCAGGACTCATTGGCTCGGCAACCTCCGCAATAGTACCAGTTTGAGAAAATTGTGATGAATGGCCTTCCAAAGCATCTTGGTAATCTGACAGAGTCAGATATGCCGACAAACCCACATTAGTTCGAAAAGCACCTTGGTCTGAAAGATTCCCGGTAGTCGAAAGAATTTCATGTGCAACATTTTCTACTAACGATAGGGGCCCTGTAGAACTTCTAGGAGGAGCAAAAGAAAAGCATTGGTTAGCGCTAGAAGACTCTCATAATCGAGTCTCTAATGTTGTCACTCGTGATTGCAAAGTCTCTAACGCTGTCACTCGTGATTGCAACTCTTGTACCTTCTGTTCAAGAGAAACAATGAGCGCAGTACAGCATTTACTGGGATTCTCGACTCTCGCCTTAGCTTCAAAAAGAAATGAATAGAGAGTCTCAAGATATTGATGTTCGGGAATATTTTGCAAAATATGTGCAACACTATTTATCCCAAAAATGGTAAAGATTGTACGATAATCTTGACGACTAATCACATCCATAAAAATTTGTGCATATTCACACCATGGCTGACATTTCTTGCGTCTATAAGTGCAAGCAGCACAAGACGAACCTGTACAACGGAAGGTAATCGGCATACTTGTGATTTGCTTTCCCTTACTCATGGGTACCTCCTATAAAAGTTATAAGAAGAAAATGGATCTCGAGGAAGACAACAAGAAATAGGGGACAAGAGGCATCTAGCAATTAAAAGAATCCCAAAAATGAAAAGTTGTCATCCTAAAAGGTCAAAAATACAGTGCTCCCCGCGTACATCTAGAGTCCACCGCCCCAGCACAGTCTAGATCCCTCTTTGATGTTGACATAGGGGGAGAAAATGTGCGTAATGTTGATGCTGCGGTAAAAGGTAAGATATTTTTTTGCGGTAAGATTTTTTTTTGCTGTGGTAAGATTTTTTTATACTGACTTAAATGTTATGGTAAGATTTTAAATGCTTTAAATGATTTTCTACATTCATACATTTGAAAGCTTTATTTAAAAATATATATATTTATTTTAAACTATCTCGAATATTTTCAATACTTTTTAATTGTCATCTTTGCATAAATTGAGGGGAAGCATATTATTTATATGATATTTATGCTTGTTATTGTAAACACACATTATTATGAGTATTAAAAAATATTTTTGCAGCTTAAGATTGATAATTATTGATTCCCTCCTTTTTGATGAAGAAAAAGGGGGAGAAATATGTGTGTTATGTGTGTATGTCATGAGTGATAATTGTACACACTCATTTATTTTATCGTTTATTTTATTATGCTATGCTTGATCAAGAACTACTAGTTTGTCTATTTGTTTAAGTACTTTTTGAACTGTGTGTCATGAGTGATAATGGTACACACTCATTTATTTTATCGTTTATTTTATTATGCTATGCTTGATCAAGAACTATTAGTTTGTCTATTTGTTTAAGTACTTTTTGACTTGTGTGTCATGAGTGATAATGGTACACACTCGTTTATTTTATTATGCTATGCTTGATCAAGAACTACTAGTTTGTCTATTTGTTTAAGTACTTTTCAAACTTATGCTTTCAGTTAAGTTGTTTGAACTTATCTTATCTATGCAAGTATTTTTCATTTTAATAATTGCTTGTATATTTTTATCTATGCACCTATTTAGGGGGAGCATATTATTCATATGCTTAAAATTATTATCTTTTTATAAACACACATTGACTCTATTGTCATCATCAAAAAGGGGGAGATTGTTGAACTTAAAGTCAATTAATCTTATTTTGATAATTACAATAAGTTAATAAAGTGTTATTTAACTCGGTTGTTCCAATGAGGATAGCCATTTTAACCGATATATCTTCCGACCAAGTGTAACTTCAAACTGAAGCAATCAAAATCTCACACAAGCTTTACAAACGCCTCTACTCACAAGAAATGAACTCAAGTGATATACATGTGCTATACAAAGCCAAGAAAAGATCTAGATCATCAATCAAGTGAAGATATGCACAAGAATGATCTCCACATGTTCTACAAGTTATCAAAACTAAGAAAGGATCAAGAACATCAAACAAGCGAAGATACACACAAGAAAATCAAGCATCACGAAGATTGAATTATCATTAAATTGAATGAGTGCTTAGATTTTATGTAAAGTTACTTTATTGATCAAATCCCTATAACTCAAACATATTCATGCATCTTTTAAAGATTGATTCAAACAAGCTTGAAATTGAATTTATTTGAAAAACATCATTTTACAAAAACCGAGTTTCAAAATAAATTCACATTAATTTTAAATGATCATATTTTAAGCTATAATAAAAATAGGTATCTTAGAAACATATCTTTGAGGTTCAAAAATCATTAGAATTTTATTTGGAACTAAATTGTTAAATTGCAAAAATATTTTTATTTTACATTTAAAATTCGCTCAATTTTTGCCCAGTTTTGATCTAACGGTAAGATGGAGACTTTTCCAAACTCCGATCATTTTGAAATTTTTACAGTAGTTCGAACACATCTCCTGGTAAGTTTGACTAAAATTTGAGCATGATCGAACGGTCAAATTGGGAGAAATTAACAAAACAAATTTGACTATTTTGTCAAAACTAGCCGTTGGAAAATTTGAAAAAGTATACCTTGGAGCCAAAACCTCTCTTAGTCATCCCCAACGGTCATATGATTTTGCAAGCTATAAATATGAGGTCCTAGACATGTTTTAACACACCTTGAATCATTCTAATACTCTATTATTCATATATTCAAATATACAAAGATTCAAGAACACATTTTGATCAATCTTTCATTTTTGAGCTATATACTTTGATCAATTTTGATATCTCTTAGTGTGAGCTTCATTTGTATTTTTTCATATACAAGAGAGATATTGCACATTGGTGTCTGTCACCAAAACTCATTTGAATCATAATTGTGAGAGGTGTATCTCATAGATTAGCAAGAGGGATTTCTTGTGAAAGTATTGAAGGTGTTTTCAATACTTGTGAGAGTGTGTGATAATAATACACTTGTAGAGGTTTGATCTTCACCCGGAAGGAGATCGGTTATATTGGAAATTCTCGAGGAACTAACTGAGCGCGAAGTAGGGGGAACAAGCCAAACCGCGTGGAGAAAAAATCTTCAACTTCGATCGGTTCAATCTTTCTATCTCTTGCTCTATTATATTGTGCTATTTATTCATTATTTTTGGAATTAACTTTTTTCTTGATTGCCTGATAAATATAGACATCAAATATTTTTAAATTATTTTTTAAAATCCGATTAAGTTTTTAAAAAACCCTATTCACCCCCCTCTAGGGTATTTTCCGACCTACAAAAAATACAACAAATTTCAACACATCTTCTTAACTAAACTCGCTTGGCAGAAAAAACAACCTTTACCTTTCCACTTTGTCCTCATTTCAAACTTCTTAAGGCCTAGATGTTGTTATTCAATTCCATTCATTCACACGCCTTTTGAATTTGAATTTTTAAGTTTAAATGGCTTGTTCAGTGATTTCAGTATTCAAACAACAATGGAAAAAAGATTGCGAAAAAGATTCTAGATTTCAAACAAAATTTCAAAATCAAATTATATGAAAAACTAAAATAGCCCTTGTCATAAAATCCAATAGTAATGTGAACTGCCAGTACTGACTTGCTTGTTGATTGATCAAACTCCTGCCTTTCTTCTGGCAAGCTCGACAAGATTCTGCTTTACAAGAAGAATGGAGGTTTTTGAGGAGAAGTTAATGAAATAAAGTAGCGGCTGAGCATATTAGAACTATTGTCGCCATAGTTGGCCTCCTAGCAACATCTTCTTAAAAGAGCCGAATTTTACTAACAAAACATTTTTGCTGAATTAGTCAATTTTAATCTTTTTAATGGGGAAATGAAAATTTCACACACCGCTCAAGTAACAAATAAGGTTTGATACTTGTTCTGGTTAATAGAAGCTATTATTTCTTTTGGTAATGATGATCTCAAGAACAAAGACGCAAAAACTAATTACATCTGATTTCATCAAGAATTATCCATGCATTGCATTACTTTAGAGACATGCAACTAATGCAACTATCCACCATTAGTTAATAATACAGAGCAACAAAGTTTATTGGTGTTTTGAATTCGAAAAAAGGCCTATTTCCTCTTTTGGAAAATTGGGGTCCTTTTATTGTCTGGGCTCAGCCACTTGTAATTGGGATGCGCAATCTCATTTCTCCAATAGGCCTAGTTTTTTATTGGGTCCCTTTGCTAATGCAGGCCACTTGTTGGGCCTTTTTGGGTTAAACTCAATTTCTAAGACAAGTTCAAATCTTGTATTAGGAAATAATTCAACCCACTTTTATAACTTTCCTTTGCGCCCCCTTTAAATCCATATATCTTTTAATGAACATTGGCCCATATATTTCCCAATCCTTTTCCAAAAGAAAATTTTAAGGCCGATCCTCTTTTTGGGCTAATGAAGTGTACGGCGCATTTTTATTTTTATTGTTTTTTTAAAGTTTGTGGTCCCTCATTTGTTTTTAGGTTTACCTGTTTTGGCGATTTACTTCCTTTTCTTAGAAGTTTGTTTCGTATAAAATGTTATTTTGTCATCAAGGAGTGAAAGACTTTATTTTGAGCTTGTTTTCTATGTCAACAATTTGTTATTTCCAGTAACGATATTTTTAAATTTGTATATTTATATGTTAGATTGTGGATTACTTAATAGCTTTTAACCCACCAATTCTAATAAGAGTATCAAATAAAGTGAAATATAACCCTCAAAAGAATTTTAACAAAAAACCCAAATTATTTCTAGCAGTAAATGAAATAACCAAAAGTGGTAGTGTGACGCCCCGAACCCCGTTACGAGATTTTCACCTCCGGGAGTTGATTAATCACGGTGCCGTACGCAATGATAGGATTACATAAAACAATATAATTTAAACAATATCTAAAACATTTCTTGTGTAAAATTCCAGTTCAGAAATTTTTTGGCATATGGAGTCTATAAATTTAATAATTCCAAAACCTGTATTTAATAATGTAAGTCTCAAAAGCCTTTGAAACGAACTCCACATTCACATAGATTCATATCCAACCACTTAATTACGAATGTTGTACAATCTAATTTCCTCCAACGAGGTCCCAAGCAATACTAGTAAGTTTTAAAACATTTTCACAATATATGATATCTTAATTCAATTATACAAAGTATTAAAAAGATCTCGGTTTCATAATCATTAAGTTGTCCTGAGACAACCACATAATTCTATGTTATCAGAGGCTCCCTAGACTCGTACGCATGCCATTCTTCGAAGAGAACCTACAAAACTATTTTAGGAAAATAGGAAGGAGACAAATGGGCTCAGTGAAAACTATAAAGTTATATATATATATATATATAAATACATTTTCAAAATAATGCATGCTATGTGCAATAATGAAAATAGTTCCTTTCATATGTGTTGTGTGAATTCGCCATCCCTATAAATTATAAACATTTATACATTTATAGTATCAATACTATGAAGATCATTTTATAATATGCATGGTAATGCTTTCCCATCCCCAAAATATAATAAGATAGAGATCACTTGGAAATACAACTGAAATCATATTAATAACATAATATATTTGTAAAACTCATACGCACGGTAAAATAAGTATCGCTAAGATGCAAGTAATCCATATCAAGAAAGTATGTACTTCCAACTCATATAAGTATATATAAAACCGTTGGCTAGTTTGTAAAACTTGGTACTACAATTGTATCATCTAAACGTATATCATCCAAGACAATCGTCTTGATAATCCACGAATATCCAAGTGTACAACCAGGTCTGCATTTCGTGGCCTTTCAATCACGCGACAGCAGGGCCTCCCGTTACTTTCCGTACATGGTTTTGGGTCTTTTACCTAGGGGCGCTCTGTCCTAACTTAAGGTCTTAATCGTTAGAGACGAAACCTGGGACCGCTCACGGACTAGCGCACTCATGTGTGTATATATAGAATCACTCAAGTATCCAATGCACAGACAAACAATTGCGCCAGTTAACTAATACAACAGTTCATACCGAACTCATCAACTAGCCAACTAAAATATAAGTAATTAAAAACCATCATTGTCTCAAAAGTAAACTCAATACATCCATACTTGTATAAGTATCACAATCATAGCTTACGAAAGCATGAAACACCATAAATCCATACGCTTGGCTCAAAGGTACGTTTAGTATATATATATATATATGCATATAATATATATAGATATATATAAAACTAACTTTTCCAAATATCATATAATGATACATATGTTGTACATGAAACTAGATTCGTCCAGTTCGTCAATTAGCAACTCGATTAAAATTTAGTTTCTAAACTCGTCAATAGGGGAATTCCTTGGTATAATATCAAATCGGCCCTAAGTCGAACATCAGCCATTATTTATAATTCTTTAACTTGATATGAACTTCCCCATATAGTTTTCAAATTGTTTGGAACCAAAAGTGTATCAAAGATTTGCCTAGCTTAATTACGGACTGGCTAGTTTCAACCATTTTCTCAAAACTAGTTCTTAACGTGTATATATATAACAACAATACAATAACATATATACTTATAATCAAACCATACTTTTAATTCCATGTACAACTCAGTATATATATGCATATCATATTTTTATGTTCGCTATCGTATTCGTATATAAGTGTCATATACTAATCTTCCTCATAATCCATTTATAATTAAGGCTTTTTGTATAAAAATAATATAGAAGTCATATGCAATGCAAATCAACCAAAGAATTCTAAGAAAATACCCCCAAGGCCCCATGAACATGAAATTTGATTAAAAACCTTAAGCTTGGTTTGATTTGAAGCTTACAATACATAATACTTTGAAATAAAGCTTGGGCACTAGTGTTCCCACCTCTTAAGAGATTAAATTCCATAAATGAAGGCTTAATGATGCTCCCTCGTCAAGCTCACGAAACCTTAACTTCTCCGCTTAAGCCCCAATGGTGGGAGAGATGAAGAGGATGATGAATAGTGTGGATTTGGCCCTAAATCTGGTATAGACAAGATTAACCCTCAACGATCCCTAAAAAATCCCTGACTCTCTCTCTAATACCCCCTAAATGTGTTGTGTATGTGTGTTGGTCGAAAATGGTGATGTATGGAGTTCAAAGTGGTGAACAATCAGGTCAAACACGGTAAAAACCGACATTCAGGGTACCATAATCGATCATGGTATACCCTATGATTGATCATGGAGTCCACTGCCAAAACCAGCCCTTTTAGATCCGGAGTACTGTTTATAATTCTGTCATAAATTTTCACTCGGGACTCCGATTTGGGTGATCTTTATGTCCACGGAAAGCTAACTGGAGGATCTACAATTTGAAAAGGAAATTTTCCAAAATTGTGAATGGATAATTCCCAGAAATGATCCAAAGACAGTTTGTCGAAATGCTATTGAATGATCAAAATTTATTAACCGACTTACTTCGCATGATGTTTTGACTAACGAATAGTACGAATTGGACTTCGGTTAAAACACAAAACTTGTAGTATGATATAAAACTTAGATGAAGGTGCAAGCATTAACCAATTCGGACACGAAACACAGAAGTTACGGTAGACCAAATTTTGCTAGAAACAAAGAAATTGCATAAGACCGAAACTTACGATTTACAAGCCAGAATCGATTCGGATCACCTGAATCACTAAACAATGTCTCATATGAGTATAAAGAGGTTAATATGACTAGTGACAGACAATAGTACACTATGAGGCTTCACAATACACGATTTCACCTATCACGGTGAAATGGACGAACAAGTGAAGATGATTATTGTGAATTGAAAGGATGGGGTATTACATGTAGCATGCCAAAAATCTTCAGGGTTTAAAGTAGCAAGAAAGTAAGATTAATATCCAAGCACTTAAATAACAACTAGTGTGGAAAATGAAACGCCTAGACTTCTTCTTCAAATAAAGCCCTATTTCCGCGTGTTAATCCCTTAGCTAGTTCTATCCTGCAAATTATCTCTGCCTACACTCTTAAACGAACGTACCCAATATGCAAGGAGACATTTGGGTTAATAAAAACTGGCATGAGTACAATAATAAATTTAACCTAGATGTTTATGATGCATGAATAGAACGTACAACATTCTGGTCAGGAAAAACTGGTATAAGTGCAATTATAAATTTCACCAAGATGTTCATGATGCATAGATAGAACATACAATGTAGCTATACATAAATCATGTCAAGACAAGTAGTTTCGCAATTTTTTACGGGACACCACAATTCTTCCCTAAAAGATATTTGCTGATAATTTCTTGCATATAAAGCGAAATAATAATTATCACAAAAAGTTTACCCTTCTATGTAGTAAGCTAACCCTGGAAAGAAAGGTTAGTAAATCCTACCACCCTGCATAAAAGGATTAGTTAAAATGTCAGATAATAATAATAATGATAATAATAATAATAATAATAATAATAATAATAATAATAATAATAATAATAATAATAATAATAACTGCAACAGAAAATAGTCTAGAACATTGACAAAACGACATATTTTTGGAAAAATGCAAAAGACGAAGCGCACTTTTAGCACGGATGAGATTTTGTTTTGCCTATTCTGTTTTGAGGGATGTAGGTAAGCATGTTATAGCAGAGGAATTGAATAGCATGGCAGCCATAGAGAGCAAAAATAATATGGAGATTATTTACGGAGGAGAGCAAAGTTCCAAAGGTAGCAATGGAAACGAAGAAGATAATTGCAAATAGGAGAAAAAAAATTCAAGCTAAAGAATTGGAGATGAAAGTTGATGAAGTGGAGCATGTAGACTTCATTAGAGTGGACAAGTATGATTTTCGCCCGTAACATCAGCTGGGAAGTTTCTTTAATGAATTACGGAGGATCGAGTTGAAGCATGGTCTTAAGTTCGAAGAATTCCATTTGTCAAAGAAAGCCAAACAGCGGAAGTATTACATCCTTCTCAATTTATGGCTCAGAGGATTTACTTAAATTCAATCCAGGTTTCGACAGAGGCAAAGACTTAAGTATATGTTCTGCCATCAAGGAGAATTTCAAGTACCAAAATTCTATTCAAATGGAGAAACTACTAGATACGGGTTGAATCAAACAATGCTTAGCCAAGATTCAAGGACGAATCTTCTTGAAGATGAGGGGTATGATGTGAGCCTGCCTAGCCCTCCGTTCAATTCAACCTAAAAGTATTGTAAGTTCTTGAATGAAGGCTTTAATACGCATAGATTTAAGAATAAAGCATGAAAGTTTAAAGGAAAAGTTATCTAATTGCTTATTTTAAGAGCTACAAAGAGATTCCGCATCAATTAATCATTATGTGGACTTCCTAAAGATTGGGCGTGGAAGGTCAAGTTGAAAGTATGTTTAAAGGTAGCCAAGGAAGTTCTAAGTCATGATCTTGAGTTGTGCAAAGCCTGGGTATTAATTGGAATTGTCAATGAATACGTTCAAGGATGGAAAATCAAGTTAAAGGCTTCATTTGGCTTGTTCAAGATTTATTTAAGCCCCATGACTTATAAATAATTGTTTCTTATAATTTTTATTATTTTAGAATTATTTTGGGCTTATTTTAGAGTGTTTATGAATTTTCTTATTGTATCAGGAATATTCTAGAAGTTATTTTTCCTTTTTCTAAGTATGAATTAGTTTCCTTTTTGAATTAGGATTTTAAGGCTTTGTTTACTCCTATTTAAAGGATGCACAATATTGTTTTATCATCATCAAGAAGTTATCTTTAATCAAATTAGGTGTTTTAAACCTTTAGTTCTTGCTAGAACTTGTTGAATTGTTTGAATTAGTCATTCAATTTATTCTTGACTTATCAATCAATTCTCCACCAATTGATCTTCGACTTATACCGAGATTTAATTCTTGCGTTCAAGGGTTGGGCTTAGGTTCTGTAATAACCCGCCTAATTAAGCAAGTATTAACGGATGCTGTATTAAATTATCAGTAGATAAACAAGTGATTTGAATCAATCATATGCACAAAAGTAAGAAAATCTAACAAAATTTCGACATGAAGTATTCGCACATACTAAGAAATCCATCCCGTTTAATAAACCAAAACATCACAATCTGATTACAATCCAAACAAGAAAAGTCCAACATGCAAATACAAAAATAGTTCACCGACAAACTGAAATCCAAATTCGAAATACAAACTCATACAACCATATATATTACAAAGTCTTTCAACTTAAATATAAATAACAAGTTCCACAAACAAAGACAATACAACGAAACTAAAATCCATAAGGGCATCAGAGTGGCTCTAAGATGAACTCAGACCTGGTTCACGACCTCTACCCATACCACGAGGTATACGTGTAAGATAAATGAGGGAATGAGTCAAAACTGGCCCAGTGAGAATTTTAAGGAAAGGGAAACTATGAAACCTTCAAAACCACCATGAATCACCCTATCTCTCGCTTTCTCTAAAATAACTCTAAGCTCACTATTGTCGAAAATGGACTAAAATGAAGGAGGAAGGAGTTTAAAATGTGTCAATTTCGTCAAAAACGAGGTGATAGTTTTTATCGGTCTGCAGAAATGCCATACCGGTTCGGCGCCAAGAAATCCCACATATTTGAGACTGCGGATGGGTATGCCAAAATGCCATACCGGGTTCGATGCCAAAGTTTCCAAGATATCGGTCTGCAGAAATGCCATACCGGTCCGGCGCCAGGAAATCCCACAAATTTGAGATTGCGGATTGGTATGCCAAAATGCCATACCGGGTCCGTTGCCAAAGTTTCCAAGACTTTTGTGCCTGCGAATCGGTCTACCAAATGGCCCTATCCAGCGCTAACCTAGGCTGGGGGATCAAACTCAACCAAAATTGACCAAAACTTGTCCAAATCGAATCCAATCGCAATGAAACTAATTACAGAGTTTAAGCTTGCTAATTTTAGATTAAAAACACAGGGTGTTACAATATAATCTCTTTAGAAAAATTTCGACCTTGAAATTGAAACAATAATAAGGTAAAAAAGATTACCTCAGGTGAAAAGGAAGGGGTACTTGCTACGAATATCCGATTCTAACTCCCAGGTAGCTTTCGCCTCGCCATGGTGATGCCAAATAACTTTGAGCAATGGAGTGACCCAATTTCTCAACTTTTGCTCTTTGCGATCCTCGATTATCATCGGGTAAGTCTCATACATACCTTTCTCGTCAATCTCAATATCCTCCACCAGTAAAACATGAAACAGGTTAGGAACATACCGATGAAACATGGACACGTGGAACACATTGTGGATACGCTCAATTTTAGAAGGAAGTTCTAGACGGTAAGCTACAGCCCTTCATTTCTCGATGATCTTGTAAGGCCCGATATATCTAGGAGCCAATTTACCTTTGTTCTTAAAATGGACAATACTATAACGAGGTTTCACTTTTAAGAACATATAATCATCAACTTCACATTTCAAGGGTTTCCTTCTAACATCGGCATATGATTTCTGACGACTTTGTGCTGTCTGAAGTCTTTGTTTAATCAGCTTTATCTTCTATGTAGTCTTTTGAAAGAGCTGCGGTCCCAAGAATGATGATTATCCCGCTTCTACCCAATATATTGGAGATCTACAAGGTCTGCCATACAAGGCCTCGAACGGCGCCATTCTAATGGTTGACTGAAAACTATTGTTATAAGCAAATTCGGTCAACGGAAGGTGTTCATCCCAATTTCCCCGAAAATCCAACACATAAGCTCTTAACATATACTCAAATATCTGAATGGTTCACTCAGATTGCCCATCAGTTTAAGGGTGGTACGCAGTGCTAAAGTCCAGCTAAGTTCCCATACTCCTCTGTAATGCTGTCCAAAACTTTGGTGTAAACCGGAGATCTCTATCCGATACAACCGACAATGGAACACTTTGCAGTCTCACAATCTCCTTGATATAAATCTTCGCCAACCTCTCTATGGGAAAATTCTCTTGAATAGGAATGAAATGAGCCAATTTAGTTAATCTGTCAATTACTACCCGAACTACATCATTGTTAGACTGAGTCTTTGGTATACTCATAAGGAAATCCATATTGATATTCTCCCATTTCCATTTTGGGATTGGCAAAGGCTGTAATTGACTTAAAGGTTTCTAATGTTTGATCTTGATCTTCTAACAAGAAAGACATCTTGTTACGAAGTTTGCTACATCTCTCTTCATTCCTGACCACCAATACATTCTTTTCATGTCATGGTACACCTTGGTTCCTCCTAAATGAATCAAAAATTTCGAATTATGAACCTCGGCTAATACAGCTTGTTATAACTCTACATTGTACTAGGGCATACTAACTTTACTTTATATCTTGTGCCACCATCGTGCTTGATGGTGATGTCATCAATTTACTCTCCGGATTACATCCGATTACGGCGCCAAACCAGATTTTTATCTTGGCTACCATTCAATCATCTGACTCACCATCACTGGCCTAGCGACAATCGTAGACAGGAACACCATATTATCTCTCTGATTACTACCAAGTCATACTTCTGTAACTCTTGGTGGAGTCTCCATTCATGGCACCTCAAAGCGAAAATTGAGCCTTGAGATTTTCTACTCAAAGCATCTGCCACCACATTTGCTTTCCCCGGGTGGTACTGTAAAGTAAAATCATAGTCCTCCAAGTATTCCATCCATCAGCGAGGCTCAGGTTCAAATCTTTTTGAGTGAAGATGTATTTCAATCTCTCATGATCAGAGAAGACTTTGAATGTCTCGCCGTATAAATAGTGTCGCCAAATCTTTAAGGCAAATACCACCACTGCCAATTCTAGGTCATGCGTTGGATAATTCCTCTCGTGAGTCTTAAGTTGTCTTAATGCATAAGCAAAGACGTGGTTCAATTGCATGAGTACACAACCTAATCCCAAATAAGAAGCATCACAATAAATGGTATAGCCTAGACCTCTTTGCGGCAAGGAGAGTATCGGAGCAGATGTAAGATGACACTTAAGCTCATTAAAAGCATACTCACAATCTTCATCCCAAATGAATGGCACTTCTTTCTGAGTAAGACGAGTAAGTGAAGAGGCAATCTTAAAAAAATCTTGGATGAAATGGCAATAATAACCCGCTAATCCAAGGAAACTTCGGATTTCAATGACACTTGTAAGTCACTTCTAACTAGACACGGCTTCAATCTTAGCCGGATCCACTGAGACTCCGAATTTATTGAAAATATGACACAGGAACTTCACTTTCTGTTGCCAAAAATCACATTTAGAGAATTTGGCATATAATTGGTCCTCACGAAGTAATTGCGATGCTATTATAAGATGAGTAAAGTGTTCAACCTCAGAACGAGAATAGATAAGGATGTCATCCACAAAAACCACAACAAACTGATCAAGATACATTTAGAAGATCATTTGCATCAAGTCCATAAAGGCTATAGGAGCATTAGTTTGCCCACATGGCATAACCAAGAATTCAAAATGTCCATAACGAGTACGAAAGGCGGTCTTAAAAATATCTTCCTCTCGGATCCTTAACTAATGATAGCCAGATCGAAGATCAATTTTCGAAAAAAATGATGCACCCTGCAACTAGTCGAACAAATCATCAATGCGTGGAAGTGGGTACTTGTTTTTGATGGTAAGACGATTCAATTAACGATAGTTGACACACATACGAAGAGAGCCATCAGCCTTTTTGGCAAATAGGACAGAGGCTCCCTAAGGAGAGGTACTAGGACAAATGAATTCCTTGGCTAGGAGATCGTCTAGCTGTGTACATAATTCCTTTAGCTTGGCAGGATCCATGCGATAAGGAGCTATAGAAACAGGTTCAGCCGCTTGAACAAGATCTATAAAGAAATCAACCTCGCGATGGGACGGTAAACCTGGCAATTCATCAGGAAAGACATCAAAAAACTCGATAACAACGGGTATAACCGTAGGTGATAAGTTAGAAGACTTTTCAGCAACTATGTTACATAACCAACCCAAGTAATTTCTTTGTTCTCGCGTACACACGTAAGTCACCGGGTATAACCCATATCTTTCTCTATAAAACACAAGGGTTTGGCCCTAATGATAGGCAGTCACCTTCTTAGCAAAACAATCTATAATGGCACGATACTTTAACAACCAATCCATACCTAGAACCAAATCATAGGAACCCATATCCATAAGAACAAAATCATCCTCCATATGGCAATCGTTGTGCAGAGAAATAATGGCACTACAATATTAAGTAAGAATGGCAACACCCCCTGAGGGCATATTGATTCAGATAGACGAGGCAAGTCTCTTAGGTTTCAAACCCAAACTAAATTCACATGGTGAGGATATGAAGGAATGATATGCACCCAAAACGAAAAGAACTCTAACACCAGCAATAAATAAAATAAGACTACCTTCCATCACCGTGTGATCCTCTTGCTCAGCAGATGTTGCCAAGTTGTAAACTCGGCCACCCTAGTTTCTGTGACCTTGAGGTTGTATAGGTCTCGAAAAGGATTGCTAGTGGAATTGACGTGACTAAGAGTAATCCTGTTATAAAGAAATTTGGTTGGGCTTGTGCCGACCGCTCACTATTTGCTGCTCAACCTCTTGGTTAACCTGCTCAACCTCTTGGTTAACTAACTGTGAGGATATACCTGAGAACCTGCCCGATTGGCTACGGCCCCAGTTGCCATTACAACCACATCTCGGACCTTGGCTATTGCTACTACCCTCGCCTCTACTACGACCTCTCCAGTACACTTGTGAATTGTTTTAACAAGCTCTTGCTCGATGTCCCTGCTTCCCACACACATAGAAAGACCAAGAGAAACTACCAGTACTACTACCCCCATCACTGGAGTAGAGACCTCTTGAAGATTCCGAACTTGGCTTGGCTTTCTTATTTCTTCCCTAATTACCAAAACCACTCCTTTGCTTCCCCTTATCTGACAAGTAAGAGAGTCTATTTGAACGACTGTCATAACTTCCCTAACTAGGCTCCATCAGAACTGAATCTCTCCGGTAAGCGGCTTTTACTACCTCTTTATGGGCCTGGTAATTTTTTGCGCTTAAGACATCTCAAAAATCTGTCCAAAGACCAAAGAAAAATGACTTCAACTTTTCATTCTCAATCGGTCGATCCATGTGCAAACACACATTTTCAAATTTCTGGCGGTACTTCGCCACCGTCATTCCTTCTTGCCTGAACATCCAAAGCTCTTCCCTTTTCCTCCTTCGATAAGTGTCGGATATAAACTGATTCTCAAATTCCTTACTAAATGCTCTCCAGGAGTTCGTGTGAACTGTCCCACTCTGCCTTCTCCACCAACCCTGTGCAAACCTAGTCAATTTGGAAGCTGCTAGCCTATGACGTAGTGCATCACAAGCTTCGATTAAATCGAGCATTTCCATTACATCGAACAACCAAGATTCTGTGTCTTTAGGTCCCTTAGTCCCATCAAACTTGGTTGGGTCTAATCGGTTGAAAGAACTTAATAACTTAGCTGGATTCCCCCTTGATTCTGAACGGCTACTGCCTCCTCATTCCTATCATGTCCTCCACTATCAGGATTTCTAATGGTCTAGGAACGGTTCACACGAGTGTCTACAATAGAGTCAGAAGAAGCTTTCATAACGTCTTTTAATTTCCCCATGATTCCTTCATCATTCTCCTCATAGAGGACATAAGACCCTGGCTACTATCACGACCCCTATAACTTACCCCCTCATCGACAAGAGGATCAGAAGCAAGGTCTATTACGAGTTAAACGTCTAAGCGGCATTCTATAGGAAAACAAGAGAAGAGTTCAGTCCATAATAATAATCATGATGAAAGAGAACAGAAGCCAAGGAGTACGCCAAAACAAACTTCGATTGATAACATAGTGGGTCATAAAGTTCAACTCTAATAAACTACAGTAGACAAATGCTTTACAAAATGATCGACTGTTGCGCATGTAGTTAATTATAGTTTAATTCACCCGTCACATGTGCCTATTAGCAGTGTTACTTTAATTCTCCCGACTCGATACGGTCATACGCTTAAGGAAAATAATGATCCTATCTACCCATACCCCGTCGAAAAGGAAATTGAACCTTCCTTTGATACTAACTATAGCAACCCGCCTAATTAACCAACTGTTAAAGGATGCTATATTAAATTATCAATAGATAAACAAGTGATTTGAACCAATAACACACACAAAAGCAAGGAAATCTAACAAAATTTTGGCATGAAGTGTTCGCACATACTAAGAAATCCATCATATTTAATAAACCAAAACATCACAATCTGATTACAATCCGAACAAGAAAAGTCCAACATGAAAATATAAAATCCAAGTTCGAAATACAAACTCATACAAACATAGATATTACAAAGTCTCTCAACTTAAATAGAAATAAAAAGTTTCACAAACAAAGACAATACAACAAAACTAAAATCCATAAGGGCATCAGAGTGGCTCTAAGATGACCTCTACCCATACCACGAGGTATACCTAAAAGATAAATGAGGGAATGAGCCAAAACTAGCCCAGTTGGAACTATAGGGAAAGGGAAATGCAATGTATATATATGTTGTGGTATAAAAACTTATAAATTTTCAACGTTGACAGAGATTTCCATGATATGCCAATTAATAAGAAAAAATCATTCATTTATGTCAATTTTGTTGTCAACGTGAATTTCACTCGCTAATACTATGAACGTCCATCCACCTTCTCCTCCTCATTGACCTAACACCGGTACTAGACGGATTGTACTATTCACAAATGCACCCCATCTTTCCGTGGGTCAGTGCACTGGTAACCAGATTTCACCGCAACACATCTTCCCATGGGTCTGTGCAATAATAACAACTCAAGCATTTATATACTGGTACTTTCTAGTTCCAATAACCTCGTAATCTCACTGCGATTAGTTTAGTTTGTCAAAAACATTATCCATAGGTTGTCTTTGTAATAACATCATTAACCAAGTTATAAAACTCAATATTCAACTCAGGTGTTTCATTAACTAATTAATTACCTGAGTGTTTTAGGCATAAATCATGAATCACAACACTATAAGCCTTTATTCATGATTAAAAACACAGGGTGTTACAGGTTTCGCGTTCCATCTCTTCAATAACATTCCAAAGTTTTTGCACTTTCGTAGTTCAAGGGTTGATGATCCATTAACCTGGATAGGAAAAATGATCTGAGATTGTGTCATTGGTATTAGAGGAAATTTTTTTAGCCGAGTTTAAAAAAAAACAACTTGGATCGCTTTTCCTAGCCAAGTTAATGGATCCATTAATCCTTGAACTATGAAAGCGCAAGAACCTTGTAATTTTGTCAAAGAGATGGAACATGGAATCTAAACCCAACCCTTGAATGCAAGAATTAAACCTCGGTATAAGTTGAAGACACCACAATCAATTGGTGGAGAATTGATTGATAAGTCAAGAATAGCTTGAATGATTAATTCAAACAATTCTAAGGGTTGTTGCTATGTTTGTAGTCCAAGGATTGAGGATCCAACAAATTGGTTAGGAAAATGATCCGAGATCGCGTCATTAGTTTGTTTTTTCTAAACACTCAATAATTCTTGCCAGACGAATGGATTCAAGAGGTGATCTCAGATCGTTTTTCCTAATCAAGTTAATGGATCCTCAATCCTTAAACTACGAAAGCGAAAGAACCTAGGAATTTTGTCGAAGAAATGGAACGCGGAACCTAAACTCAACCTTTGAATGCAAGAGTTGAATCTCGGAATAAGTCGAATATGCCACAATCAGTTGGTGGAGAATTGATTAATAAGTCAAGAATAACTTCAATGATTAATTCAAATAATTCAACAAGTTCTAGTAAGAACTAAAGGTGAAAAACACTTAATTTGATTAATGATAACTTCTTGATGATAATAAAACAATAATGTGCCTCCTTTAAATAGGAGTAAACAAAGCCTTAGAATCCTAATTTAAGAAGGAAACTAATTCCTACGTAGAAAAAAAAAATAATAACTCCTAGAATATTCCTAATATAATAAAAAAAATTAATAAACACTTTACAAGCCCAAAATAATTCTAAAATAATAAAAAAATTTAAATAACAATTATTTATAAGTCATGGGGCTTAAGTAACTCTTGAACAAGCCAAATGAAGCCTCTAGCTTGATATTCCATCCTTGAACGTATTTCTTAACATCTCAAATTAATACCCAAACTTTACACAACTCAAGATCATGACTTGAAACTTCATTGGCTGCCTTTAAACATACTTTCACCTTGAACTTCCACGCCCAATCTTTAAAAACTCCACGGAATGATTGATTGAGGCATAATCTATTTGTAGCTCTTGGAATAAATAATTTGATAACTTTTCCTTTAAACCTTCATGCTCTATTCTTGAATTTATTCGTATTACAGCCTTCATTCAAGAACTCACAATACTTATTGGTTGAATTGAACGAAGGGCTAGGCAAGATCACATCAAGTTTTATAATTGAACCCTGAAGATGGCAACGTGTTCACGATGAAGCTAGCATATAATAAGGCCTCTACCCAATACTTTTTTCAAAAATTTGCATTCGACAGCATAAACCTCATTTTTTTAAGTAAGGTACGGTTCATCCTTTAAGTTACTCTATCATGCTGTGTGTAGTTCTAACAGTGAAATGGCGAACAATTCCCTCATCTTGACAGTACTCCTTAAATGGATTAATAGTGTACTATCAGCCGTTATCGGATCTAAGAACCTCGATCTTCCTGCCAATCTAATTTTTGACCATCTTCTTCCATTTTAAAAACACCTCAAAGACACCATCTTTGCGTTTCATAAGATATACCCAATTCCTTTTAGAGAAATCATCTACAAATGTAACATACCTCTTAAGGATTTTGTTTTTGAAGGATCCCAGACATTCAGGTCTATACAGTCAAGCAACCCCTTCGTGCAATGAATAGCTATTCCAAATTTTACTTATGTTTGTTTCCCGAGTACATAATGCTCATAAAACTATAACTTGCAGCTCTTTAAATCCTTGAGTAAACCTTGCTTAACCAACACCGTCATTGTCTTATCCCCGGCATGTCCCAATTTCATGTGCTACAATTTCGTCGAATTCGAGCTTATACTTGCTCCATTTGCTTATGTAGAAACTGAAGCACTTCCCATCACTGTACTACCTTAAAGGCAATAAAGATTACCCTAATTCTTTCCTTTCATCAACACCAAGGCACCAGAGGTAACTTTAGTATTATACCTTCGATCACAATCTTGCACCTGTCAGAATCCAAAGAACCCAAATAAGATAAATTTATCTTTAGATCTGGGATATATCTGAGTTCACTTAGAGTTCTGATTACTCCGTCATGCAACTCAACTTGAATATTCTAATACCGTATGTCTTACAAACATGATCGTTGCCCATCAAAATTGTCTTACCATCCACCTTCGTCAAGGTATGAAAAAGGTCTTTATTTGGGCAGATATGGTATGAACAATCCAAGTTTAAAATCCACTCGTATGTTGAGCTTGCCTTAGGAGTAACCAATAATATACTCTTAAAATCACTACCTCCTGAAGTAACCGAATTTGTGGTTATCCACTTTCTTCTTCTTCCTCTTATCTACCCAAGCATTAAGACAATTGTTTTTCATATGCCTTTTCCTCTTGCACTTATAACATTCTATGTTATCCAAGTACTTTGTATGTGAATTGGACCGATAATTTCCTTCCTTTGTTTGATTATGATAATTTATCATTCCCTGTGTAACCAATGCACAGATGATGTACCATATTTCTCCCTTTATCTTTGCTCATTACGTAGCGCTGCTGAAGAAATGCCCTTAAACTTCACTAAATTCTTACCATATAACAAAGTAGTGCTTAAATGGTCATAGGATTCTGGAAGTGAATTGAGCAGCAAAATGGCTTTATCCTCATCTTTTCTAGGTTTACAAATCATAAATGATTTTATTAAACTCATCAACATGCCCAGTCATTGACATACTTCTAGTTTATTCAAGTCGGAACAATTTTTTTTAGATAAAAATGATTTTCTATGATCTTCCTCATGTATTATTCTTCCAGTATCTTCCATATATTAGTTTTGGATTTCTTATGCATAATATAGTACATCACATTTTGAGCTAGATGTAATTTGATATTGTTAAAAGCTTTTAAATCATACTCTTCCCATTCAACATATGTCATCGTTTAGCTTCCACACCCAATAATGCCTTATCTAAGTCAAACTTTATCACTGACACCTTTGAGGTCTTAGAAGTAGACATCTTCGATCACCATTGAACTTGCCAAACCAATAAAGAGACAACGATTGAAAAATCTCACCTAAGAATTTTATCAAAACATATCGTGCGACACAAATTCCACCTTTCTTGTTTTAGCCTATAATACCAATTTGTTGAGATGGACCGCTCTGAATAGAGCACAACGCAATGTGAAAGATTCACACAAAGCACAAAGGTTATCCTATTGAAGAAAATGTCACAGTAAGCACATTCACAATAGAGAAATAAGAAAATAAACAAGTGCACAAGATAAGGTTTTGCCATGATGTTGGCGTAAGCGCCACTAATCAACACAGATGATAGTTTAAATTGATTATAAGAGCAAATGAGTTTATTACAAGCAATCAAGAAAAAAAAATATCTTTCAAGATAAGTACTAAAAGTCACTTTTGAGCCTAACACATGTATTATAAGGAAATAAGCTAAAATTGCTCTTTATGCTAAAATCTGCACCTTTGATCAATCAGGCATGTAACAAGTGCTGCTGAAATTCTTTGGTCATCTCTAATCGATCTGAAGCCAAGTTTGGAGAGCCAATATCAACAACCTACATATACATATTTATAACTGTTGAGAGAGGCTATACAAGGAAATGTGCACCATTCAAGTCACTAAAAATAAGGATAAAATCTTCCATTATTATGATTGCAAATTTGGCTCCAATAGCTGTAGATATGCTACAAATTTGCTCCAGATTTTTAGCAATATAGCTGTAGATTTACATCTATGAGTTGACTCTAATACTTTATATATTCTTTTATATCAAATATCGGGTAAACATTGAAAAAAGAATGGAGTTGCTTCATGGCAGAAACAAAAAAAAAAGTCACTTTGTCTGCAATTCCAATTGCGTTGCTGGCTCTTATAAGTGTTAATAGTGTAATATTTCAAAATCACATTGTTGTTCATGTAACAACCCGCCTAATTAAGAAGTTGTTAACGGATGCTGCATTTAATTAACAGCAGATAAATAAAAGTATACCATTAATGATTTAATCAAAGGTATGGAATTCCAATGAAAATTCGGCATGAAGTATTTGTAACGCGAGAAAAAAACCATCCTGTTGACAAACATAGCAATTACATAGAATACTTCTCAACTGGATTTCAATCCAAATACTAAATAGTCTAATACAACAATTAAAGCAAAACTTTCCGATAGGCTAAAATTCAAACACAAATCCAAGTCCGACAGTAATACGAATTAATACATCCATAGGTAGCAAAAAGTACCCAAACTAAATTCAATATTACAAGTACCACAAATTAAGATAAAATGACAACTAAATCCATAGAGTCATCAGAGAAGACTCTAAGAGGAACTCAGACCTGAACCACGACCTCTACCCAAAACAAGAGGTGTAGCTGAAAGAAAAATGATGGAATGAGCCACGACTGGCCCAGTGGGAATTATAGGGAAAGGGAAATGCAATGCATGGACATATCACAATATAAGAAATTCAATTTACCTTAAATTCATTAACAAGAATTTTCAAGATTCTATTAATTAATAAGGAAAATCCGATTATTACACCATAATATATGTCAATCATTATCCACGTGTAACATACGGTAACTGCATAAACGTCCATCCACCTCCTCCTCCTCCTCGACCTAATACTGGTATTAGACGGAATAATACGCTCATAAACGCACCCCATCTTACCGGGGGCCTGTGCACTGTTAACCAGATTTTTGGCATCCCATCTTTACCATGGGTCTGTGCAATAACATAACTCAAGCATTTCTATACCGGTGCTTATTCGGTTCCAACAATCTCAATATAATCAACAAACCACTAGGCAGTAGTTGTGCTCAGGATAATATTTATAAAATCAACAAGTGTATCCCATGTGATCTTAATAATGTTACCCAATAGATAATATGTTATCACATGCTTAAATAATTATAAAGTTTACCTATAGTATAATTCTTGGATTGATTACACAATTTGCCCCTTAACACTAAAGTTTACTAGAATAATACTTTTCTTTTATAATCATGTTATTATACCGAAAATGATCAACAATAAAACCATCAATAATAATAAAACATGATCCAAATTTTTAGATTTCAATGAATATTACTTGTCTTAGTCAAAATTTCTCAATTTCTACAATTTAGTAAAAACTAGTGAGAGAAGTAATACTAGATCCGCCAATAACCTTATCAAACGCCTCATGTATGTTTAACCTCAAACTTAACATTTTGAAATTTGATAAATTTTAATAAAAATTCTATTATTAAACATGCAAGCGGAGTTTCTAGCGATTCGGTACCAAAATCTCAAAATAACCCATAAATACCAACATGCGCTACGATCAGCCCTTAATTTCATCATCAACAACTCATATAATAACTATCAACATGCTCAGATTTTTTTATATCAAGTATAAATCTCATGCATGCAAAGAAAAGTAAGATTTTGATACCGAAAATCTAGTATTACTACTCATAGAACAATTTTGAAGCAAATAAAGAAGAAATGAAGGGAAGTTCCCACCTTAGTAACCATTGGACAGAAATATATATCTCCTAATAGACCACCTACAGAAACCGAATGAGAAAACCGACCCCGAAATTGGATTCGCCACGCGAAAAGCTAATAAAATTAGAGATTTTGGGTCAAAATCCTTGAATTTGAGTTAGGAATCACCCATGAATAACCCTTTCTCTCTCTAGAAGTATATTAGCTTGTGCTCTGGTCTAAAAGTTCACGAATGGTGTTTAAAAGAGTGAAGAAGATGGTCAAAGTTGGTCAATTTATCAAAAACGATGTGGACCAAAATGTAAAAAAAAAAAAATATTGTGCTGTCAGCTTGGACCAAATTGTAAAACAAACTGGCAATGTGGACCAAAATGTAATGTTCTCGAAAATAATAAAAAAAAAGGCCGAACTAACTCATTCCACTTCCCGATTACAATGATACTTTTCAAAATTAGTCTAATAAATATAAATGACTTTTCGGAAAAGGCGGAACTTAATTCGGGGTTCTAGAAATAATCGAGGTAAAAGTTAGTGCTCAATACAAATTTTAAGGTATTAATTAAAATCTTCAAAAGTTTAAAACACAGAGTATTACAGTTCATACACATATGAATCTGAATTTTAAGTGTCACTAGCTAGCCACTAGTTGCATTCGGATAACAAAGAAAAAACAAAAATAAATAAATTAAATTCAGATACAGACTCGAGACATCAAACAAGATATCAGATTCGAATTAATGAAAAAAAAATAATGGCATTTGCAATAAAATCCAACAGACCTTGACACACTATCTAAGGTATACATCAGTAATCAGTGAATCATCCACGGACACTGCCACTGAATTGCTTGTTGATTGATCTGACTCGATTCTACTTTGAATGAAGAATGGAGGTTTTTGAGGAGACGGTAATGAAATAGAATAGCTGCTGAGCATTAGAACTATTGTTTCCATAGTTGGCCTCGCATCAGCTTCTTCTTGAACGCATAATAACCCTATATGTATGCATCTCATCACTTCATTCCTCGAAAAAGAATCCCTTAGACATGGATCCATCAATTCTAAGGCTCTATCATCCCTCCATAGTTCCCATGCCTACAAAGAAGGTAAATTTATCATTCGCATATTAGTAAGTTTTTTTAGCAGCATTAATCAAGCTCATTCTTTTAACATGGAACTTGACAAAATCACACTTAGTTTTGAACTCACGTGGCAAATAAGGTCCACTGCGTGTTCTGGTCGATAGAAGCTACTGTTCCTTTTGCCACTGATGATCTCAAGAACTAATACACCAAAACTGAACACATCGGACTTCACAGAGAAGTTTCCATGCATTGCATACTCCGGAGACATGTAACCACTACAACCATACACCACCAATTTAAAAATCTAAACCAAAAAGTGTTATAAATATTTAATGACAAAAAGGCAGTTCTTTACGTAAAGATAACAACATAATATATGCAAAGCAGACTAATTACTTACTGAGTACCAACAATTCTACTTGTATTTCCTTGCGTTTGATCCACCTCAAAAAGCTTTGCCAATCCAAAATCCGAAACCTTTGCATTCATTTCCGAATCTAACAAAATATTGCTAGCTTTGAGATCTCGATGAATAATTCTTAGACGAGAATCCTCGTGGAGATAGAGCATCCCTCTTGCAGTTCCTGCTATCATTTTATATCGTCTTGACCAATCCAATTGTCCTCGCATTTTAGGATCTATATTGATTATATATGATGAAAAAAAATCAACTTGAAACTCATGAATACGATATAAACCGAGTAAAAGATATTTCAAATGATGCATGTAAATAGAACAAGTTCTATAACTAGATGTTACAAGTCTCTAAAACTCTAAATCTACACGTGTTTGGAGTAATGAAATGGACTAACCAAAGAGAAAGTAATCAAGGCTTTTGTTGGGAACATATTCATAAACGAGTATCTTCTCCTGTTCCTCAAGGCAAAATCCCAAAAGCCTCACAAGATGTCTGTGTTGAAGCTTGGCCAATAAAACTACCTCATTCTTGAATTCTAATGCACCTTGTCCCGAGCTTTTTGATAGCCTCTTCACAGCTATTTCTTGGCCATCGGCAAGAATACCCTGCCAATATACGTACTTACTAATTATGATCAAATATACAGATAAAACTAAAATTTTTAATTTGAAACCCATGAAAACAGTTTTAGCTAAACCTCCAAAGTAAGATTTATTGGTGACTGCTCGCAATGTGGCACATCTACGACATTAAGATGCTTTTGTTTAATTTCTTACCTTGTAGACTATTCCAAATCCACCTTGGCCTATCTTGTTGTCATCAGAGAAGTTGTTTGTGGCAAATTCAATCGTGCCCAAATCAAATTGCAATGACTGAATAGTGATAATTTCATCCCCGTCTACACAAACAAAAGAAAGGATTTGAAATTTGTGCAAATGAGACGCATACCATAATTCGTGGTTGACTTTGTAGATAAAACTAAATTTCTTTTCTATTCAATTACCAGTTTCTTCTGTAACAGTATCGTACTTCTTCTTCTGCTTCTTCTTATAAGTTTTTCTGACTGCATAACAAAAGCCTAAGGCCAAAAGTAGCACTAAAACACCGGATGTAGTAGCAATGGCAACAACTGTTGTTGATGAGGATTTTCCTCCCCCTACAGATAGAAAGATATGCACCTCCTTAGCATTCTAAACAGTTGGATTTATTCACCAAAACATAAAATAGGGAAGCTCGAAATTTGCTACACCAGAATGTAGATATTACAAATAGCAAAGTGTGAACAAAAATATTTGCAAATAGAAATTATTGTGACCTCAAAATAGAAAATTCTTTTCACAAAGGAAGAAAAAAAAATGCCATTTTTAACCATTTTCAAGGCTGCATATTTGTTCAATCTGATCTGATTAAATTTTTGACTAGGTAATAGTTATTTGTAAATGTATTATGGATAATGATACTATCAAACTAGCGGCTTCAAATAGGGTTTGGTATATGAATCAGAAAACCCAATCCATATCGGTTTAAACGGATTGGATTTGGGAATGGACAAACATTGAAAAGGAGTCAAAAGGAGCTCTTCCAACTCATTCTCTGTTCTTTATTAGGCAGTGGACAATTCTTCAGTTTGAGCTTTCTTAATCATCTATACTCTCTTGAAAAGATGGCAGTAGCTGAGTACGTGTTTTTATGAGTTGTGTTATTGTTTTTCTGTTGTATTAAATGATCCAATCTGATGACTTTTTAGTAATTGAATTTGTGTTTACTCTGATTCAATCTAAATCCTATCTGTTGACAGGCCTAACAAGAATATGTACACCCTATTTTTTGATAGATCAATTATATTTTTACCATATTTTCTTGACTCATTGATGGCAGCAAGGTCTCACCAACAATGAGATTAACTGGTTGCATATGAACTAAAGATATATCTAATTTGCCTGCCACAGTCGCCGGTGATCGGCTGTGGCGCAGCTGTGAGTGATCACAGCTGGTCACTGGTGACTCTGCTGTACAAATTAAATTCATATATATATATATATGTTTAAAATATAAGAAAATGAAGGAAGAATATATATAATTGTGAAAGCAGTCCTTGAAAACCATAGCTTCTAAAGAATATGTTTGTGCATTTTACCTCTGGTATTTTCTGCGACATTAGGAGAGGGAGGAAGAAGAGGAGCAGGTTCTGGTGGTGATGCATCGTACTCGGTCTTTCTATAATAACTATATTCCTCAAACCTAACACTGCAACTCGGGCAAACAACTCTGCCGCCTCTTCTTCCATTACAACATCCTGGAACACCACTAGCCGCCCAGATTAAGCATCTGTTACAATCCTCCTCGGATATATCGGGAGTGCACTGCACAAGCCCATATATTGTTAAAAAGTCCGGGCCAGATATGTTCCCCGTGGCAAACTTTCGAAGAGAACCACCAGCAGCAGCTCTGGTTCGTAGGGCATCGATCAAAGTCCTTAGGTCATCATTGAACTGAGCCACGTTCACAACTGTCTGAGGGCTCCGCCTATCAAAGTAAGGGTCATTTGTCATAGCGTGAAATATGGAGCGATTCGAGTACCTTAACATACAATTGTCGTACCACACAATGGCTATCTTTTGAACCGGACAGAGCTCCCTTAGAGTAAAAGTAGCGTTACGAACACACTCAGCACAAGCATCCCGCTCAACGTCTCCTCTACAAAGAGCGAGTGCACTGACTGTGTCAATGCCTTGACCGACAGAGGAATTATAGAAACCATAGACGCTACTATTGGCAATCAGTCTAATGGTGGAGAGGGCAGCGTCAAGATTTGATCGATACACGCTGTCGCTCGTGTAATTACCTCGGAGATTAGTACAGTGATGGGATAGGGGGTCTGGCTGCGCAATGGCGAGACCAACAAGGTGTATGAGAATGCTAATAAAGAATAAACGACAGATTCGACAGCCCATTACCATGAATGTATCATATGTATATATATGATAAAAGGTTTGAAGTTTTAATATTAATAAAGTACACAATTAAAGTGGTGAACATCAAATGAAGAACTCAAGGGCTTATAAACAAATACAATCTTGATTTTGGTCCGTGAGTTGATCTTAATCATTGCATGCAAGTTTTTTTTTTGGTCAAAGTATTCCATGCAAGTTGATTAATAAAAACAAGGCCAAGTTGATCAACTTGATTTTAAAATAATGAGTTTATTTAGCTACGCGCACACAGAATAATTGAAGTGAGCGGGGAATTGGAAATGTGAACATTAAAAGGTGACCAAATTAGTTGAATGTTAGTACGGACGGCGAGGACTTGGGTCCCCCATTTCTCTTTTTCTTGTTGGAGACTTGAATGTATAATTTTTTTTAACGAATTTTGATACAGATAATTTTTAAAATGAATAAATTAGTTTCATAAAATTTTATTAAAAAATTTTAAATCAATAATGAGTGAATATTCATTTCAAATTTAAAATTTAAATTATTTTTTTTTATAAAATTTTTGTAAAGATAATCTACTAATTATAAATATATCTCAATTAAGTTTCGTGAAAAAATCTATCCATTTAAACTTCAAATTAACCAAGCCTCTTGGCTCAGTGGTATAAGACTGTCATTGGAACAATCTTGAGGTCTACTTATAATACTTTGGCAGCGGCAGCCATGCACACCCCATGAGAAAAAAAAAAAAAACCAAAAAAAATAAAATTCAAACTAGATTCCGTCGAACATATTAAATAGAAGGGGAAAATGAGTAATAGAGGGAATCTAAGCCCCGCCAGAATAGACTAAAGTGCGATTGGAAAAGAAGTGGTTAACGACACGCTGGGGAATGAGGAAATATTCAATTTTCCCAACTTGTTCACACTAGTCTCTCTAAACTTATCCAGTTTCGAAGAAAAAAACATTACTGAAAGTAATAAAAAAAATTAAATAAATAATTTAAAATAACACATTTATCAAAAAATAAATAAATTAAGATGACTCATAAAAAAGACGTATGAAGTAGCTTTCTATTGATCTTTCCTTCTGCCTTTTTTCTTTTTCATTTTTTTAATCAACTGTTGTTATCATGTTGATACTTTCTATTCTATCTATACTAAAAAGAAAAGAAAAATTATCTTCTAAGTTCGCTTTCTATATAAAAGAAATAAAAGATAATTTTAGTAATAAGAATATATCAGCAATAAAAGTGGACAGGCACATGTTTAATTAATGAAATAAATGTACAAAAATAAAATATTAAAGTCTTTGGATTAAAGATGCCTATCTAAGAGTTGCGATCAAAGACCTATAATGAGTAAATTAGTCATATCTGATGGTAAAAACTCTCTTTGTCCAATGGGAGTTTCTAACCTATCAAATGAGGTACGTGGAAAAATTTTCTACGTGTAGAAAAACGGTGAATGTTTTTTACGGAAATGTTATTGTCAAAGTAATTGTTCAAGCTAGCCACCTAATATTTGGCGCTTTTAAATTGAGATGAAATTTATTTAGCATAAAATTAATCTTTTGACAATAGAATCTCCCATAATTCTAACATACATAGAATTAATTAAATGGAACCCACAATACTATTTAAGCAAAGTAATTAAACTGGTAAGGTTCAACTTACACCGGTTTAAAATTAAATCATTTGACACCCACTCAAATCTTTTTCTCAGATTTATAATTTATCAATTCTACTATTGGATTAGTTATTTTTGTTGTGTTTATCAAGTAGGCAAAGTTTCACATTAATCAACTTTTTGTAACCATTTAATCGATACACTTAGTTTTACTTAATTAAATTTTATAAGACTCATAATTTAACATATAACATGACTAATGGATAGATCAATGAATTATGAAATTGAGAAAAAGTTATTGATGGGTGTAAAATTTCTTTATTTTACACCCGGTGTAACTTGAACCTTCTACTTTTTAAACACCTAGCTAGCTAGTTAATAATATAGGAAAGTAAGAATTAGAAAATACTTTATTTGATACTTTTCTATTAATACAATTATGTTGCCACATGGGCTCTTAGGAACTTATCTCCTCTCCATTACCCATTCGGTCCAATAACATCAAAGTGGGTCTAATTCGAGAGCTAGACAGATGAATTTTTTCATGAAACTAGGTAGAGATGATCTCTATAATGAGTAGATTAAATCCACAAAATTTCATCAAGAAATTCAAACCGGAAGTGGGCGTGATAAAAATTTGATGCATTTGTTCAATTTTTACTGTTCAAATTTTAGATTATCATCTCACTCATTTCTAAATTGAATCTTCAGGTGAAATTATGTGGAGATGATTTGATCATTATAGAGATCAACTGCATGTACTAAGTTTCATAAAAAAATCAATCCGTTTAGTTCTCGAACTAGATTCTCTTGAATGAAATTAGATCGAAAGATAATGGAAATGAGCCGCGTCTAATTCATAGACATATAAATAAATCTAATATATTTTGTAAGAAAATTCAAAAACCATTGGAGTGAGGCCTTCACAACACGGTGCCAAACGCTAAAAAGTCCACAACTAATTTTTGTCTTTCCTTTTTCTTGAGTTTTCAATTCTTTCAGGCTTTCTACCAGGTCAGGGGGAATTAATCTAAGAAAGGGAATGTGAAGGCGGCAAAGTCTAGCTTTTTGATGTTGGACTATTTTAATAAAAAGTATTATAATTATTATTTTATTAAATATTTATTAGTTATAGAATTTAATAATTGTCATTATATTAGATATAAATAAAGAATTTATAAAGTTTTATCATGTTAATAATTATCGGAGTTATATGGCTTGTTATTTTATAATGATTTGATTTAATTTAATTTATCTATTAATTAGTGTGAACTATCAAATAAAAGAAGGATAAATATTGTTTAGTTGTTATATTTTTGTTATTCGATAAGATTTTTATTAGTGATAATTTTCATATTGCGTTTTTAGATGATCTCCAAGGATAGTGTATAATAATGTGTAAATCCAACTTACAAATATACTTTTACACAAAAATTGAAAGTCTAATAAAAAAAAATATGCTACAACAATACCTTTAAACAATAGCTATGTAGGTTAGATGCAATTTTTTTCTACTATTTATTGATTTTTTATAAATTATATGTATATATATATATATTATATTTCTTATATGCTCGCATGTTAAATTTAAATCCACATTAAGTATAAGGAGAAATAGAAAGAATTAATTTCAATTTATGAGATGAATATTAGGAGATAATACTTGTTTACATTATCACATAATTTGAAATTAATTAGAAGATAAGGAGAAATAGAAATGAAGTGCTTATGGAGAAAGAGAAAGTACGTATGAATTTTATGTTTGATCTTGGAGAAAAACAAAAGTTAAGTAGAGTTAAATTTCATCACAAACTAATTAAGAGACAAATACATGTTTAGTAATTATTTGTTTAGTTTATCACCATTAAAATTAGTTAAGAGACAAATTAATTAAGAGATAAATATGAGTTGTTGGATTAAAACATAAATGTTGAAGTAAAATATGAGCCATCAATTGGGAAGATAAGCGAATGTTACATGTGAACCGTCGGATTAAAACATAAAGGTTCAAATTAGATATGAGCCAGAGATTGAGAATATAAGTTATGAGGGTTTTAATTAATATAATAGTACTGACTTGATTTATTAACAAATTATTTGTTTAACTTCTCTCAAATCTCATATGTCATTTTATATCATTACTTTAAATATACTTTTACAAGTTTTGACCATTGTAATTGGAGTGATTCATTCTGTCTTCACATAAATGTGCACATGAAGGAGACAAAGATGTGAGCATTATGAATTTTATTTTAGACGCATTATCGACCGTCAATACTTACACTTAAAGAAAAAATAATATCTTTAAGACAATGATTCTATCACGATTCTAACAGACAGACTTTCTTTATTTTTACTTTTACTATTTTTAATAAATAATTTTTCTAAGTATTTCATTTATTTGTGTCGTTAATTTTAAAATTTTATTTTTTGTAAAATAAAATGATGTTTTCCAACATAATCCTACCCGTCCCCACTCTACCATATCTACTTCGCCCAAGACTCGTAAACATTGGGAGTGTTTCTATCAAAATCAAAATCAAACCAGTCATTTGATCACCATGGTCCACGATGATGTTAAAGCCAATTTGGGGCACGCTTTACAGACATATTACTATTTGAGTAATGCTATATTTACTTATAAATTTTATCATTTATTTTTATGTGGTGTATTACATGATTTATACATTATCAAAATATAATAAAGATACAATTTATTTAATACATTCAGTAAGAATATACGGTAAAAATGGTTGGTAAGAAAAGAATTTCCCTTACAATTTTTACCTTTCTACATAAAGAGTTTTAATGTCATTAATAAGGGATTGAACCGCCTCTTAGTCATTCAAAGCTAAAGGTTGACGTGAAATTTATCCAACTAATATGTAAATTCATTCAGCGTAAAAAAAATTAAATTTAATTATCATCTAATTCTTAATAACAAAAATGCCACTGTAAGTTAATCCACTAAATAAAATTTAAGCATTCATTTTTATCAAATGTTATCTTACCAAAATACCCCATTTTCTCTATTATGTAAAAACCATAATCTTATTTTTACCCTTTTGACTTACCTTTAACCTTTTCCATCTAGCCACCACTTATCTAAATGAAGTTTAGTCCGTCCAAGATCTTTAAATTCTTAAAATAAATTTAATTTATTTTCTAGGTTTCCAACAAAAGTTTATTATAATCATAGATTCGTAGTAACAAGAAATAAGTATAATTGAATTGTTGCTTATTTGAGCAAACTCGTTTGCAATTTGAAGCAATTTGTTCTTACATAAAATTCAGTGGATAGAGAAAGCCACCATTTAATATATGTTGTGATTTCTCACTTACTCGTGCTTAAAAAGACTATAAAAATCTAAAACAAAAAAAATTTGGACATATGAGTTTTAATTAATCCAATGTATAAGCAATTTATTATGATTGGTTGTCAAGGTATAGAGCGTTGGTATATAGTAGATGGATAAGTATTTTTTATTGATGGAGGTATTGAAAATTATAGCATTCAGTTTTGATTGAATAGAGTAAGGGTATATTTAGAATTTCATATATATATATATATTGTTAATTTCACTTTTGAAAAAGTTCATTAATTTGTTTTAGTTTAATTTTGTTATCCAACAAATTGGATAAACTAAAAGATAATGTGGACAAACTTAGTAATCGAAAAAATATGACTAAACTAGCGAATTACGTGGATATAAATAAAACTATTAAGTTTTGAAGTTTTAAACAATAAAAAATGTAACATATTTTAGCACATCTTCTTAACTAAACTCGCTTGGAAGAAAAAACAACCTTTACCTTTCCACTTTGTCTTCATTTCAGACTTCTTAAGGCCTGGATGTTGTTGTTATTCAATTTCATTCGTTCACACACCTTTTGAATTTGAATTTTTAAGTTTAAATGGCTTGTTCAGTGATTTCAATATTCAAACAACAATGGAAAAAAGATTCTAATAAAGATTCCAGATTTCAAACAAAATTTCAAAATCAAATTCTATGAAAAACTAAAACCGCCCTTGTAATAAAATCCAATAGTAATGTGAACTACCATTACTGACTTGCTTGTTGATTGATCGGACTCTTGCGCGCCCTTCTTCTGGTGAGCTGGACAAGATTCCACTTTGCAGGAAGAATGGAGGTTTTTGAGGAGAAGGTAATGAAATAGAGTAGCGGCTGAGCATATTAGAACTATTGTCGCCATAGTTGGCCTCCCATCAACATCTTTGTGAAAAAGCCGAATTTTACTAACATGGCATTAGGCAATTTTAATCTTTTTAATGGGGAAATGAAAATTTCACACATTGCTCACGTAACAAGTAAGGTTTTTTCACTTGTTCTGGTTGATAGAAGCTACTATTTCTTTTGCCAACAATGATCTCAAGAACTACAATGCGAAAACTAAATACATCTGATTTCATCAAGAACTGTCCATGCACTGCATTACTCTAAAGACATGCAACTACTGCAACTATGCACCATCAGTTAACAATACAGAGCAACAAAGTTTATTGGTGATTTGAATTCCAAAAAAACACACACGGGGGCCTATTTCCTCTTTTGGAAAATTGGGGTCTTTTTATTGCCTGGGCTCAGCCACTGTAATTGGGATGGGCAATCTCATTTCTCCAACAGGCCTAATTTTCTAATTGGGTCCCTTTGCTAATGTAGCCCACTTGTCGGGCCTTTTTGGGTTAAACTCAATTTTGAAGACAAGTTCAAATCTTATAATAAGAAATAATTCAACCCACTTTTACAACTTTCCTTTGCACCCCCTTTAAACCCATATATCTTTTAATAAACTTTGGCCCATATATTTCTCAGTCCTTTTACAATAGGAAAAAATTAGGGCCCGATCCTCTTTTTGGGCTAGTGATGTGTGCGGCCCAATTTTAATTTTTATTTTGTTTTCTTTAAAGTTTGTGATCCCTCATTTGTTTTTAAGTTTACGTATTTTTGCGATTTACTTCCTTTTGTTAAAAGTTTGTTTCGTATAAAGTGTTATTTTGTTGTCAAAGAGTGAAAGACTTTATTTTGAGGTTGTTTTCTAGGTCAATCATTTGTTATTTCCGGTAAGAATATTTTTAATTTTGTATCTTTATATATGTTGGATTGTGGATTACTTAATAGCTTTTAACCCACCAATTCTAATAAGAGTATCAAATAAAGTGAAATATAACCCTCGAAAGAATTTTAACCAAACACCCAAATTATTTCTAGCAATAAATGAAATAACCAAAAATGGTAGCATGCCAAAAAACTTCAGGGTTCAAAGTAGCAAGAAAGTAAGATTAATATCCAAGTACTTAAATAACAACTAGTGTGGAAAATGAAACCCCTAGACTTCTTCTTCAAATAAAGCCCTAATTCCACATGTTAATCGCTTCGCTGGTTCTATCCTGCAAATTCTCTCTGGCTACGCTCTTAAAAGAACGTACCTGAGATGCAAGGAGACATCCGGGTTAGTAAAAATTGGCATGAGTACAATTATAAATTTCACCAAGATGTCTATGATGCATAAATAGAACGTACAATACTCGGGTTAGTAAAAATTGGTATGAGTACAATTATAAATTTCACCAAGATTTCCATGATGCATAAATATAACATACAACATAGCTATACCTAAATCATGACAAGACAAATAGTTTCGCTATTTTTTACAGGACACCACAATCCTTCCTTAAAAGATATTGGCCGATAATTTCTTGCATATAAAGCAAAATGATAATTAGCACAAAAAGCTTACCCTTCTATGTAGTAGGGTAACCCTGGAAAGAAAGGTTAGTAAAGCCTACCACCCTGCATAAAAGGATTAGTGAAAGTGTCGGATAATAATAATAATAATAATAATAAGAAGAAGAAGAAGAAGAAGAAGAACAACAACAACAACAACAACAACAACAACAACAACAACAACAACAACAACAACAACAATAACAACACCACCACCACCACCACCAACAACAACAACAACAATAATATAGTTGCAATAGAAAATAGTCCAACAACAATAATATAGCTGCAACAGAAAATAGTCTAGAACACTGACAAAATGACATTTTTTGGAAAAATGCAAAACTCAAAAAAGATGCAGAACGTTATTTTACTAGTCCATTTGCATAGAAATTAAAAAATAATCACATTTAACAGTCCAAAACAGTGGTCAACCCACATCACAGTAATTACCGAATCTATAGAACTGAAATTAGCAGGTTTCGAGACTAGGATGAACTAATAACTAAAAAAAAATCATAGAACAATAGTTGTCTAGAGTACAATTTTACATCATACTCTAAAGTTTCATAATTTTCTAAGCATGTTTACTATTTTTAAAGTGCCCATAATAGTTCCAAAATTAATATTACAGAAACAATGAAAAAGTAAATTAATAATGTGTACCAAGTCCACTCTTACTACTACAATTGCACCTTCATATGCCAAGCATACATACCCATATGCCTCCTTATATGCTAGCCACTTCACCAAGAGGGCCCCACTCCAAATGGAATATCGCATATAAAGTGTGTCGCACGACAAATAGCAATGCCATATAAGTTTAAGAAGCCACTATTTGTCTAAGTTGCGCAAACACCTCTCATTACATATTTAATGGAGGATAAATACCATTATTGAGTATAGCTATCAACCTAATTCACAAGACCAAAAGTAGTTTTTCTTTAAGATATGGATGATACAAAATTATATCAAAAAGGGTTGTGGGAATGACTTGGATTTTTACAGAGTTATAGTGTCTTTAAATTATGAAGATACGATAAGATATTTGTATCTCAAATTATTCTTTAGTTCCATTATTCAATTAACAATTTTGGTTAAGTACACATCGGGTCGAAAAAAGTTCACAACTCATAATATTCAATCTTCGTACAATTAAGTGATAATATAAACTATGCTCAAACTAAGTAAATAGTTTAGTAAGTCGTATTATATATGCATGCGATATTCAAATATGCATCTACAAGCGGTTATTCAAAGGCCACCATCAATAAAAGAATCAACAAGTCAAATGGTAAGACCCAACATAATGTATATTATTATACTCTAGTATTATAATATAAATCAGTAGATGCATAACTAAATAAAAGAGAATAACCAAATAATCTAATGATTTTGCATGATCTTATCAACATATCAATTAGAATACTATGCGAGTAAAATTAATACAAACAAGTTAGGGTTTTTATACATGGGTGGAAAATTGACTAACCTTTTTAAAGTAATCCACAAAGCAGCAGATAACTAGTTGGACTAAAACAAACAAAGCCCCAAGCCCACTATCCAAGCTTTCTCCCTCGGCTCGAAACCCTTTCCCCATTTTTCTTTTTTCTTTTCTTCTTTGGCCACGGATTAAAAATGAGAGAGGTGGGGGAGGGTTACGAACTCTTCTTTTTTTTTCAAAAAAAATTATGACTCTCTATTTTTTTTTTAAAATGTATACAAGGGACTAATTCCCTTTTAAACTTTTGAAAATATTCTATCAATTCAAAAATTCAAAATATAGTAATCCTTCGAAGTCAACTAGACACCAAACTAATTTTTCGTACTATTTTATCAGACTAAAAGTCAACTATGCATTTAGGAAATTAATAAATTAGTGTCTAATGGTCAACTAATACCGAACCTGTGAAGATAAAATTTACCTAATGGATAAAAATTACATGAAATGAAATATAAATAATATAATAAATGTAGCAAAATAGGTGGGTCTTCACAAATCCCCTCCGGCATAAGCGGAGGCTAGATCGAATACGAAACTTTTAGAGGAGAGAAGGACAAGTCCCAACACATATATAATACCCCTGGAAATAAAGAAAATAAATGTTCTTAGTAATCGACATATTTTAAGAAATATGTCGATATAAAAAATACTAATTGCACAAAAGCAATTTTTTTTTAGTGATATCGAAAACAGATTAGACAGTAACTACTTGAAAGCCTCGTACAGAGGTAGGGGAGGAATTAAAATTCCTTGGGTTCCCTTACCTTCCAAATTTTTGAAAAGATTTTTTTAGAAAATGATTTTTGAAAACATGGGAAGTTATCTCCTTTTGAATTACTTTGTTCATGGAACTAGTTATAGGAAAATTATATAGATTCTCAGTCTCCATGAATTTTTACAACAAAAGTTGGACAGCCTACAGTCGTACTTGCAAAAACCAAGACGGTATAATTTACAAGGCCTTTATTAACTAGGTTCTCAAGACTGATGGTCATAGAAACAATGGAAAAAATATTCTTGTGTACTAAGTTGACTCCTTGTGAAGTTCATATTTATAAGGACTTATTACTTTATATTGGCTTGATTCCGATGTCAGAAGTGTTTGTTAGGGTTGTAGTTGCTTACCTCAAGTGAAGAAAAGAAAATCGGATTAAAAGTCAAGCTTCCAAAGCCTCGGACAATAAATTCAAAGTATAAATGGGATCCAACTAAGTTACATAAACATGGAAATTTGGTTTGATTAAAAATCTAGGTGGTGATTGAACATTTAAAACGAAAACAAAAGCTTTTTGAGTCAAACTAGTTTTTAAGTATTTTTTATCGGTGTTTTTCCCTTGTCTGTAGTGCTTTGGTGACTCGAATTAATGACGAAACTTATGGATAATGTTTTTAATATGTTCCTAGAGCTTTTTACGAAAATTTGGGACTAATCGGAGCTTGAATAGATTTAAAACCATGAAAAGAGAGTGAAAAGCGAAAAAGCATCATAAAAACTAGGAAAAAGTGTCCTAAAAAGCGAACTGGTATAAAAAGTGGTTTATGTACCATCTAGCATAGAAAGTTTCATGGAATAGAATTTCATGATTTCGAACTAGTACAACTTTATAACATGTACCGGTATGGCGGTAAATTCAAGCGCACGTGATTTTTATCATAAAACTCGTTTTTAAGTGTTTTTAACCCATTTCAAAGAGGATTTGGTCTCTAACGTTTCTTATAAATATAACCTAACTTCTAGGGTCATAAAGACATGTTTTGAGAAAGCTTTCTAAGACAATTAGAGAGATCAAAATCTCAAAACATTTTTGAGAAAACCACCATTTAGGTTTGTTGTCATGCTATATTTTCTTCGTTTCCAAGAACAATCAAAGATCCTAATCAAGATTCTTCAAAAGTAATCGAAGGAGTCACTGAAAGATTCAAGTGGCCACCATATTGGAGTGACTCCAAGGAGCGCAAAGTACATTTTCGCCTAGTCATGCGTTTCGAGCAAGAGACTTTGAACTATGATGGTAGGGATTGTGATTCGTCTGCATTCTTGTGCGATTCAAGTCTTGTAAGTCAGTCAATGTTTTACTGAGTATATAAACTGTATTTGTTTATAGTATAATTTTTTCGGTTGACCCCAAGGATTAGTCCTATGCAAATAGGGATACGACGTTATTTTTGGTGTTGTACATTGCTTGTTTATTTTCTTATCTGATCTTGCATGTTAGATAAGATTAACGTTTTTTTCAAACATAATTAAACTAACATAGAACTAAGGTTTACATTTTTTCTTATACCCTGTGTTTGTATTAATGTAAATTATGTTTTATTCAGTGTGTTTAGTGTGGAAGTTGTTTAACACTGACTGAGTTTTGCAGTTTTGGGTGAAACAGACGCTTGTTGTAGGAGACAGGAGACTGTCTGGGATGGTCCTAGATTAAAATTTGCCTCAATGTTAAAGAGATGCATGTTGAAAGTAAACAGGCGCCTGCTGGGGCCAACAGGCGACTGTTGTTGAGTCGGTTGCACAGTTTTAAATGAATCCAAAGCCTTCTTTTATTCATTTTTACCATTTTCATACCCGAGAATATAGAGCTGAGATTTCTTTACTTTCTCTCTTTAAATTTCATTGTTATTTAGCTTCCAAAATTCAATTCGGCTTTAGGAGAAATTGTTCCACGTGACGTGAGGATCGCAATGACGTAAGAATTTTGGGATTTCGTTGAACTAGGTTTCGGTCTTTATCTTCTTCTCTTCTCTTTGACTTATTGAGTTAAGGTAGGGGTTTATTTATTTTCAATACCCGATAATATGGTTTATTCAATGATAATCATCATGTTTTAATTTATATTTGTTCTAAAAATTACTACGTGATGAAGATAATGATGATTTATGAATTGTGAATTATAAAGGCATGAACATCTGATTTGAAGCAAAATATGTCATTTACACTTGATACATATGTGTTGTTTGATTCATATAAGATATTCCTTATTGTATGGATGTTGTATATTGATAAAATTGATGAATTGATGAATTATGTACACCAAGGATTATGAATAGAGATTTATTGAAGTCTATATGGCATAAGTTGTTTCAAATGTTCATTTATTAGCATGTTATGCATTTTGTGCATCATTATTATGTAAACCAAAATATGGGAAATCTTTCGGCAAGCTCAGAATGTTCTTATGGCATATCATGTGGATGTATATCTCTTATTTGTAAAGCCGAAGCTTCTTATGTTACGTTGTAACATTCTGAGATGTAATATGATCTCATGGTGGATCCGATTATGACCCTTCGATGATGAAGGGAATGTGTAATTTTTTGTGCTTACATGTGTGAAAATAAGCGGGGTCTGGTGCCCTTGGGTTGAAAATTCCTAAACCTCCGTAGGGCAGCAAAGCATCGACAGTCTAGAGTCAGCGGTGGGTAGCCTAGAAATCTAAATAACAGCAATGCACTTGTGCTATATTGATATGAAACCGATGGACATGTACTCCAATTATATTATAATGTTATGATAATCTTCCCTAGCCGAAAGATGTTCTATTTTTATTGTGTTCGGATGACTCTGTGGGGCAGTCATGCCCATTCTTATTCTTATGACTATGATTCGGTTCGGCACCGGTATTCTCTTGGCAATATGGTATAATGGTTGACACACAAGAGGTAACTTGCATATACATATGCATGCATTCGTTTATAAGTTAACCATTTTAAATTGAATCAGTAATTTCAGTATGAATTGTTATAAAACTGCTATTATGTTTTGAACATGCTATTCCATATTATACCCCCTACTAAGCTATGACCTCACCCGTTTTTATGAAACAAATTCAGGTATCCAAGATACGAATGAGACTAAGGAATTGACAGGGTCGGGAACGAACTAAATGACTCTTATACGAACTCACTTTGTTGTGTATATGTTCATAGGGCACACCACGGCTAGCCTAAGTTATGGTGTATGTTAATCTACATGTTGACATGTACAGTTTTGTATGCCTTTTGGATACATATATGTGTGTTGTACTTCTGCATTACATTATTGTCCATTACATGAGTATCATGGTTGTTTGTTCCATGTTATGTGATTTACTTGGATTCATTATTTCATTATTTATATTAGACCTACTATAGCTAGTCTAAGGTAGGTTAGTGACGATCCAGGCCTTAATTGTGGGTGTTATCTTATTAATTAGGGCAAGGATGTCACATTTTTCATTAAAAGTGAAGATTGATTTTTGCAAATAACTAAAGAATAATAAACCTAGGGTTAACTTGTTTGCTTTTTCCACTGTGCGCCCTTGCATTTTCAGTTGGTATCAGAGGGGTGGCCTTAAATTGCTAGGATTAGGTCAAAACATAGGCTTTTGTTATTTTTTATTTATTTAGTTATTGTGAAAGATCAAATATCTATTACTCCTATTCTCGATGGTTCTAATTATTCATATTGGAAAGCTAGAATACGAATTTTATTAACATCCAAAGATAAACGTGTATGGCTTACAGTAGTGAATGGCTGAAAAACACAAATCACAAGTACCGTGGTTGAGAATGTTACCAAAATTGATGTCAAACCTCCTGAATTATGCACTGCCGATGAATTAGAATCGAGTAAGTGGAATCCTAAAGGGCTAAATCTAATCCAAAGTTATGTGACAGAAGACAAATTCAAAAATATTGCCATTCATGAGACCTTAAAAGAGGCAAAGAAAATCTTAGAGGCAGTTCATGAAGGTGCAAACGCCATTAAAAGTTCTAAAATTTAATGTCCAATATCAAAATTTAAAACAATTGGAATGAAAGACAGTGAAACCATCACATAGTTGCACAGTAAACTCGAAGATATAGTTAATTCTCTTTACAATGAAAAAAATTATAAACATCCAGTTGTAAAGAAAATTTTAAGATCTTTGCAAGACCGATTCTTTCCCAAAATTACCACTATAGAAGAGAGTAAAGATTTAAATATTTTGAAAAAGAATGAACTTCTAGGATCTCTTCAAACTTTTGAAGTGAATACTTTATCAGCATCCTAAAAGAATGAATCAATTGCCTTCAAAGCTAAAGTTTTCAAAATTCTGATGATGTGGATGAGGACCACGATCTTAGTGAAAAACAATTGGCCGATCTTACTGAAAATCTTCAAAATTCGTTAGGTTGAACAAAAATTTCAAAAATCACTTTAAACCTAATGAAAACAAAAAGAATGACTAATCATCAAATCAAAGAGCTAATCAAGGATCTCAAAAGCATATTTGGCATAATGGTACAAATAATGATGAACGTTTTGAATGTAATGGGAAATGTCATTAACCTTAGGAATGTGTGACAAAATTTAACAAACTTAGGAACGCGAATCAAAATAATCATGCCATGCATGCTACACTTAGTGATGATGGGGATGATTTGCAATCGCATGAAGAAAAATAAGTTTTGGCTTTTATTACTAGTTATATGCTGCAGGAGTCTTTAGATTCTAAGAAAAAATAAATTATTGATTATAACTTATCTCATAAGTCAATTGATACTTTCAATGAAGAAATTGAAGAAGAACTAGATCTTCAAATAGCCTATAACCAATTGTGTGTAGAACTTGTTAAGACCAATAAGAGAAACCTCAAACTTAATTCTAAGCTAATTTTTTTTGATGAAAAGATGATTCTCTTTCAAAGTGAAAAGGCTTAATCGGTTATCTTAACACTGAAAAACACGCACTCTTAGTCAAAAGATTTGAATTTGATTAGCTAAGTAATCTTCCGTGTCCTACATGAGGTGAGTTTAGATGGTATAAAGATGTACTTACCTCTAGAGTTATGATGAGAGATAATAGTAACAAAGCTTTTTGGAAAGAAAATTTCGTAAATGGTTTACCCACTTTATTTGTCCACAAAATTCGAGAAAAATTAAGTAAGAACTTAGGATTCATAGATTATGATAATTTAACATATGGAGATATTATTAGTCAAATTCAAAAAACATGTTTTAAAATGTGTATAGATTTTATGATTAGTAAACAAGCAAATACGGATAAAAAAATAAAGCTAAATATGAGTTAGGAACATTCTGTGAGTAATATGGATTACCTCCATTAGCTCCTTCAAGAAGAAAAAATAAAAAAGTTAAGAAAGAAAATTATCATAAAAAATATAAACCATATAAACATAAAAGAAAATGTAATACTCAAAATGATTATTACAAGAAGTAGTCACCTAAAGAAAATGAATGCAATGCTAAAGAAAAACTTAGTCAATTAAACATATCTAATAAAGATACAAAACAAATTCTAGAATTAATGAGAATTGAGAACAACTTTAGTAATAATGAATATCCAAGATCTGATATTACTTCTCAATCTTCAAGTAATTCTAGTAGTCAATATGATAGTGAAAGTAGTCAATCTCCCAAAGTTAGCTTAAGATGTAAAAACAATTGCACAGATGCCTGTTGCACTAAAAGATTAAATGTATTAACCAAAAATGATGAAGAAAAAACTTTATTGGTTGATTTAATTAGTAAAATAATAGACCCACAGTTAAAAACCTAATACATGAAAAAATTAAAAGATTTACTAACTAAAGAAACATAATCAAATAAAATAATTAAAAATAAAGAAAAACCAATATTTAGTTTAAATAAAACTTTAGAATGATTCAAAAATCCAGTTAAAGGAATCACTTTACCAGAGTTAAACCAAGAAGTTAATAAACTAAAAAAGGAAATTTCAAAACCTAAACAAGAAATTCCTGAGTTAAAACAAGAAATGTTAGCTAAAATTGCTAAACTCAATAATAAATCAAAACATGTGATTCATAATTCTTCAGATGAAGATTGTGAAACATCTAAAATTAACTGTCCAAATAATGATACTGAGTTTGAAAGTATGATTAATGAACAAGGAATTCATTAAAAGTATTAAAAGATTTAACGATCCAAAAATGGTACGTAAATATCACTTTAGTCATAAACAAAACAGTTGTTATTAAACTACATGCATTAATAGATGGTGGAGTAGATTTGAATTGCATCCAAGAAGGACTTGTTCTAACTACCTATTATGAAAAAACAAGTGAAAGATTAAGTTCTGCAAATGGTAGTCAAATGAATATTAAGTATAAATTACCTAAAGTTCATATCTGCCAAGATGGTGTTTGTTTTAAGACATCATTTGTCTTAATATGTAACATGACAGATAAGATTATTTTAGGACTTCCATTCATATACTTATTATATCCATTTACTACTACAACTAAATGTTTAATAAGTCAGCATTTAGGACAGAAAGTTACATTCAGTTTTATTACTGAACCAAAAGAAAGAGGTTTAAGAATAATTAAGGAACAATCAATTTGTAAATCTTTAAATTTGCTTAATAGTAAAAGTAATCATTTAAAATTCTTAAAAGATGAAATTAAATACAAAAATATTAAAAAACAATTAATTGATAGTAAACTTCAAAATAAGATCAAAGATTTTACACAAATATGTTAGTTAAGGCATATTGTCAAGTTACCTTATGCTAAGGAATTCAAAGATCATTTGATTCCTACTAAGGCAAGACCTATACAGAAGAGTCATAAATAAATGGAATATTGTAAACAAGAAATTAATAATTTAATTAGTAAAAAGATTATAAGGAAAAGTAAACCCCCTTGGTCATGTCTAGCCTTTTATGTCAATAAAAATGCTAAAATAGAAAGGGGAACACAAAGGTTAGTTATAAATTATAAACCATTAAATAAAGTTCTTGAATGGATAAGATATCTATTACCAAATAAAAAAGATATTGAATACATTAAAGGAAGTGAAAACTCTATTCCAGATTTCCTTACAAGGGAATTTCTTCAAGTAGGAGCAAGTCAATGAGTGAAATTGGCGGCAGGGGGCGGCAGAGGTAGCGGCAATGGCTGTGGCAGGGGCCATGATAATTGAATTCAAGATAGTAAACGAACAAGATGGAGACCTTGCATTCCCCCTTTCAATATTTTTGATCCACAAAGTCCACTGAATTAAGCTAGTAAATTGGGCCGTGGAACTATGGTCCCTTTCCTATCACAGTTAACACCAACCCCAGTAGTAAACCAATTTTAAATTTTGGCCCAAATTCTCGAACAATATAGTCAAGCCCTTTCTAATAAACCCAAGAGTAATGACCTTTTTCAAATCGAGCATATTCCTAGACCAGTCAAAAGCCAATGTTACCTAAAGTCAAGCCCATATACACCCAAACACACAGTAAACCTCTTCTATGTCGAACAACATATGATCGACAAAGATGACCTTATTATCATCTCCCTACAATATTTTCCATCAGGTGGCATTTCATACCACAAGCCCCATGCACGTCATTCCGATTCTATAACCGAATATTGGTAAACATTGAGTCAATCCACATCAGACTAATATTTGATCTTAAAGACCCAACCAGAGTCATTTATCATTCCCTCTATATTAAAAAGATAATTCTCATGGAAAATTAGAATGATCATCTTTTTGACCTAGTCAAATTTCTTGACAGTGAAGAGTCTTATTGTTACCATGACTATGTAGAGGCATGGTTAAAAATATTTTGTTACTAAAATGAAAATTTTAATCACTCTTTGGTTTGTCCAATTCGACCACAATTTCAAATGGTCCTTCCATTGGTCTTTTCCAGCCTAGTTCATAAGATGGTGGGATATGTATGGCCCATCAATGAAAATTTTCCCTCAACCACTCTAAGAACATAATTTATATTTTCAGAAAGTTCTCCCGGAGGTCAAGGATTCATCAATGCCCTTGCTTCTCCTTTTTACTAGTAAATACAAAATTCCTTGAATTGTCAAATGGCAATACCACCTTTTGAAAAATCCTGTTATAAAACAATTTCTCCAAACATTCACAAGCCTTATTTAAACATCATAGCCAATTTGGTATGGTTACCCGTCAAATTTTTGTGAAATGGTTGGATAAATTTGATCATAATCGAATTATTAGTCAAGTACTGAAAGAATTTCCAATTGTAAGCCCCAAAGCAATTCTAGCAACCTAACCTCTTTCACAAGTGTTCAAATGCCCAATTGAAGATGTTGTTGGCTCAAGCCCTCAGTGATAAAATATTTAAAAAATTAGATAATGAAACTTCTCCGAAGTCAAAATAAGGATCAGTCACTGATAAAGACCATGGTATGAGAACCCGCGCTTTCGACGTCGGGCCCCTTGGAGGCGATTCCTCTTATGGAGGAAAGTAGAGTCCCCAGTTAGTTTTACTAAACAAACAAAAGTTCGGATAAAAGAGAAGCATTTATGAATTGAATGTTTTATTAAACACAATTATTGCGAAACTAGCTTATTCGAAGGTTCAGGAATTAAGTTACGAATTGGGAAGGTGTTAGGCACCTAATTCTCCCTTTCGGTCTCTGAGTAGGATATGCATGGAATTATAATCTAACATTTGCATACTAATTGATGTAATCGCATATCTGCCCATAATTTTAAGAAAACGGGAGTTTGGGGTGGGGATGGAGAGCATGTGCTTCGTAATTTGCCTTTCAATTTTAGAAGTCAGTGTGTGTGTGATTTGAAAAATAATTTTGATAATCATATATAATAAAACAGGTGCTTTTGGAAATATTTAGGACTTTTCGGAAGCTAATTCCATTTGGAATCAGATATCCGGCAATCATCGAGATTTATTCGTCAATAGTGTACCATAGTTTAATAATTTAAACCAGCACTGATGAATCAAATACTCTTATATTGGATATTTAAGTATCCACCGTGATTTATAGATTAAACCGGGTACAAAAGCGTATTGATTCCTTTATAGATCGAGATTGATAAAAATCGATATTTTATGAAATTGACTAATAAAAATATGTTTAAAAATGTTTACAACTCGTTCCACGCCTTTGGTTTTGAAAACGAGGTTTAAATATGAAATTTGGACTAATTTTGAGATAAACAACAATTTTTATATGCGATTGATCAATTATAACTAATAAAATAAAGACAGATGAAAAAATTAAAGCCAGACTAAGATAAAAAAATACCCGAGAGACTTGAAAATAGCATAATACTATTTTAGATGTAACACTCTAGGTTTATTTCAATATTAATTAAGTTGTTTTAAATAGACATGGTGTGGAATTTGCATTTCTGAGATTTTTCTATCCATAATTTGGGGAAAAGTTACCTTCAAAAATTTGAGATCTATAAATTACCTTTCTAGAGACATAAAGATCGTCCTAATCGAAGTACGGAGCGAAAAGTTATGGCCAAAACAAGAAAAGGGCAAAGTTTGCTTACTGACCGATATTGGGCTTTAGGCATACCGGTTCGGTATTTAAATTTTGGGAAAGAATTAGACTGCGGATCGGTATGCAGTTTTTGGCATACCGGTCTGGCATATAAAAATTTGGGGAAAACCAGTGCTGCGGACCGATAATCCATTTTCAGCATACCGGTCCGCCATCAGGAACAATGCACTGACTTAAGCTTGTTTTAAAGCCACTTTCGCTCATTTTTTACCCTAACTTCGAGACAAACACCCACACACCTCTAAAGGAGGTTTTAGAGAGTTTTAGAGAGAGAAACGGAGAGATTTTTACGTATTAATCCTTCCGTATCAATGATTTGAGCTTTAAATCATCCGAATCATCCCCTTGTTCACTATTTATCGTCTTCAGCCTTGAGATTCCAGCGTACGGGGTTCAAATCATCATCTTTCTTTCTCCCTTTCAGCCTATAACTTTGAGGTAAGGGTTTATTTGGTTTTAAAACTTGAAATATACCTTTGTTTTATGGATATCATCATGGTTTTACTTTATATGTCTTATTTATCTAAAGTATGGCTTATAACATGATGTTCCATGATTTATAAAAGATCTAAATATGAGATTTGAAGCCATAAATGCCATATACACATGATGTTCTTATATTATTAAACTCTATGAAGTATTCAATGGATGTATGACTATTATGAGAATAAGAAAATTATTGTTGTTTTGTCATATACACCATGAAATATGGATTTGAAATCGTTGAAGTGTATAGGGTATCAATTGCTTCAAAGGCTTATTGGATGGCATGAATACATGTATTAAGGTAAGATATGTCAACCAAACTCGCTATTCACATGTTGTTGATTTGTATGAGATGTTCCTTGGTTATACGTGTGTTAATTCGATCAAGATGAACTAAAAAAGGGGCTTTTGTATATACTAAGGAACATGGATGCATGTTTGAATGAAATTTGGTTGGCATATATTGTCTTGGATGCTGTAAAAAGCATGAACTGCACATTATGCATTATTATTGTGTTAACCCGGCATCATGATGGTATTTGAGCAAGTCCAGACCTTTCTTATAGCATGTGGCACATATATTGTTTCGCACAGATTTTATATTTCTTTATCTATGACTTATGCTCATGGTGGAGTATCCGAATATTACATGGATTCTTATTTCTTATGGCAACTAATGGATGCTTCATTTCTCTCTTGATATCTTCTAGTCGGATACGACTGGTTATCGGATATCTTGGTAATGATGGTATCTAGTCATAAAACACCAGGATAATGTGAATTCTTTATGAATATCTATCTGAACGGTGCTTGCCGGGATGATAAATAAGTGGGGCTCGGTGCCCTTGGGTTAAAAATCCCTAAACCCCTGGGATGATAAATGTGAATTCACATGTTGTTGATTTGTATGAGATGTTCCTTGGTTATACGTGTGTTAATTCGATCAAGATGAACTAAAAAAGGGGCTTTTGTATATACTAAGGAACATGGATGCATGTTTGAATGAAATTTGGTTGGCATATATTGTCTTGGATGCTGTAAAAAGCATGAACTGCACATTATGCATTATTATTGTGTTAACCCGGCATCATGATGGTATTTGAGCAAGTCCAGACCTTTCTTATAGCATGTGGCACATATATTGTTTCGCACAGATTTTATATTTCTTTATCTATGACTTATGCTCATGGTGGAGTATCCGAATATTACATGGATTCTTATTTCTTATGGCAACTAATGGATGCTTCATTTCTCTCTTGATATCTTCTAGTCGGATACGACTGGTTATCGGATATCTTGGTAATGATGGTATCTAGTCATAAAACACCAGGATAATGTGAATTCTTTATGAATATCTATCTGAACGGTGCTTGCCGGGATGATAAATAAGTGGGGCTCGGTGCCCTTGGGTTAAAAATCCCTAAACCCCTGGGAGAGATTGTTTAGCCGCCTATAAGCCACCGGTGAAAGGCCTGGGAACCTAGGTATTGGCAATGTACCATGGATTCGATTATTTTCTAAGGAAGATGGACAAGTTATTCCATTTTCTGGGTATGATGATGATGGTATAATATCTTGAGGGAACAGATTTTATAATGAATTTCCAGTTCAGGTTCTTGTCGACAAGAACTATGATTTTGTTGTATTCTCTTGGAGAAAATATATTCTATATGGCCATCTTGGCTTGGTTTCTAATCAGCATGTATTGTCAAGATTCGAAAATAGGTTGACACAAAGGGAGGTAACGTGGATATGCATAAGCACGCATTATCATAAACTAGTTACATTTATTATATGTTACAAATAATATTTGAATTGTATTATGAAAAGGTTCACTTTGTTTACAGTAACGAATCAATAAATTTTTTCAAAGTTTTCCCTTCTACCCCCCAACTAAGCGATATGCTCACCCTGTTTTTCTAAAATCATACAGGTATTCAAGAATCCAAGGAGGGCAGGGACGTGACGAGATCGGGGACGAGTTAGTGGCTCTGATACGGATTCATTTTTTGTTATGTAAATGTTCTCACGAGAAGCCACGGCTAGCCCGGAGTGTAGTATATCATTTTGGGTTACTCAGTTAGGTATGTAAACAATTATATACATGTTTGTGTGTTTGTGTACAGTACTATCATTATCAGTATGATTATGAAGTAGTTGTTTGATATGTACTATATTGCTATTTGGATTTCTTTGTGCATTTACATATATATACCCATTTTAGTAAATCTAAGAAAGGTTAGTGACACTCCAGGCCTTAATTACGAGTGTTGTCCTGTCAATTAAGGCGGGGGTGTTACATTAGAGCACTACTTTCGAAGTCCCAGAGCTGACTGATGCTTCAAATGAGATTTTTGCAAGTGTATTTATATTCGTAGAATAATTAATGGGATGGGCCTAGAATTGTTTGTCCGCGGGCATGGATCCAGGGATTTCTGTTCGCGGACAAACCCTTATCTAACGTGCAACGGTTTTTGAAGTTTCAACCAAACGAAACCTCAAATTGATCTAATTTTTTAACATATTGTTACCCATGTTAAAACCTACCTACTATCTAATTTTAGCATTTTTAGACATTGGGAAAGTTTTCGTTTGATTTCTCGAACCGAATTCCCAGTTTTCTGAATTCTCGGAGATCCTACTGTGGCATCAAGCTGGTTTTTTAGTATGTTATTCCTTGTATGATTTCTTAACTCTCCATAAAATTTCATGATTTCAAGAGGTTAGGAAGTATCGATATGCAAAAAACGAAAAAATCGATTGGGAGGGGTTTGTCCGTCTAGGTTTGTGTCCCCACGACACACTAAGGGTGTGTCGCCCAGACACACTTTTTGGGCTGTTTGTCCATGGGCGATTTTTGTAATTCCCGTCAAACAACTTATCAGGCTGATATGATTTTTTTGTATGTTATTCCCCATTATATATCCTATTTATTGACCAAATTTGAGCTTGTTTAGACTTCGAGAAGGTAGCCTTTTGATTTCCCGAAGTAAACTCTTGATTTTCTGAATATTTGGATTTATTGCTCCTTATGGCGAAGCCTGACAACCCTCAAAGTTTGAGGATGATCAAAAATTGAAAACTCTTCTTTCACAAGTTTCCAGGAGTTTTAACTGTTTTTGGTTTTGGCAATTTCTGGTAATTCTTGTAACTTCTCGTTCGGGTGTCCTTTCGGCTTCTTTTTTTGACCTGTGTCATATGTATATGGTATGTGTGCATCTAGAAATACTCATGCATGCATTTGTGTTGATTTCTCTAGAGATCGAGATTCTTGTGAGGGTCGCGAATGAGGTGTTCACGCATGGTTATAGTCAATTATATCAAGATGCCCAAAACCCATTTAATTAAATTTGGTATTCTCACTCACTACTTAGAGAAATCTAAGAAAAGCCAATAACAATTTAATTACGTGGAAGTGTTATAAATCAAAAGAAGTCATCATCATAACCCATTATTCTCCTCGCCGAAAGCAAAAGCAAAAGGAATCTCGAGGAAACAAGTTACTATTTACAAACAGTGAAAAGCACTTTACTTTAGTCAAAAGTTAGTCACCCCGTGGTTTCAGGGCACTATCCCACTCTGTCCATCTATAAGAGAAGAAGAAAGCAAGCAGAAGAGGCAGGTCTCACACCACCTTTTGAAGAATTTTCTTAATCAATCTTGAGTTCTTTTTTGTATTCAGTAAATAAATTATAATTTATTTTCAAGTTAATTCCACAAGCATTCCATCAATAAATTTTGTAAGTTTTAGTTCATTTACCTTGTAATTCAATTTTAATCTTATTTTGATTAGGCAATCAAATTTTAAGATTTCATTATTATACGTGCACTCTTTAATATTTCCTTATTGCTTCATGAGTTCTTCTTCTTCTTCTTCTTCTTCTTCTTCTTCTTCTTATTATTATTATTATTATTATTATTATTATTATTATTATTATTTTAATGTTTAACATGCATAAATTGTCTCTAAAATTTGGGCCGAATTATAGTTCAAATAGATAAAAAATAAAAGGGGCAATTAAAAAAAAAGTCTTATTAGAGAAAGATTTTCACACTAAAGTCAATGAATAATTTTTTTTCTAAATAAAGGGCCTATTTTTTATTTTATTAATAATATAACATGTGCCTTTTTTTTAATTATAAAATAACATCTCAACCCTTAAAATAACTAAAAAAATACCAATATGCATTAAAATATGGACTGCAATATGAACTTTGTGGTCCATATTTCACTGCAATATGAACTTTGCAGCCCATATTTCACTGCAATGTGAACTTTGCAGTCGATATTTTTGGTGCAAAGTTAATATTGCAGTCCATATTTTACTGCAATGTGAACTTTGCAGTCCATATTTTTAGTACAAAGTTCATATTGCAGTCCATATTTTACTGCAATGTGAACTTTTCAGTCCATATTTTTAGTGCAAAGTTCATATTGCAATCCATATTTTACTGCAATATGAATTTTGCAGTTCATATTTTACTGCAATATGAACTTTGCAGTCCATATTTTTTGTGCAAATTTCATAAAGAATGGTAATTTAGGTAATACATAACATATTTTTATTAATTAAATGATATTTAAATTTATTCAAATACATTCATTTAAAATATAAAACAAAATAGGACTCTTACACTAGTTACCAATTAAAAATAGGTCCTTCATTCAAAAAAATATTATTCATTGAATTTTTGATAAAAATCAATGTATAATAAGCCCTTCCACCTAATTTCTAGAAAATAAAATAAAAATTATAGCCTACGTCACCTTTTCTTTTATTTTCTTCATTTAATCCATGCGCAGCAATTTTCAAATGGGCCAGGCCCATTAATCTGTGTACCTTAGTCACGAGGAGAAGATTTGAAAAAAAAAAATATCAGACGTGCGCATGATTTTAGTGCCGGAGCGGTCAGCGCAAATGTGGGCCATGGATTTGAATTTATAATTTCGGACTGATACAAATTTTTTGGTCTCGTATTGGTCCGGCTTATATTTCTGAGACACGTATTTTTTACCGTAAAAACTCTAATTTTTCAGAGCTCCGGTGACTTGGTCTAAGCTTCGGCAATGTTTGATGGAGCTTTGTAGCTTTGACAATGGTCAATGAAACTTCGATGAGCGGCGGTACAGGAGGTGGTTGATAAGTCGTAGCGAGCACCAATGGTAATAACAATATAAAATATCATACAAAAAAAGGTTGTATCATTTAAGAACACAAAGATTGAAAATTATCGTTTATGGCTAAAATAAATTGCAGAGGAATATGAAAGTGTCGTTGGCTTGAATATAATTATCGAAAATGCACTCACAGTCTATTTTCTCTAGTCTTTTTTATGATTTTTTTAACAAGTTAATGTGACGACCCATTAAAAATCGATCCGTTAAAAATCTAACGAAAGAAAAGAAACCCGAACTAGAAACAATGACACTGAAACTGAAACCGAATATGTTTGGTTTGGGTTTGTTGTGTGCTAATGCAAAATCGAACCAAACCAACCCCAATCATTGCATATATGACTAAAAAATAATATTACTTCACCTTCTAAAATTTTATGTTCCTAAATTTACTAGTTATAGTGAGATCCCCAACTCTTTAAGTGATTATGAATATTGGAGTAATATTATAAATATAAGAGTTAATATTTTTTATGTCCAAAATAAGTAGAAGCAAGTATTGAGTTATCATCTTTTTAGACTAAAATAAGTGTTGCCTTGTAATTTATTTATTTTAAAAAATATATATATGAAAATCAAATAAAACCAACCTGAAACCGAACATTCAAATTCGGTTTAAGTTTGGATCTCCTAATTGAGAAAATGTGTTATTTGTACCTCATCCACAATTATATTCAAACGATAGAAAATTAGTCTAAAGTCTCAAATCTTTTAAATCAATTTCCTCAAGAACACACATTTTTGGGCAATTCTTTTTTATCCTAACTTTTTAAATAAGGACAGTATTTTGGAAAAAGTCCCATAGCTTTATTTCACATTTTCCATAATTTTTTAATTATTTTATTCCCTTATATTTTTGAATATTCTCATGTTTACCATTTTATTAGATATTGTTAATTCCTTACTTTCCAGCTTAATTGTTGCGCATTGTAGATAAGTAATGAAAGATGGTTATATCTTATATTATGGTCCTCTTGTTTGTTGCCGATGAGGAGACTTTTTTTCAGTTAATTAGGATAGATTCCCTCCCTAATTGGTTGGAACTTTAGGATAGATTCAATTAATTACGGTAAAGGAATAAAATTCAGCTATCACTAAATTCAGGGACTCATTTATGAAAGGCACAAGGTATAATAAGCTTTATCGGTAGGGAAAATGTCTATCATTCTTCACCGTCCAAACTATCTCGGTGGCACTCGGCTCCGCCGTCCAACTCCGAAAATTCTCAACGCTGTCAAGCCAAACGCCAAAAATTCGACCAAACTGCCGCCCTTTATTTATTGCTGTCCATTTAAGAGATATGAGCATAATTTAGTTTAAGGCAATTTGATGGGTTTGGTTACTTCAAACTAAGTGGTGGTGAGAGTATGGAATTAATGGGTTGATAGATGAGCTTCAATTTGAAGCGGGTTGTTCTTGTTGTTGCAAGGGAGGAGAGAGAATTGGGAAATGATGAGAGAGAAAATATGAGGAAGATGAAGAAGAGAGAGAAGGTCATTGATGGTGTTGTATTGAGATTGCAATGTGTTCGAGTATAAAACAAAAACAAAGATTATGTAAGTTCTTAATTGTTTGTTTTAGATCAGAGATGGTGTTCAAATAATTCTTTGTCCATGGATTTGGAAGCTCCAAAGAGATGAATTTTTTTACACCCGAGATAAAAAAAAAAGATTTGAATGTTTTACATCCTTTACATAAGTCGATATGATTTTCTAGGAAAACTCATAATTTTGGTTTTTTCATCTGTATAAATCTCTTTTAATTTATAATATTTATATGTTTTTCACCTTAATTAAAGGAAAAATGCCTATTTGATTTACGCTATCTTTTGATTTTTTAATGTCTATATGTATGATATAACGCATGTTGTTTGTTATATACAAAATGTCTGTCACTTGCCTTAAATTTTTTTCTGTAAGATCTATCTCCCTCTCTATTCACCATCTCTATTTTATTACCATTTTTTTTTGTGTAATTTAATATGCTTATCTAATTAACTTAATATGTCTCGTATATGCACGTATACGAAGCTTAATATACGTTTTATATTTAAGTTGAATTTTATTAACAATTTTATATCTAAAGATTATTATTATTTACACATTCATAGGCATATCCACGTACAAATTTATTTATATGAAGGTCCTTACTTTGGAACGAATGAAAATGTAAGGTCTCTTTTCCTTGAATATAATTATGAAGGAAATCTTTTAACCCATTCTCTCTTTCTAATTTCTACTCCGACCAACGCCAAAATACCACTAGTGCAGACAACATAGAAAGGGAGAGGAAAGTGAAAAATAGGGAGATGAGATACAAGGAAAAGAAAGTGGACGAAGAGAGAGAGAGAGAGTGAGAGAGAGTCGACGGTGCTGCGAATTGGAATGACAAGAGATCACCGACGGAGATGATGTGTTCCAGTTAGGGTAGGGTTTAAATAGAGATATAGAGTAAAAGAGGTTATGTTTTGTTTAGATATTTATTTAATTTTTTAAAATAAGTGGGGTTTGGTAAGATGTTTTGTGGATTTACATAACATAACGCATCACTTTTTTTTTTCTTCCAATTAGTGAAGGTTGAATTGGGTATAAACGAGGGTTAATTTAATAAATTCATTTACTATTATCAATTAACTTAAAACATGGGTCAAGTTAGTTTAAATTTGGGTTTAAATAAAAAAGCTTACTTTATTGATGTGATGAACCTCTATTAACTTATTTTTTTTTTTAAAAAACAACGAAAGGAACTAAACCCGTTTAAATATGTTTGAAGCGCGTTATGACCTTGACAAGACCGCAAATAACAAAAATATTTATATCCATTACTAGGATTGCTATGCATGACCAATTATTTATTGAGTAGAGTTTTTCTAGGATCAAATTACTTATTACTCTAATAAGATTGATAATTGGAACCGTCCAATAAAATTAATAATCTATATTATATAATTTTACTTTTAAAATAATTTTCGTCAATTTAAAGAAATTACAATTTAAAGAAATTATAATTTAAAGAAATTATATACGTCAATTTCTTTAATTTTCGTCAATTTAAAGAAATGATAGTTGGCTTAGCAGTCAAAGCGAGCAAGGAATGTGTAGTTAGGTTCACGTCCTAGATTCTATTTCCCGCGGTAGCCAAATTTCTTGGGGCCAGCCATTGCCCGTCGTGCCTTTGGGACTAAGTGCCATCCGATTGTGGTTGTGTATGCAGTGGCCAGCCATAGCAACAGAAAACTAATCATATCTTAATGTAATGTGGGGATACTTCTGTAACAGTGTCCAAGAAGAAAATACATCCAGTCATCAAGTGGTTGGGGCATGTGAATGCAATGAGAGGAGTCCATGGTCCCCCCCCCCCCCCCCCCCCCCCCCCACCAAACCAAAAAAAAAGAAATAAAAAAAGAAAGAAAAGAACAAGGAGAGGAGATATTATCAACAAACAAAGCCTAAGTGCTGACATAACATCGGAGCTTTGGTGATATCATTAGAACTCTAACAACTTCTGGATATCACATCGGAGTTCTAGCAACAATTATTTGAGTGTCAAGACCTCATCGGAACTCTGGTACAGACATTACAATTCTGATTTTGTACTAAATGGCAACTCATGCTATAAATTTTAATGCAAATGTGTTTTTACTAAAACAAGTAACTAATAATACAAATTTTAGTGCATATATGTCTTTGCACTATAAATATAAATGAAAACATTATAAAACCGAACCAAAATCGAACATTCAAATTCGATTTGAGTTTGAATCTCCCAATTTTTACCGTGATCAAAACCACTACTAGTGCATGTGAACAGCATACAAAGGGAGAGAAAAGTGAAAAATAGGGAGATGGGATAAAAGTACAAATACAAGTACAAGGGGGGGGGGGAGAGAGAGAGAGAGAGAGAGAGAGAGAGAGAGAGAGAGAGAGAGTCGACGGTGCTGCCAACGGGAAGGCAGGAGATCGCTGGTGGATATATATGACTTGTTCCATTTAGGGTAGGGTTAAAATAGAGATATAGAGTAAACAGAGGTTATGTTTATATATTTATTTAATTTTTTGAAATTTGTGGGTATGTTTAGATGTTTTGAGGGTTTACATAACACTACACTTTCTTTTCTTTTTCTGAATCAGTGAAATTTTTTTTAATTTTTTAATTTTTGAAAGTAAAGTAAACGGAAAAATTTATCTCAAATCAAAACGGAGGGGAGTTAACATGCATGAATAATGGACCCTCCTCCATCCAAGTTTCAGACATGGACAGGCAGACAACTTTTTTTGCAAACACATGGGCAACACTATTGCCATCTCAGCAAACAAAAGACAATCTACACGATATAAACTCATTCGCGAGCTTTTTTAAATCACTGATAATACGAGCATAAGGGCTAGAGTCCCCCTAACACCATTGATAACATTGATTACTATTGATGAATTGCCTTCAAAACACACAAAAATTGGGTATAAGGGAAGGGTTAATTTAACAAATTAATTTACTATTATAAATTAAGACATGATCAAGTTACTTTTGGTCTAAATGATAAAATTTTCACTTTATTAATACGAACGTCTATAACCTTGAAAGAAAAAAAAAAAAAGAACTAAATTACGCGTCAAACACTATTTGATTTTGACAAAATCGTGAAGAACACAAACATTTATGCCTATTACTAGGTGTGCCAGGCAAGACAATTAATTGATTAGGATTTTTTGTACCCTCACGTATTGAATTAACGCAAATGAAGATATTGCTAAAAAATAGTGAAAATTACTTTAAAGATAAAGTTATCTATCTAACTATTAATTTTTATTGAACAAAGTTTTTTTTGGACCAAATAACTTAATTCTCTGATAAGACTGAAAATCTGAACTGTCTAATTTAAAGCCAATGACCCTATAGTTTTCGGCAATTTAAAGGAGCAAGATGCATCAAGTGGTTGGGGTAGGTAAATGCAATTAGAGGAAAAAATTTCTCCATGCGTACAAGCTAACATTAATATGAAAATGAAATACGGAATTTATGTCCTTAAAACTCGCATATATAGTACAGCTTTGCTGTGACTTGGTCGGGGCATTTAAGGGTTGTGCTAATTATAGTAAATAAAATATTTTTTAATATAGAAAATAATTATAAAGGACATTTATGAAATTGTCCTTAGTATAAAGGACTATCTTTTTAGAGGCTCAGTTTAAAGGACAATTTTTGTAATGAAAGACAATCTTTTTTAATCAAGTACAAAATATTACTTATTTTATTATTCCAATTAATTAAGTTGAATTCCAATTCTACCATTCTTAAAGATAAATACAAAAAAATAAATAAACTATTAAATTCAAAATTACATCAATAAAAATAAAATCAAACAAATTCAAATGCATAAAACAAGAAATTCAAAAAGTAAGATAACATAAGGCATATTAATAAATTCAAACTAATTGAGATACAGACATTTTACTACGGTTATACCATTATAATTTCAGTCATATTGTATTAGTTGTTTTCAGTAAGGCACATTAAACATTACCATTTTAGATATATTGTATTTTTTTATCAGTTCGGACATATTAAGTTGCATTTTTTTTAATTTTTTGTCAGACATATCAAATTACATCATTTCCCTATGGGTCTCGCATGGTGGAGTTGAGAGAATCCTTAAAAAGTGGTGAAGAGAGAATTTGAGGTTGGAAAAGTGAAAAAATTACGTGTGAAAGACTTAGTAAAAAGGAGAAACTTAATAGATAAAGAAACAATTTGCAGAAAGAGAGCTTGTAGATATATTATGAATTCCATTAGACATGTTACGACCCTTTAGACATTTTAATTTATATCTTTTCAAATTATGCTTGACATAAAGTTCAAAGCTGAATCTAAATAAATCCTTTCTAGATTTACGTCTGGAAAATAGAATTCAGCCCAGCTAAACTATTTTACAATAAAGAAAGAAATACTCTCTATAGTTTGTTGTATCTCTAAATTTCAAAATATTATAAATGATATTTTTAACTCATATACTACTTTCACTATAGTTTATATTGATGATATTCTAATATTTTCCCAAAATATTGATCAACATTTTAAACATTTGAATATATTAGTAAATGTTATCAAAAAGGCAGGTTTAGTTCTCTCAGCCAAGAAAATGGTTTTATTCCAAACAAAAATTAAATTTCTTGGTCATGATATATCTAATGGTGAAATTATACCTATAAATCGTTCTATAGATTTTACGGATAAATTTCCGGATATAATCATTGATAAAACCTAACTACAAAGGTTTTTAGGTAGTGTTAATTATATAGTTGATTATTATAAAAATCTTGCTATAAATTGTGCTCCCTTATATGAATGCCTTCGTAAAAACCCTCCTCATTAGGGAGAAAGGCGTACTAAAGCTTTCCGAATTATAAAATCTAAGGTTAAACAATTGCCTTGCTTAGCACTAGTTTCCCTTTATAGTTTTAAAATCGTCAAAACTGATGCCTCCGATATAGGGTATAGATTGTGCTCCCTTATATGAATGCCTTTGTAAAAACCCTCCTCATTGGGGAGAAAGGCGTATTAAAGCTTTCCGAATTATAAAATCTAAGGTCAAACAATTGCCTTGTTTAGCATTAGTTTCCCTTTATAGTTTTAAAATCGTCAAAACTGATGCCTCCGATATAGGGTATGGAGGAATTCTAAAACCAAGGTTCAAAGTTGAATCTAAAGAAATCCTTCCTAGATTTACGTCTAGAAAATGGAATTCAGCCCAGCTAAACTATTCTACAATAAAGAAAGAAATACTCTCTATAGTTTGTTGTATCTTTAAATTTCAAGATGATATTTTTGTTGGTCGGATTTCAACCCTAGAGGGGGTGAATAGAGTTTTAAAAACTTAATGCGGAATTTAAATTTTAAGTAAAACAAATTTACAAAACAAATTATCAAGGAATGCAATCAAATAAACAATTAAGCAATAAATAATCTCAAGCAAACAATAATGTAGCAACTAAATAAAGAGATTGAGTTAGAAAGATTGAACCGATATGAAGTCCAAGACTTTTTGTCCTCACGGTTTTGGTTTACCAAACCATAATCCGCGCTCGGTTAATTTCCCGAGAATTTTCACTAATTCCAATCTCCTTCCGGGTGAAGATTAAACTACTACAAGTGTATTCTTCTCACACACTCTACAAGTGTTGCTATACCACAACACTCTCACAAGATACCCTCTTACTAACCTTGTGAAATTTATCTTTCACAAATTCTAAACAAGAATTTACCTTCTTGTGTTTTCTATGAGATTTACCTCTCACAAATGAATTCTAATTATTTGGTGATTCACACCAATTTACAATAACTCTCTCAAGTGTATATAGAATACAATTTGAAGCTCACACTAGAGTTATCGTATTTGATCAAGATGATATAGCTCAAATGATAATGATTGATCAAAAACAATTTCTTGAATCTTTTGATATTGAAGATAGATGAAGTATGAAGTATAAGAATGATTCAAGGTAGTCAAAATGTGTCTTAGATAGTGTATATATAGTCCAAAAAGTGATATAGCCGTTTGTGAGGTTTGATAGAAGTTTGGTACCAAAAATAGTAAAAAATCAAAAATCCAACGGCTATATTCTGAAGCATTAGTTGACTAAGCACAATCCATCAGTTGACTGATGGGCCTTTAGTCGACTGATCACAATCCATCAGTCGACTGATGAGTTCTGTCCATCAGGTCAAAATTCTAATTTTTGCACTTTTGCATTTTAGCTCCAAAATCAATTCTAATGCTTTGGGGATTTCAAAAAAAGTTTCTAAGACACCTATTTTTGGGAAAACTCAAAATATGATCGTTTGAATTTAATATGAATTAATTTGAAAATCGGTTTTTGCAAGAATGATGTTTTCAAAGAAATTTTGATTCAAACTGATTTTGATCAATGTAAGAATGATATATCAATATGTATGAGCTATATAATTAATCAAATAAGAAACTTTACATGAATCCTAAGCAAACACTCAATTATCGAATAGGCGAGTTTTCAAATGCTTCGATTTGTTTCTTCAAATTGATTCTCCACTTGAAGCTTTTCCCTTGAAGCTTTGGCATATGATCTTTGATCTTTTGTGCTTCATGAATTGCATTGATGAGATTGATCTTCTTGCTAGTCCAATGCTTCGTTGACTTGATCGGATATTGATTAAACGATCTTTGTCAAACTTCCTTCGAGCAATCATGCTATTCTCGATTTTTCAAATAAGAAAGCTATAATCTTAAATCAAGAACATGTTAAATTACACATGATTGATTTATTGTTATTATCAAAATAAGATTAAGACCTACAAGGTCAACACTTTTAAATCAAGAGTTCCTCTTGAGGATTGATTGTAAAGCTTCAAAAAATGTTCTTGAAAAAGATGTTAAAAACATTGCTTCTAAACAAATCTTTGCTAGATGGCAATCTATACTTTTTGTTTTTTATTTTAAAATTGAGTTTGTAAAAGGAAAGTCTAATTCTTTACCAGACTTTCTAACTCGTGAATTTTTGACAGGTTCTAGACTATGACCTCTCAACAGGGGGTAGAGGCTGTGGTCGCGGCAAACAGACCACCATTGATTTTAAACCTTCGTTCAAATCCACTTTTTAAGGATCATCTTCTTAGAATCCTGGTGGTTCTAAATCAACTACAGGGTCTCAAGCTGGCTCATTTGTAAACATGCTTAATACTCCAGCACCTTCTTCTCATAAAAAAATAAGTTCAAGATTTTATTATCTTTTTAAAGGAGAATGATAAACGTTTTTTCTCCAATCCTATACACCTGGCTAAACAATATTTTGAGCATGACTAGGAATTTCCAGTTTGAAATGGCAAGAAAAGAGATGTTTATGAAGCTATACTAACAGAAACTCTATCTATCAATATAAATCATGTTAATAAAAATCCTGGAGTTCGGGGTAAGCAAGCGGATATCCAGTTTTCTAAATATTTCGTTATTAGAGTTCTTGATTTTTAGGATTGGGGAGTTAATCCTAACAGCCCTAAAACTCTTAAGGTATATGGAAAAGATTATACTTATTGGGATTATATTGAAGCTTGGCATAAGCCTTTTTTATATCAAAACTCTTATAACACTCATACATGGTGGTTTCGGTTCGAAGCTCTTATTGAACCAACTGTGGATTTTAAAGCTCTCCCACATTGGTTTTATAATTGGTTCATTAAATTCGGTCCTGAAGAAGACTTCTTCCATGAAAAAATTAAACCCGTTTTCAAAGACTACAAAGCTAGTCATCCTAAACATCTTAATGAAATCCTTCCTATAAAAAAATGCTGTCCTTCTTCGTTTTTTAGGCCAGTATTCTATTCCTTGGATTTTCCAGTGGTCCTACACTATTGGAAACAGCCAAAACCTCTATATCCTTGCCCGTGATTTGTTCTATAAGTGGTGGCCCCGCTATGAATTTGATGAGCTTATTCCTAAAATAAATTTGGATATCAATGCCTACAAAGAATATAATCTATATGTCCAAGAAGAAGAAAAAGCTCGCAAAACTGAGGCTTTTATGAATCAGGAATTTAAAACTCCTTCGGTTGCCTCCATCAAAAAGAAGTTTCCAAATGCTTCTCCTAAAGAAATAAAGAAGAAGATGGTTAAAGCATTTATATCACAACTAGGATTTTTGGACGATGATGATATGTCCACATCTTCTAAAGCTCCCCAATCAATCTTGAAGATTTAGATGAGGATGATGATGAAAATGAAGATATGGAAAAATTTATGGGATTTTCCTGGGCAGATCAGGTTGAAGTTGCCGACAAAGTCAAGAAAGAAAAAGGTCTAATGGGTCCCTCTTCTCCTATAATTGAAGATAATCACCAGCTTAAGTGAGCTGTAAAGTTTGGTTCTTATTCTCGCCGACACTTCAAAACAAAAGTGTCATTTTCTTTTTATATGTAAGCAATGATGTAAGAGTTCGGATTTGTAAAATCTTTGTATTCGATTTATAATCTTTTCTTTATATAGCTGGAATGCCAATTGTTAGGGGCATCTTTTTCTTTTATAGTCATTTTCCCTCTCTCCCTCTCTCTCTCTCTCTCTCTCTCTCTTGTAAACTCTCTAAATTATCAATAAATAAACGTTTGCTTATCTCTATTTCTCTCAGTTTCATTTATTTTTATTTTATCTCTAATTTTTTTTTCTAGCAAACATATTAAATTATATGTTTTCAACAACACAAGGCTTTATGACTATTAGAGGACACATGTTTATATACACGTTTTTTTTAAAACAAAAAATAAATAAAACTTTGTCTTAGTACCAATTATTCTTAACTTACATCTAAATCAAAGTTGAATATTATTAATAATTTAATCTTGTAGAACCTAAGCATAATAGTCACAATTATAACATGAATACATGGTATTATGTAAAAATAGGAGAGCATGTCCCTACCATTTGTAAACAAGTTAATTAACCAAGTCAAAAATCACCCTCGGAGCTCGTACGCACTAATGAGAAAACTCCATATGCACTTGTAAGAGGTCAACACAAGAGAATTGGGCATCAATATACAGTATATGAGCCCAATTGCCCAAGCTCAAAATCGACAAAAACCAATTAACTGAACCGATTCCAATCGAATCGATCTTAACCGGTTTGGCTCGATTGACGCTATTTTAAAACTAACATGTTAGTTCGGTTAACTAAACCAGGGTGTACTATATAACCAAAAATGCCTAAGAATCCTCGCTTGCGAAGAATTCGAAGTCGAGCTCTAACATTTTGTGTCAGTTAGGGGTTTTTACTATAGTGAACATGTATAGTTGTTTGTGTTACAGTCTGAATTTTATACGGAGGTTAAAATGTTAAATAGATGGACATGGCCGATCAAGGATATAAGGCCCGTACATAAATCTTATAACAAATGTTGGGCTTAACAATTTGTTATTTGGGCTCATATACTGGTTATTTACAAGTTTATAAAATACTATTTTACAAAGGCTTAAATATCAGCTAGTCTACCCGTAAACATTACCTAATAACATCTGCTAAACGAATGTTTTGAAGAAATGTATTAGTTACCTCTTACTTTTGTTTTACATCTAGAACCTTAGCTTAAGGTTTATCTTTGAAGAATCATTTCAGAATTGCGTGATGTATATTCCACAATAAACATGTCATGTACTACCACTAAAAATTGGTTCTTTATACGCCATAGGTAAAAATTGGTTCTTTATACGCCATAGGTAAATCCCTTTAATTTCTATGTGTTATTTGCAGAGGTGCTCACCCCAAGGTTCATACTCATCTGATGGATTTTGGTTTTTTACATGCATGTAATTGACAAATAGGGATGATCTTATTCAATGATCGAATGGATCTAAATCTGAGAATGTGGCTTTGCATTGATACTAATTGCAGATTTACGCATCCATGCATGCTTTCGAAAAATGATCTTTTCATATTGATATAAATCATTCTCAAGAGTCATGATCATTACGTGTCATAATTCTTTACAGTACGTGCTCTACTATATTTTGGATATAATATTCATTCTTAACTCTTTAATGTTGTTGTTTTGAATATATGGTTTCAAATTGCATGTCTCAGTGGTATATGTTATTTTGTTAAGAAACCAACAATCTATAATGTTTGAATGTAATCCTTTGTTTCGATAACATTTATCATGGGAATTAAAATTGACTTAAGTTTGAACTACGCTTTTAAGTTTTCGAAATTTTCAAATGGCTGAGCCCATCCTAGCTAGTATATTTCAAAAAAATAAAATAAAAATTCTTATCTTGTTTGTTGACCTTTTGATAATATTTCGGTTACTTGTTTCGTTTGAAATTTGAAGTTAAGTTTTCTTCTTTTAATCGGCTTGAATTTTATTTTTATTTTGTTTCCAACTAATTTTATTATTTTAATTTATTTAGTTATTATTTATCTTTAATAAGTGTAGTTTAGGAAAACACTCTAAATTTTATTATTAATAAATAAAATTATGTTTTTTCCTTATAATTAAAGTTGTCATTTAAACTAATCCAAAAAAAATGTGTCCTTTATTAGAAAGAGAGTGTGACATTTGTCTTTTAAAATAAAAGCCCTTTTTAATATTTTAATATTGATTTGGTGCAATAGTATCGAATATGTGTAACGACCCAAAGTATCCTATATTGATAGTTTAATGGAAAACTTCTTAGTATGTATGTGGGGACTATAAACATAACTTACAACTTGGGTTAGTCATTTTGAAGAACAACCCAGTTAGTTACATATGCCATCAATGCGGACTCAAGATCACTTACACGTGACATGTAAGTCAAACAATTCCTTATAGTAGAACCAAAAAAAAAAAAGCAAGTCCTCAGAGAATTTCCCTTTTTTCTCCTTCTAAAAGTTGATTTAACCTTCTCTTATCATTGCTGTAAGCTCCAGCATGATACTACCACCATGTTTTCTTAGTTTTCAAAATTTAACCTCTAATTAAGTGGGTTGAGTAGGTTTTGTTCGCTTTCTTATTATTACAAAACAAGCAATCCTAAGTGGCTCCTATCTTCTAATGTAACGGATAACTCCAATACTGCTCATTTCAACTTTTCTTGCTAGACAGTGTATTTACTAAACTTATTTTGTTAATAAGCTTATTTCAAATTTATTTAAGGGTGTTTTTAAATACACTCATAAAATCAGTCTTTTTACTATACTAAAATTCAAAACTAAGTTAAACATAACCTAAAAATAGTGTAAAAATACTTTCTTGTCACCCCAATTTCTTTCCTAAGAAAAAATCGTCCCTATTAACTTCTTTTTACTCGAGTATTTTTTCTTTCTTTTTCCTCCATCGTTTTTTTAAACAAAACACCAACACAACTACAAAACAGTCGTTTTATAAAGTAAGCCTGAAAAACAGAGAGGGGCGGAGCCAACCAATTACAATGAGCAAACATATTTTTATATCTCGTAGGATTTTTTGGTCTTTATTTTTTACTTCTAATGATTACTCTTTATATTTTTATTTTTCTGCATTGTGCTAGATTTTAGTTTTTTAGATCTTGTATGGCCTTAGAATTTTAGGGTTTTGTTCTTGTATATATATACTTTTAAACATAGCATATTTAATTATTTGTATTTGTTTAAAATTATCTAATTCATTGCTTTTAATTTTGTGTGGTTTTGCAAATCATAATTATATTGGTTTTTTACTTTGAAGTGTTTAGTATTAAATTGTTCTTTAAGGATAGTTTTTTGTTCTTGGAGGTGGTGTAAATTTTATAGCCCGACCCACTGATATAATATGAGAAACAAGTTCGAATGAATGGAAAAGAAGGTGAGTTATGACGAGGGATTTTTTTTGGTACAGTAGGTTCCCTCGGCAGCGCTGATGCTGATCTAGTAGTATGTCCTCCGTTTGTGTGTATGTGGTTACTGTATTGAGCTCTTAAAGCAATATCAATGGTGTTACAAGCTTTCTCTCTCTAAAACAGATTAGGTAAACTAGCAAATATTCACCCAAATACTCAGCGACCAACCCTTCTCTCGAGCCTCCCATCTTCTATTTATATGTATAGAATTAGGGTTACACTTGCTCATTAGGGTTGATAGTAAAATGACTAAAGAGGGTACGACTTGAAAAATACTCTAGCCTTCATTTCCTTATCCACTACTAACAACTTTTGAATTCGTACGATTTGGTATGATCCTCTCCACGCATTTCTCACGCATTCCACACGTGCACTCTTCCCCAGGGGTCTCGGCCTCGACTGTCTGTCTCAGTGTGCTCAAACGCCCTTGCTTTGGCATGTTTTCTAATTGTTCTTCTTCGTTTGGGCATGGCCCGTAAATTTGCCCCAGCATATGGGCCTCTGAGCATATTGGACAGGCCTAATTTACCTTAACCAAATTTTATGCACCCTCAATTGCCCCCTCAAGCATATGATCTCATTAAATAGTATGGGGATTGTATGCCGGAAGCTTTTCGAATGACCCGGCCCGATTTCACGTGTCGATCATCGGCCTGGTTACTTAACAATTTGGGGCTTAACCCACTCCTTTCGGATTCTTGATTATTTTTCCTCTCGTTGGTTACTTTTTAAAGGTACAACTGCCCTTTGAATATTGGATTGAGTATGTGTGTGAGAATCCAGACCTCCGACTCTCGAGAGGTGTCCTCGTTCTCGGTTTTCGTTATTTTGAAGGAAAATGTGTTTTGTAGAGTCGCCAGTTTGTTTTACTAGAAAACAAACAAAAGATCATACGAAGGATAATTCGAAAATGAATTATCTTTCATATGTTTAAAACCAGAGATTGATTGAAAAATTGTTTTGCTAGGGTTCGGGAACTACGTTACGAATTGGGAAGGTGTTAGGCACCCAATTCGCCCTTTCGGTCTCTTAATGGATCATGTATTTATTTCCTATTTTATATATCTTGCAAGTAGTTTTGAATAGTTTTCAGAATATTCCTTTTCGGATAAATTTAGTTTAAACTTGTATTTTTGAAATCAAACTCGAGCTTTGCGAGCGCCTACGTATTCATTCATAGAATGAAATCAAAGTCCCGTAGTTCCATTTCTTTGGAAACTATTTTTGTATTTTTGTTTTGTTTTGAAAACGTGTCAAAACGGATTTTTGATGTAACGACCCGGTCCCACCTCAGTATGATATTGTCCGTTTTGGGTGGCTCCGCTCTAGCTCCAACTAGGCAGCCCTTTCTCTCACGGCTTTGTTTCTGAGAGCTCATGACCAGCTTCCTAGGGGGTCACCCATTCTGGGATTTCTCTGGCCGCCGACTCGCTTAACTTCGGAGTTCTGATGGGATTCGAAGCTAGTGAGCCCCCAACCCCTGGGATTTCTCTGGCCGCCGACTCGCTTAACTTCGGAGTTCTGATGGGATCCGAAGCCAGTGAGCCCCCAAAAGGCCTCGTCCTGGTATCAGAGTAATCAGTACCGTCAACTTTCAACCCGAAAGTCTAGCCCCACAAGGGAGGATCTATATTGTCCGGTCCGGGCGGCTCCACTCGGCTCCAACTGAGCAGCCCTTTCCCTCAGGGTTTTGTTCCTGGGAGTTCACGACCAGCTTCCCAGGGGGTCACCCATCCTGGGATTGCTCTGGTCCACTATTCGCTTAACTTCGGAGTTTTTATGGGATCCAAAGCCAGTGAGCTACCTAGGAGGCCTCGTACTTAATTAGGGAACAACTCTTACTTATATGGGTCTCAAGAATCTCCCCCATCTTTCGATGTGGGATGCCTCCTTTGAGCTACAATTCCTCCCCTCCAAGGGAGAACTCATCACTCGCAAGGCGTCACATCCTTCCCCCCAAAGGAATCAACGTCCTCGTCGACACATCATACTCTGTGGGGTCCGCTCTGATACCATTTGTAACGACTCGATCCTACCTCAGTACGATATTGTCTGCTTTGGGTGGCTCCGCTCTAGCTCCAACTAGGCAGCCCTTTCTCACACGACTTTGTTTCTGGGAGCTCACGACCAGCTTCCCAGGGGATCACCCATCCTGGGATTTCTCTGGCCGCCAACTTGCTTAACTTCGGAGTTTTGATGGGATCCGAAGCCAGTGAGCCCCCAAAAGGCCTCGCCCTGGTATCATAGTACGCAGTACCGTCAACCTTCAACCCGAAGGTCTAGCCCCACAGGGGAAGATCTATATTGTCCCGTCCGTGCGGCTCCACTCGGCTCCAACCGAGCAGCCCTTTCCCTCAGGGTTTTGTTCCTGGGAGCTCATGACCAGCTTCCCAGGGGGTCACCCATCCTGGGATTGCTTTGGTCCACTACTCGCTTAACTTCGGAGTTCTTATGGGATCCGAAGCCAGTGAGCTACCCAGGAGGTCTCGTACTTAATTAGGGAATAACTCTTACTTATATGGGTCTCAAGGATCTCCCCCATCTTCCGATGTGGGATGCCCCCTTTGGGCTACAGTTCCTCCCCTCCAAGGGAGTACTCATCACTCGTAGGGCGTCACATTTGATTTTTTGTAAAACTTAGAAAAGGCTAGTTTTGAAAACAGTAAACTTCTTTGTAAGTTATCTAATTTTCTGTATTAAAACAGTATTTAAATGAGGTATTGAAATTCAGAAAGGTTGTAGAAAGACGTACCTGATGTGCTTGAAGAAAAAATGAGAACCTTGCCCTGATTGCCTTACTTGCTTGCTTCTCTCTCTAGGACTTTCTCTCTCTAGACTTTCTTTCTCTAAAGCCTTCTCTCACTAACTTTCTCTCTCTGACTCTCTCTCAAGAAATTCTCTAAAAGAAAAGACACTCTAATACTTTTGACAAAATTTCACCTTACTAAAAACACTAGTGAGTGTTGATGATCTAAAATGAAAGCTCAAAGGTCCTATTTATAGAGAAAAAATGCAGAAAAAAGGCGTGGAGAGCCGCGTGGCTAGGAGCTAGCCGTACAGCTAGGGAGGGCTACGGCTAAGGCGTGCGGCTCGGGCTTGCGGCTCGAAGCCAACCGTACGGTTGGGAGCCAACCGTGCGGTTGGGGGGGGGGCGTGCGGCTGGCTATAAAAACTCAATTTTTCTAACGCGCTCGCGAAGGTCGATCCCCATCCTAGTAAGCGAAATGGCGACATGGTTGTGGTAGATTCCTGATGCGCTCAAAAATCAGGGCTTTTCTTAATAGTCTCTTGTATGCATGACGACTCAAGACTTGATGCGGAATGCTTGTTTTGTATGAAAACAAGATTCATACAAGAGTCGTGGATTGGGGTGTTCACAGACCCTCTTGTCCCGGGATTCTTGCTAGTAAGGAGTCTGGGACGATAATAAGAAGACAATAATTCATGACTCTCGCATGAATTTCAAATGGTTGTTTTATTCATGAAAATCCATGAATCGAAATGTTCCCTCATGGTAAGGGAATTTTGTGTTGCCTTGGGCAATGTGATCCACAGTTGACCTTCTTCTCGGCCAAGCTATCTCTAATACATTAATCTATTCCCCCTGTCTACCCTCAGGGGATCCATCTCAATCCTTCTTTGGATTCTTTGAGTTTACTGATGTTTGCCCTCAGATTATGGGATGCACCAATCTTACCATTTACCCTATGACTGGGCTATCCTCATGAATACTTCTCATTCTTTGCAATGTGTTTGAAAAAGTTTTCGGAATTCATATTCTTTCAGAATGACACCTTCTTGACTTCGTCGTGATAAAACTTCCCATTCTTCTGGGGAAGAAATGGTTACTAAGAGTAGCCGGGATTGCTCTTATCGCACTATCTTGTTGTCATAACCATGTGGTAAAACTCCCTAATTCTCTTGGAGAATGTGATAAATACTCCCTAACATATGGGGAGGATGTTATTGGTTACCAAGAGTGGTCGGGTTGGCACCTGTCGCACCATTTTGCTGGCATAATCGAGGTTGTTTATCAGGAGATATTCCTTTGTGATAGTTTTCTAAGAAATGGCACTCCTAGCCACCCTCAGAAGGAATGTCGTATTAACGACTGCCAAGAGTGGGGGGGTCTGCACCTCTCGCACCATCTTACTGGCACAGCCTAAAAAAGTTGAGTTAAGATTGCCAAGAGTGATTGGTCCTCGCGAAGATCGATCCCCGTCCTAGTAAGTGAAGTGGCGACATGGTTGTGGTAGATTCCTGACGCGCTCGAAAATCAGGGCTTTTCCTAACAGTCTCCTGTATGCATGACGACTCAAGACTTGATGCGGAATGCTTGTTTTGTATGAAAACCAGATTCATACGAGAGTCATGGATTGGGGTGTTCACAATGTGTTATTATCGTGCGCCTGTTCTTCCAAAGAGAAAAAACTTCTGCTCTTAAAAACATCCCCTACTTCCGCACTAGGGTTTTAACAAGTCAGTTACTCCCAACTTGTTTATCCTTCTCGAGTTCATCTCGTGCTTTACTTTTCGTTGGCTCAATCGTTATCTCTATTACACGTCTCCTTGAAGCCCTAAAAATGGGTCGTTATCAATTGGGAACTGAGGAGAAGAAGAAAAAATTTCATCGTAAATCCCTTCCTAAGCAGTTCAAATGAGAGGAACTCGAAAGTGACGAAGACATGATTTAAAAAAAATCGCATTCGACACTGGTACGTATCCCATAGACATGTCTTATTTTGGGCATGCCACATTACGAGTTCCATTCGACCTATTACTGGTCGATTTTCTTCATCAAACTAACCTCCACTTGAGTCAAGTGGCTCCTAACACAGTCAGGATCATACCGGGTTTGGCTGAGGTAAACATGAGATTCAATATACAGCTCGACTTTTGGGACATTGCGTATTATTTTTTTTTTGTTTTTCCCAATCCGAGGGTAGATGGAGTTTGAAGAGGAGGCTAAAGGCCCCAGCCCTAATTCCTGGCTTATAGGATTTTTCCAAGTATACGTATAGCGATACGGTAGTTCTGAAGGGGAATGTGGCAGCTAATCCCACCGGATTCTCAATTCCCAAGCAGCGTGGTCGACCTGGTAAGCCCTCAACGTACCCTATACAACATCGACTAACATTTTCGCTTTTTTGTTTTTGTCTATATTAGAGTGATATACTAAAAGCCATAATTTTCTTATTGATTAAGATATGTTATAAGCTTGGTTTTGCTATTTTAATGAGAATCTTTATGGGCAATGGTTGCATTATATTATTTATTTAAATATTGTGCATGTGTGTCTTTTATTCCATATAGTAGATGATTTGGTGTGTAGACTATAACTTACACATAGAAGATCATATCATCGTTTCTTGTGGAATATAAGTTTAATGGTTCACAATCTTAGATGGAATTGGACACTCATCAGTAGGATTGTAGCACAAGTTTTAGTACTTTATCTTGACTACAGGAAACGGTATAGTTTTAACTCGTTATGCTAGTACACTTTATGTGTATTGAATAGGACTAGTTTGGGTTAATTGGTTTTATACTGACTATATAAAACAATTTAAAATCCCATGGTTATTATGATTACTTATGTTCTTAATCTTGAAATAATTAATAGACATATATATGTAGTGTTTGTTGTTTTGACTCATTAAGAGTGAGATTCATTTATGGTCAATAATCTTCGTGAATTAGATGACGATACTATATGTATGATGAATATTAATTATTGACGGAATTCACGTTCCGGTATAGGGATTGATGATAGCCCCTTGAGAAGCTTATTAATTTTGATCATGTCAAACCCTGCAGGTGGATTATGTTAATCCGACATGTCAAATAAGTTAAGTGGTAGGCTCAAGGATTAAGAAGTCATTTAAATATAATTGTCAGTAATTTAATTTAAATGACAGTTATCTGTAATCTTAACGTGGGGAGAATAATAAGTATTTAATAATAAGGAGCTCAAAATATAATTTTGAGATAAGGACGGGAGTGCAATTATAATTCTTTAGTGGTGTGAATTATAATTTATGGAAGGAACTAATTCATAGTGGAATTAGGATTCCAACTTTCCATAGGAAGCCCAAACACTTATTTCTCCTTAAGGTCCCTATCGTAACCTTATTGATACGCTGGCCTTTTCTCTTCTCATCATAACTATAATTTTCATGAGTTAGAGTTTGTTCTATTAAAAGAGGAGAAAATCTTGGTGATATCGTAGCCCACACTCAGTGCAAGATTTGATGGCGGAAGTAATACGATAGAAAATCTTTAGATTTTTGATACTATAGTCGTAATTCAATGGTAACTTTTGAGCGCATCGTTGGATCGGACTGATTTTTGGATATGTCGTTCAGAACGCAAAGTTGTTATTATGACGCGACAAATCAGGACGATCAGAAGTCGTTTCGGTTGCGAAAACAATTGATTTTTGCATCCCAGCGAGAATTAAAAAATCTGACCAAATCGCAATCTGATGCTTTCAAACCATATTCTCCTCATATAGATCCTCTACATGATCCATAAAAGTGAAATCCCTTTATTCTTATAGGGTTTTAGCAAAAAAAAATTGTTCAATCTATATGCAATATCAAACAATCCTGTATTTATGTCTCCATCAATTGGTATCAAAGGGATTGTTTTTCTTTGATACTGCGTACGGATTGAACTAGCCATGTTGTCCAGTTAAATTTATTCATGCATGTTATTGTTGGATAGAACGTAGAACTCGCTAACCCTTGTTTTGCAATGTTCCTGTCCCGCTATTATGATCACGTAATTATGTTTTATGTGATTGGGTCCCACGATATTTTTATTCGTGGTTAATTTTAATGTGCATGATGATTTGAGTTTTATTCATGATTGTAAATTAAATTTTGATCAGATTTATGAACTTCTTAAAAGGAGGCATAGGATCTATGTAATTTTATTTACAATTTAGATATAATAGTTTATGTGTGAACTCCTTAAATGGAGGCAAAGGACCTTTGTATCTAAGATTGTAGTTTCTTTAACGAAGAACGTCGAAGAAGGCGTTTCCACCAAGGTTGATTTCCGACATAGTCAATGAATTGGCAACATAGGTCGTTACAGGTTTTTAACGGACTAGGGATGATGAAGCTTGGACCATTATAGCAGTGATTTAATTATTCTTATTATTGAATGGTTTAATGCTTTGTGTGATTGTCTGTTGGTCATATGTATTTAATTATTAGGTTTCCTTATAATTTTGGACAACATGGATACATGCCCATACCTAGATCACCTTTTATTTTATGTTTAGTTCTCGTCAAATTAAAAAAGGGTATATAAATATAAATTTTGCGTAATTAAAAAATATAAGTTTTTTTTAAAAAGAAAAGCAGAAAAATAATTTTATTGCACATGTCTTTTATATTTCATACCCTTGTATTTTCGTTGACTACAATTTAATATAAAATTTTCTTAATCCTCAGAAAATAATGTTTTAAATACTAAGTGGGTGAGGGATTTTTTCACATAAAAATCCCACGATCTCCATCATTGGTTTGTAGATGATGTAATTTATTCTTCCTGTGTGTTATTTTAAATGATGTGATTTATTTTTGTTTGGGTTTTAGTGCTCACATCCATATCGAAAAGAATAAATTGCAGAATCATTGGACTAAATTAAATAATGGTATACACTTAGATATAAATAATAGTATGCTCTCTAACTGAGTCTCTACTATTATTTGTAGGACCAAAGAAAGTCGGCTATTTAAATTTTACTTGACAATAGAGGATTATCTAAATAGTATGTATTGCTTGACAATAAGACATTGTTTAGATAGTAAAATTTAATAGGTTTACATCTATCTAAAAAATAATGAATAATAGACGACCTCACTAACGGGGCATATTATTCAAAGTCTTAGGCTGCTGGTGAACGCTTTTTGAAATGATAGAGGGTATCATATTTAAAATATTTGTTCAAAGTTATTATTGTCCATCATAATTTGTATGTGATTCTCAAGTTTTAAAATGGCAAACTCTTTCGATCCACTTTTAATCACTCTCAACTAAAACAAATTGATTGGACCTAATTATATTGACTGAAAAAGGGAACTTGAACATTGTGCTTACTGTTAAAGAGTACAAGTTTGTGCTCACTAAGTCTTGTCCAGCAAAACCTGGTAAGGGGGCGACCCATGAGAAAACCCAGGCTTGTTGGAGGTAGAAAAAGGATGATAAGATGCCGTGGTTTTACATTCTTGCATTTTTGTCAAATGTGCTACAACATTAGCATTAGTCTTTTGGCACCGCCTATGACATAATGTTGAACCTCAAAGATATTTTTGGGGATCAGGATCATACCGCAAGGCAGGTTTTGATGAAAGGCCTCATGAACACGACTATTGCTGAAGGAACCCGAGTTATGGATCTTGTTTTGAAAATGATCGGTCTTTTGAATGAACTAAGAGATCTTTGGAGCTAAAATCGATGGGAAAACTCAGGTCGATATAATTCTCCAGTCGTTGCTGGAATTATTTAAGGGATTCCGACAGAATTACAACATGAATAAACTTTATTCATTATTGGAACTTCTTAAAGAATTCCAAGCAGCTGAGGAACTCCTTGGTAAGCTGGCTAGTACTCTAGTGGCTGAGAAAGTTTCAACTTCTATGCCTAAAAGCAAGAAAGAAATAAGAAGAATGCATAAGCTGTAGTCCCATAAGGTGCAGTGCGTGCAGCAGTCGCTGAACCTCTAAGAGGAGTGAAAAAGCCTATGGGCTAGTGTTTTCACTGTGAGTAGAAAGTGCATTTGAAGAAAGATTGTCCCAGTTTCCTAAACCGTTATAACAACATATGTAAATTTCATCTATTTGTTGTTGTATCTAGTTTAGTGGTTCGATCTACCAGTACCTGTTGTGTAGATTCGGGAGCCACTAATCATGTCTGCAATACTTTGCAGGGGTTCCAGAAAACCAGACAACTTAAAAATAGAGAAAATTTACATATGGGCAGCTACGAATGTGGAACAGTTGCAGTAGAAGATATTTATCTTCAATCTAGTCAGAATAGGATATTAATGATTAAGGAATGTCTATATGTATCTTCCATTAGAATGAATTGGATTTCTATTTCTAGATTGGTTGAGGATAAATATTTTGTTTATTTTAATGATAAATCATTTATCATTAAAAAAAAAATAGTTTGTTTGTTCTGGTACATTTGTGATTGATCTTTAAATTATTAATCCTGACTTGTCAGTACTATAACTGAGTGAATTGAATAGCATTAATAGTTTACTAATTAAGAGAAAGGAACCTTCAAAATGAACCAAATGTATTTTTGGCACTTATGCCTTAGTCATATTAATCTAAAAATAATTCAAAAACTGGTCAAAAATGGACCATTAAGTTCATTGGAAGTGGACGCACTTCCAGTTTGTGAATCCTGCTTAGAAGGTAAAATGACTAAGAGATCATTCTCCGCAAAAAGTTATAGCGCTAAAGAACAATTAAAACTTGTTCACTCTGATTTGTATAGTCACATGAATGTCCAGACTAGAGGAGGTTTTGAGTATTTCATCACATTTGTAGATGATTATTTAAAGTATAGATGCACTTAACGTAAGTCTGAAGCCTTTGAGAAATTCAAAGAATTCAAGGCAAAAACGGAGAAGCGTCTAGGAAAATGTATCAAATCACTACGATCAGATCGTAGTGGTGAATAACTCTTAGGAGAGTTCAAGGAATACTTATTAGAGAATGGGATTACATCTCAGTTGTCTGCACCGAGGATGCCACAGCATGATGGTGTAGTAGAAAGAAGGAATATGACTCTTATAGAAATGGTAAGATCTATGATGAGTTATTCAAACATACCTGATTCTTTTTGGGGATATGCTTTAGAAATAGCTTGATATATTCTGAACTTGGTACTATCAAAGTCAGTACCTACTACACCTATAGAATTGTAGACCGGGCATAAGCCCAGTTTGCGGCATATTCGGGTATGAGGTAGTCCAGCGCACGTGCTGAAAGGTAATGCGAATTTGTTGGAATCAAGAATATAAGTGTATTTCTTTGTTGCGTATCCAAAAGGAACCAAGGGAGGTTTATTTTATAATCCTCGAGAATATAAGGTTATTGTTATCAATGCTAGATTCTTAGAAGAGGATTATATCATGGACCATAAGCCCAGGAGTAGTGTTGTTGTAGTGGAAATGAGAAGAGAGAAAAACATGGCACAATTTGTCTATACCTTTAGTATAAGAGAAAATACCACAGTTAATGAATATCGACATTCCATTACCTCATCAGAGTGGGGGATTGCCGATACTTGTGCACATCTTAAACAAATCACTAACACGTAGGTTCTTGAACCAGCACAACATGTGGATAGTGAGTTAGTAAGTTTAATATTTGCACAATGTACACAAACACAAGTAGTGCCTCATCATATTGGAAGGGTTGTTCATCAACCTGGTCGTTTTATGTTCTTGGGAGAGTCTTATGACAAGGTCCCTAATGAACAAGAAACGAACCCTTTTTAACTACAATGAAGTACTTCAAGATAAAGATATAGAAAAATGGCAAAGGGTTATGAAATTTGAAATAGAGTCCATGTACTCTAACAAAGTCTGGGATCTTGTAAAACCACCTGAAGGGATAAAACCTATCGGATGCAAGTGGGTATATAAGAGATAGAGAGGATTAGACGGGCTTAAATCAAGGCTTGTTGCTAAAAGGGATCACTCAGAAAGAAGGGGATCGATTATGATGAAACCTTTTTGCCGGTAGCCATGCCAAAATCTATTCGGATTCTCTTATCCGTTGCGGCTCATCTTGATTATGAGATTTGGCAAGTGGATGTCAAGACATGTTTCCTTAATGGAAGTCTTGATAAAAGCATCTATATGATGCAGCCAGAAGGATTCATATTAAAGGGCCAAGAGCACATGTTGTGCAAGCTCAAAAAGCCCATTTATGGGCTTAAGCAAGTGTCTAGATCTTAAAACATCTGTTGTGACCATGCAATCAAATCTTTTGGTTTTGATTAATGTTCGGATGAGTCTTGTATGTACAAAAGGCGCAACGGAAGCGCTTTGGTATTCTAGGTATTGTATGTGGTTAATATGTTACTTAGTGGAAGCGATATGTGAATATTATCTTCAGTGAGGGTATGGTTATCAAGTTAGCTTGATATGAAGGACTTGGGAAAAGTCAGTCACATCCTCGATATTAAGCTTATGTGAGATCGAAAAAATAGGATGTTGGGCTTATCGCAAGGTATTTATATCGATACAATTCTTACCAGATTTAGTATACAAGATTCCAAGAAAGAGTTTATCACTTTTTAGGCTTGGAATCACTCTATCCAAGATCAGTGTCATAAGACACATGATGAGATAGAGATGATGAGGGTAGTTCCTTTTGCTTCGGTAATAAGAAGCCTCATGTATGCTATATTGGGTACTAGACTAGGCATCTGCTTTACCGTTGATATGGTTAGCAGGTATTAGTCTAATTCAGGGAAAGAACACTGAACTGCGGTAAAACATAAACTTAAGTACCTTAAAAGGACTTGAAATTTTATGTTGGTTTACCAAGCAAACAGTCGTACCTATTGGATATACAGATCAAAATTTTTAGTCAAATATTAGGATTCCAGAAAGTCAACTTCAAGTTATGTGTTTACTCTAAGAGGTGGAGTCATTGGTTAGAGGAGTGTCAAGTAGTTATACATTGTTGACTCTACCATGAAAGTTGAATATGTGGCTGCTTCAGAAGCAGCTAAGGCAGCCGTTTTGCTCAAGAACTTCCATATGAATCTAGATGTCGCACCTCCAGTGTTATCAACTATTTCACTTTATTTTGATAATAGTGAAGCGGTTGCGAACTCGAAAGAGCCGAGGATTCATAAAAAGGAAAAACATATAGAGTGTTCATGTTGAGAAAATGGGAATGAGATGCATAGCTGCATGGCTTTGAGTCTAAGTGAAAGATTGTTAGAGTGATATACTAAAAGCCATAATTTTCTTATTGGTTAGGATATGTTATAAGCTTGGTTTTGCTATTTTAATGAGAATCTGTATGGGCAATGGTTGCATTATATTATTTATTTAAATATTGTGCATGTGTGTCTTTTATTCCATATAGTAGATGATTTAGTGTGTAGAGTATAGCTTACACATAAAAGATCATATCATCGGTTCTTGTGGATATAAGTTTAATGGTTCACAGTCTTAGATGGAATTGGACACCCATCAATAGGATTGTAGCACAAGTTTTAGTAGTTTATCTTAACTACAGGAAACAGTATAGTTCTAACTCGTTGTGCTAGTACACTTTGTATGTATTGAATATGACCAGTTTGGATTAATTTTTTTATACTGACTATATAAAACAATTTAAAATCCCATGGTTATTATGATTACTTATGCTCTTAATATTGAAATAATTAATAGACATATATATGCAGTGTTTGTTGTTTTAACTCATTAAGAGAGAGATTCATTTATGGATCAATAATCTTCGTGAATTAGATGACGACACTATATGTATGATGAATATTAATTATTGACGGAATCCACGTCCCGGTATAGGGATTGATGATAGCCCCTTGAGAAGCTTATAAGTTTTGATCATGTCAAACCCTGTAGGTGGATTATATTAATCTGACGTGTCAAATAAGTTAAGTAGTAGGTTCAAGGATTAAGAAGTTATTTAAATATAATTGTCAGTAATTTAATTTAAATGACAGTTATCTATAATCTTAACGTGGGGAGAATAATAAGGAGCTCGAAATATAATTTTGAAATAAGGACGGGTGTGCAATTATAATTCTTTAGTGGTGTGAATTATAATTTATGAAATGAACTAATTCATAGTGGAATTGGGATTCTAAGTTTCCATAGGAAGCCCAAATACTTATTTTTCCTTAAAGTCCCTATCGTAGCGTTATATATATACCGGCCTTGTCTGTTCTCATCATAATTATAATTCTCATGAGTTAGGGTTTGTTTTATTGAGATAGGAGAAAATGTTGGTGATACCGTAGCCCACACTCGGTGCAAGATTTGATGGCGAAAGGAACAATAAAAGATCTTTAGGTTTTCGATACTGCAGTTGTAAATCAATCGTAACTTTTGATTGCACCGTTGGATCGGGCTGATTTTTGGATATGTCGTTTGAAACGCAATGTTGTTAATATTGCTCAAAAAATTAGGACGATCAAAAGTCTTTTCAGTAGCGAAAACAATTGATATTCACAGCCCAGCAAGAATTAAAAATATCTGACCAAATCGCAATCTGATGCTTTCAAACACTAGTCTCCCCATATGGATCCTCTACATGATCCACAAAGGTGAAATCCCTTTATTCTTATAGGGTTTTAGCAAAATAAATTTGTTCAATCAATACGCAATATCAAACGATCTTGTATTTATGTCTCAATCAGTCTAATCGTTGTTTTCACCTTTTGTAGATGAGGGGTTGTTCAATAAACCTGCTTGGGGTATTGTCCGTTATGACCAACTGAATGCCATTGCTCGTTACACCGGCAATGGCAATGGCTCTATATTGAATCATCCCAGGGTGGCTCATAACCTTCTGGACTATTGCCCTGATTGTATGTCCTTTCTCGACAGGACTTATGAAGGCGACTAGATAGGAGACAAACTAGAATCTCCTACTCAGTATCAACTGTTTGCCTGATATCATATCCTCAACTGGGACTTTTGGACCGACGCAGAGAGAACTGCAAGTAAAGCGACTGGGGGCCTAGCCGAGACAACTTCGAGTTAGCCGCAGAAAAAGCGCTAGAAGAGTAAGGCCCATAAGTGGGCTAGAGTGAACATTTTGGAAGTTCCCACTATCGACGAGGGTTCGGATGCTCCTATTACATTCGATGCACCGATTCCAGTGTCACTTGAAGTTACTGTCGCGGATTGTATCCCGACCAATATCGACGAGGGGTCGTAGTCCCTGTTGAGGGTCTAGATGACCCTAATATATACAATGAGGTGGAAGACCCAGAGATCAAGCAACTTTTTGACGACACTGGGTTCGTCGACCAAACTGGTCTTTCTAGTGCGATGCCTTATATTGAATCAAGGAATCTCCTCCTCACCATTACTGTAGAGGGAAGGTTGGCTTGGACACCGAAATCGTACCTCCCATTTTCGCGCCAGCCACAGATAAGTCAAACAATCCTCTTCCAAACGAAGAGATTGCAGCAAACGAAGGTGCTTTTCCTACTTTTTCTCCTTCTTCTAGTGTTATTTTCCTCAAAGATTTTTTTTCATGGCCCACCAATATTAGGAGGCGCCTGATAAGGAAATATCATATTCGAGTTAGTGCTAAACCCATTCGTTGTTTTCAAACGCTTCCCACTTCCTCTGTCCCAGTCGTGGAGACTAAGGCTCCTCCCCGAACAGGGTGTTTGAATTTTTGGCAAGTCCACATACTGAAAGAAAATAAGGCGATGTCTGCTTCAGAATTTGCCAAGCTTGTTACTCCTTTAAAGAAAAGTAGGAAAAGGGGTGTGCCTCATGAAGGTGATGTGGAAACAATCCCATCCAAGATTCCCTGAGGTGATCATGGGGTTTCACCGCCGGACGCTGCTCCGAATGTTGAGGTTGCTACTCCAATTGTCTCTGAAGCCGTAACTTCTGTTGATGGTGGCTCTTCTGCCAACTTGGCAGTTACCGATGAGAGGGTTCATATTCATACTTTAGCCATTGCGGGCGATATCGGTCATGGCCCGACTGTAGATAAGGGCAAGGCGAAAGTTTTCATGGCAGAGCCAAGGTTATGCTTCCCTGGTAGGCTTGTGACTGTGGAGGATTTGGCCATTCGTAATCCCGAGGTTGCTCGTGCTATGATTACATATATGTCCCTCCCTAAGGATCATGAACTGTTGCAGTAAGAAAGCCCTGCTGACCTAGGGATAGGAGTTTTTCGATGTCTTGTAAGGTAAAACACCTCTATCACCCTTATTTTTCCTCAGCAGTTACAATTTTCCTTTATGTTCATATAAGAGTTGTCTTTCTTGTAGGTCAGCACGCACTTTTCTAAACTTGAGCTCAAGCGCATGCAAGAGCCGAGGAAGGCAAAGGCTATCAAGAAGAAGCGGAAGGCCGAGATTAAGAAGTAGCGTGCCTTGATCGCCAATTTGTTGGAGGCCCAAACTGCCCAGGTAAAGAACTTGTTGCTCTTAAAATTTCTTACTAAGAGAAAACTTCCAGCCTTGATGAAGCCAATGGCGCTTTGGAGGCTGAAAAGCTAGCTAGAGAGAGTGCCGAACTGATGGCTAAGGGTGCCGTTGTTGAGCTGAACCAAGTTAGGGAGGAGCATGCCTCATTGTTGGCTCAATTAAAGGAAACGCATGCCTCCGAAATATCTTAATTGGGTTCTCAGCATGAATCTACTTTTGATCGACGAGAGGAACTGTGGTTATAATGAGGCTTTAAGCGACTATGCAACTGAAATGTCCAAGCTCAAGGATCTCATCTACCGAGGCGAATACAAACTCGGCCTTAAACGTACTGGTCTCCCCTTGGATATGAACTGTTTGGTCAAGCTGCGCTATGCCCTCCTGATATTTACAGTGCTAAAGTTTCTTTCGATTCTAAGGAAGACGAGGATGAATCCCCACTAATCCCCCTTCCAAGGTTTAGAATTATTGTCATAGGGACTTATTTGTATATTTTACCAGGCCTTGGATTCTTTCTCTGTATGCTTTTGCTTTTGATATAATAAAATTTCGCTTCGGCTTTCAATTTTGTTAAATTTCTTGACATAGTTTTTGTTGATTTTAAAATTGATATCGTTATGACGTTGCCCTTCAAGACACGAAATGCGTGCTGTGACATAGATCATGCAGTGCTTTATGGATTAATACCATTAATTATTTTTTGCTTCATAAACCCATGGCTTAAACAGCCGAAATGATTTGAATGAATACGACACTTGGCTTAAATAGCCAAAAGTTTTTAAATAATGCCCACGGGGCGTAAGTGTTCATCTTAGCCTTTAGCAGATGACACTTGTGGCTTAAACAACCGAGTTTTTAAATAATGCCCTCAGGACACATTTGTTCATCTCGGCCTATGGCAAATGATACTTGTGGCTTAAACAACCAACAGTTTTTAAATAATGCCCCTAGGGCATAAGTGTTTATCTCGGCCTATGGCAGATGACTCTTGTGGCTTAAACAGTTAAAAAGTTTTTAAATAATGCCCCCAAGGCACAATTGTTCATCTCGGCCTATGACAGAGACATTTGTGGCTTAAATAGCCAAAAGTTTTTAAATAATGCCCCCAGGGCACAAGTGTTCATCTCGGCCTATGGTAGATGACACTTATGGCTTAAACAACCAAAAGTTTTAAATAATGCCCCCAGGGCACAAGTGTTTATCTCGGCCTATGGCAAATGACACTTGTGGCATAAACAGCCAATAGGTTTTAAATAATGCCCCCAGGGCACAAGTGTTCATCTCGGCATGGTAGATAATACTTATGGCTTAAACAACCAAAATGATGTCGCTGCTACAACTCGTTCAGTTTGTATGAGATATACAACTCGTGCGTGTTTGGTGCACGTGCATATATATAGAAGTGCATATCCTTTTGTCGAATCATCTGACAGGTTTAATGGGCAGTTTTGCGTTTTGCAATGTGGCAGTCTGGGAAGGGCGGGTGTTGTTTTTCGAAGTGCACGTCTCTTTTGTATTAATAATATCCCTCATAAATTCTTGCCTGCCCCAGTTATTAATAACCCCCATCTATCCCATCATTTTCCATACTTCACATTCCATAAATTCTTACACCATATATGAAAAGATTGACAGAAACCCAGATGAGGCGAGTAGTTCCTACCGCCCTCCGGTGACCGTTAATATTGCAGATACCCTTTCTCATAGGGTAGAAGTTCTTGAATAAGAAGTTAGGAGATTGGAGAGAGACATCTCTCAGATGGTCAGAACCATCCAGGATTTGGAGAGGCGCTTGGCCGCCATGACTGCAAAAAGGGACAAATTGCCCGAGAGGTTGGGGTAGGGAGGTGAAGTGTTAGAGTGATATACTAAAAGCCATAATTTTGTTGTTGGTTTGGATATGTTATAAACTCGGTTTTACTATTTTAATAAGAATCTCTATAGACAATGGTTGCATTATATTATTTATTTAAATATTGTGCATGTGTGTCTTTTATTCCATATAGTAGATAATTTGGTGTGTAGAGTATAGCTTACACACAGAAGATCATATCATCAGTTCTTGTGGAATATAAGTTTAATGGTTCAAAGTCTTAGATGGAATTGGATACCCATCGGTAGGATTGTAGCACAAGTTTTAGTAGTTTATCTTGACTACAGGAAACGGTATAGTTTTAACTCGTTGTGCTAGTACACTTTGTATGTATTGAATAGGACCCGTTTGGGTTAATTGTTTTTATACTGACTATATAAAACAATTTAAAATCCCATGGTTATTATAATTACTTATGCTCTTAATCTTGAAATAATTAATAGACATATATATATATAGTGTTTGTTGTTTTGACTCATTAAGAGTGAGATTCATTTATGGATTAATAATCTTCATGAATTGAATGACGACACTATATGTATGATGAATATTAATTATTGACAGAATCCAGGTCTCGGTATAGGGATTGACGATAGCCCCTTAAGAAGCTTATAAGTTTTGATCATGTCAAACCCTGCAGGTGGATTATGTTAATCCGACATGTCAAATAAGTTAAGTGGTAGGCTCAAGGATTAAGAAGTCATTTAAATATAATTGTCAGTAATTTAATTTAAATGATAGTTATCTATAACCTTAATGTAGGGAGAATAATAAGGAGCTCGAAATATAATTTTGAGATAAGGATGGGAGTGCAATTATAATTCTTTTGTGGTGCAAATTATAATTTATGGAAGGAACTAATTCATAGTGGAATTAGGATTCCAAGTTTCCATAGGAAGCCCAAACACTTATTTCTCCTTAAGGTCCCTATCGTAGCCTTATATATACGCCGGCCTTGTCTCTTCTCAAATAACAATAATTCTCATGAGTTTGGGTTTGTTCTATTGAGAGGGAATAAAATCTTGGTGATACCGTAGCCCACACTCGGTGCACGATTTGATGGCGGAAGGAATACGATAGAAGATCTTTAGGTTTTCGGTACTGCTGTCGTAAATTAATCGTAACTTTTGATCGCATTGTTGGATCGGGCTAATTTTTGGATATGTCGTTCGGAACACAAAGTTACACATAATATGAAAAAAATCAGGACGATCAGAAGTTGTTTCGGTGGCAAAAACAATCAATTTTCGCGGCCTAGCGAGAATGAAAAAAATTTGACCAAATCGCAGTCTGATGCTTTCAAACCCTATTCTCCTCATATGGATCCTCTACATGATCCACATAGGTGAAATCACTTTATTCTTATAGGGTTTTAGCAAAAAAAAATATGTTCAATCTATACGCAATATCAAACGATCCTGTATTTATATCTCCATCAATTAGTATTAGAAGGATTGGTTTTCTTTGATACTGCGTACGGATTGAACTAGCCATGTTGTCCAGTTAAATCTATTCATGCATTTTGTTATTGGATAGAATGTAGAACTCGCTAACCCTTGTTTTGTAGTATTCTTGTCCCGCTATTATGGTCACATAATTATGTTTTATGTGATTGGATCGCACGATGTTTTTATTCGTGGTTAATTTTAATGTGCAAGATGATTTGGATTTTATTCATGGTTGTAAATTAAATTTAGATCAGATTTGTGAACTCCTTAAAAGGAGGCAAAGGATCTATGTAATTTTATTTATAGTTTAGATATAATTGTTTATGTGTGAACTCCTTAAATGGAGGCATATGATCTTTGTATCTAAGATTGCAGTTTCAATTCTTTAACGAAGAACGTTGAAGAAGGCGTTTTCACCAAGGTTGATTCTCGACACAGTCAATGAAGTGACGACATAGGTCGTTATAGGTTTCCAACAGACTAGGGATGATGAAGCTTGGACCATAATAACAGGGATTTAATTATTCTTATTATTGAATACTTTAATGCTTTGTGTGATTGTGTGTTGGTCATATATATTTTAATTATTAGGTTTCCTTATAATTTTGGACAACATGGATACATGACCATACTTAAATCACATTTTATTTTATGTTTAGTTCTTGTCAAATTAAAAAAAGGGTATATAAATATAAATTTTACATAATTGAAAAATATAAGTTTTTTTTTTAAAAAAAGGCAACAAAATAATTTTACTGCACATGTCTTTTATATTCATACCCTTGTATTTTAGTTGACTAGAATTTAATATAAAATTTTCTTAACCCTCAGAAAATAATGTTTTAAATACTATATGGGTGAGGGATTTTTTCACATAAAAATTCCACGGTCTCCATCATCTGTTTGTAGATGATGTAATTTATTCTTCGTGTGTGTTATAGTGCTCACCTCCATATCGGAAAGAATAGATTGCGGAATCATTGTACAAATTTCATTGACTGATAATTTTAAATGATGTGATTTATTTTTCGTGTGGGTTTTAATACTCACCTCCATATCGGAAAGAATAAATTGCAGAATCATTGGATTAAATTAAATGATGGTATAAACTTAGATATAAATAATAGTATGCTCTCCAACTGAGTCTCTACTATTATTTGTAGGACCCAAGAAAGTCGACTATTTAAATTTTACTTGACAATAAAGAATTGTCTAGATAGTATATTTTACTTGACAATGAAAGATTGTCTAGATAGTATGTATTGCTTGACGATAAAGGATTCTCTAGATAGTAAAATTTAATAGGTTTACATCTGTCTAAGAAATAATGGATAATAGACGGCCTCATTAATGGGGCATGATATTCGACTTAGGCTGCTGGCGAATGCTTTTTGAAATGATAGAGGGCACCATATTTAAAATATGTGTTCAAAGTTATTATTGTCCATCATAATTTGTATGTGATTCTCAAGTTTTAAAATGGCAAACTCTTTTGATCCACTTTTAATCACTCTCAACTAAAACAAATTGATTGGACCTAATTATATTGACTAAAAAAGGGAACTTGAACATTGTGCTTACTGTTAAAAAGTACAAGTTTGTGCTCACTGAGTCTTGTCCAGCAAAACCTAGTAAGGGGGCGATCGATGAGGAAACCCAGGCTTGCTGGAGGTGGAAAAAGGCTGATGAGATGGTGTGGCTTTATATTCTAGCATTTTTGTCAAATGCGCTACAACATTAGCATTAATCTTTTGCCACCACTTACGACATAATGCTGAACCTCAAAGATATTTTTGGGGATCAGGATCATGCCGCAAGGCAGGTTTCGATGAAAGGCCTCATGAACACGACTATTGTTGAAGGAACCTGAGTTAAGGATCTTGTTTTGAAGATGATCAGTCTTTTTAATGAACTAAGAGATCTTTGGAGCTGAAATCAATGGGAAAACTCAAATCGATATCGTTCTCCAGTCGCTGCTAGACTTATTAAAGGGATTCCGACAGAATTACAACATGAATAAGCTTTATTCATTGTTGGAGCTTCTTAAAGAACTCCAAGCAGCTGAGGAACTCCTTGGTAAACTGGCTAGTACTCTAGTGGCTGAGAAAGCTTCAACTTCTATGCCCAAAAGCAAGAAAGAAAGAAGAAGAATGCATAAGTTGCAGTCCCACAAGGAACAGTTCGTGTAGCAGTCGCTAAACCTCTAGGAGGAGTGTAAAAGCCTATGGGCTAGTGTTTTTACTGTCAATAGAAAGTGCATTTGAAGAAATATTGTCCCTGTTTCCTAAACCGTTATAACAACATATGTAAATTTTATCTATTTGTTGTTGTATCTTGTTCAGTGGTCCGATCTATTAGTACCTGGTGTGCAGATTCGGGAGCCACTAATCATGTCTGCAATACTTTGCAGGGGTTCCAGGAAACCAGACAACTTAACAATAGAGAAAATTTACATATGGGCAGCTACAAATGTGGCAACAGTTGCAGTAAAAGATATTTATCTTCAGTCTAGTCAGAATATGATATTAATGATTAAGAAATGTCTATATGTATCTTCCATTAGAAGGAATTTGATTTCTATTTCTAGATTGGTTGATGACAAATATTTTGTTTATTTTGTTGATAAATCAGTTATAATTATAAAAAATAAATAGTTTGTTTGTTATGGTACATTACTGATTGATCTTTACATTATTAATCCTGACTTGTGAGTATTACAACCGAGTGAATTGAATAGCATTAATAGTTTACCAATTAAGAGAAAGGAACCTTCAAAATGAACCAAATGTATTTTTGGCACTTACTCCTTGGTCATATTAATCTAAAAAGAATTCAAAAATTGGTCGAAAATGGACCATTAGTGACGCGAATCTGGATCGTCTTTCCTAACCAGGCTAATGGATCCTTGACCCGTAGTCTATAAACAGACTAGAACCTTGGAATTACGCGAAAGATGGAAGGTGGAAACCTCAACCCAACGCTTAAAGAAGCGCGAACCTTGGTATAGTCGAAGACACCACAATCAATTGGTGGAGAATTGATTGATAAGTCAAGAATAATTGAATTAATTCAATTCAATATGTTCAACATGCTCTTAGAGAACACAAAGAGAAAACTCTCAATTTAATTAATCATCAAAACTCTTCTAATTAATAAAACAATAATGTGCCTCCTTTAAATAGGAGTAAACAAAGCCTTAATCCTAATTCAAAAAGGAAACTAATTAATTCCTACATTGAAAAGGAAAATGATAACTACTAGAATATTCCTATTGCAATAAGGAAACTAAGAAACACTCTAAAATAAGCCCAATATATTCCTAACATGACAATAACTCTAAATAATAATCTTTGGGCTTTAAGAAATATAAAATATATAAATAAAACTAATTAAATTCTTCAGCCAGCTGGTCGTGAGAATACGCAAAAACATAAGGTTAATTTCTTGGCTAAAGAGGCTAGGCTGGATCACATCAATTAGGTTCATTGAAAGTGGAGGCACTTCCAGTTTGTGAATCCTGTTTAGAAGGTAAAATGACTAAGAGATCATTCTCGGCAAAAGGCTATAGCGCTAAAGAATAGTTAAAACTGGTTCACTCTGATTTGTATGGTCACATAAATGTCTAGACAAGAGGTGGCTTTGAGTATCTCATCACATTTGTAGATTATTGTTTAAAGTATAGATACATTTACTTAATGCGACGTAAGTCTGAAGTCTTTGAGAAATTTAAAGAATTCAAGGCAGAAACGAAGAAACGTATAGAAAAATGAATCAAATCACTACGATCAGATCGTGGTGGTGAATACCTCTCGGGAAAGTTCAAGGAATACTTATTAGAGAATGGGATTACATCTCAGTTGTCTGCACCAAGGATGCCACGGCATGATGGTGTAGCAGAAAGATGGAATATAACTCTTATAGAAATTGTAAGATCTATGATGAGTTATTCAAACCAACCTGATTCTTTTTGGGGAAATGCTTTAGAAATAGTTGGATATATTCTGAACTTTGTACCATCAAAGTCAGTACCTACTACACCCATATAATTGTAGACCGGGCATAAGTCCAGTTTGCGGCGTATTCGGGTATGAGGTAGTCCAGCACACGTGCTGAAAGGTAATACGGATTTGTTGGAATTAAGAATAGAAGTGTATTTCTTTGTTGCGCATCCAAACGGAACAAAGGGTGGTTTATTTTATAATAGTCGAGAATGTAAGGTTATTGTTATCAATGCCAGATTCTTAGAAGATGATTATATCATGGACCATAAGCCCGGGAGTAATGTTGTTGTAATGGAAATGAGAAGAGAGAAAAACAGGGTATAATTCGTCTATACCTTTAGTACAAGAGAAAATACCATAGTAAATGAATATTGACATTCCATTACCTCGTCGTAGTGGGAGGATTGCCGATACTTGTGTACATCTTGAACAAATCACTAATACGTAGGTTCTTGAACCAGCACAACGTGTAGATAGTGAATTAGTAAGTTCAATATTTGCACAATGTACACAAACACAAGTAGTGCCTCGTCAGGATTGTTCGTCAACCTGGTCGTTTTATGTTCTTGGGAGAGTCTTATAACAAGGTCCCTGATGAACAAGAAACAAACCCTTTTTAACTACAATGAAGTACTTCAAGATAAAGATACAGAAAAATAGCAAAGGGTTATGAAATCTAAAATAGAGTCCATGTACTCTAACAAAGTCTGGGATCTTGTAAAACCACTCAAAAAGATAAAACCTATCAGATGCAAGTGGGTATATAAGAGATAGAGAGGATTAGACGGGCTTAAATCAAGGCTTGTTGCTAAAAGGGATCACTCAGAAAGAAGGGGATCGATTATGATGAAACCTTTCTGTCGGTAGCCATGCCAAAGTCTATTCGGATTCTCTTATCCATTGCGGCTCATCTTGATTACGAGATTTGGCAAGTGGATGTCAAGACAGGTTTCCTTAATGGAAGTCTTGATAAAAGTATATATATGATTCAACCAGAAGGATTCATAGAAAATGGCCAAGAGCACATGTTGTGCAAGCTCAAAAAGCCCATTTATGGGCTTAAGTAAGTGTCTAGATCTTGGAACATCTGTTTTGACCATGCAATCAAATCTTTTGGCTTTGATTAATGTTCGATGAGTTTTGTGTGTACAAATGCGCAACGGAAGTGCGGTGGTATTCCAGGTATTGTATGTGAATAATATGTTACTTATTGGAAGCGATATGTGAATATTATTTTCAGTGAGGGTATGGTTATCAAGTCAGTTCGATATGAAGGACTTGGGAAAAGTCAGTCACATCCTTGGTATTAAGCTTATGCGAGATCGAAAAAATAGGATGTTGGGCTTATCCAAAGTAGTTACGTCGATACAATTCTTGCCAAAGTTAGTATACAAGATTCCAAGAAAGTGTTTCTCCCTTTTTAGGTATGGAATCACTCTATCCAAGATCAATGTCATAAGACACATGATGAGATAGAGAGGATGATGGGAGTTCCTTATGCTTCGGTAGTGGGCCGGAAAGCCTCATGTATACTATATTGTGTACTAGACCAGACATCTGCTTTAGCGTTGATATGGTTAGCAGATATCAGTCTAATCTAGGGAAAGAACACTGAACTGCGGTACAATATATACTTAAGAACCTTAAAAGGACTCGAGATTTTATGTTGGTTTACCAGGCAAACAGTCGTACCTGTTGGATACACAGACAAGAATTTTTAGTCAAATGTTAGGATTCCAAAAAGTCAACTTTAAGTTGTGTTTACTCTAAGAGGTGGAGTCATTGGTTGGAAGAGTGTCAAGCAGTCATGCATTCCTGACTCCACCATGAAAGTTGAATATGTGGCTTCTTTAAAAGCAGCTAAGGCAGCGGTTTAACTCAAAAACTTCCACATGAATCCATATGTGGCACCTTAAGTGTAATCAACTATTTCACTTTGTTTTGATAATAGTGAAACGGTTACGAACTCTAATGAGCTGAGGATTCACAAGAAGGGAAAACACATAGAGTGTTCACATTGAGGAAATGGGAGTGAGATGTATAGCTACATGGCTTTGAGTCTAAGTAGGAGATTATTAGAGTGATATACTAAAAGCCATAATTTTGTTGTTGGTTTGGATATGTTATAGACTCGGTTTTACTATTTTAATAAGAATCTCTATAGACAATGGTTGCATTATATTATTTATTTAAATATTGTGCATGTGTGTCTTTTATTCCATATAGTAGATGATTTGGTGTGTAGAGTATAGCTTACACACAGAAGATCATATCATCAGTTCTTGTGGAATATAAGTTTAATGGTTCACAGTCTTAGATGGAATTGGATACCCATCGGTAGGATTGTAGCACAAGTTTTAGTAGTTTATCTTGACTACAGGAAACGGTATAGTTTTAATTCATTGTGCTAGTACACTTTGTATGTATTGAATAGGACCAGTTTGGGTTAATTGTTTTTATACTGACTATATAAAACAATTTAAAATCCCATGGTTATTATAATTACTTATGCTTTTAATCTTCAAATAATTAATAGACATATATATGTAGTGTTTGTTGTTTTGACTCATTAAAAGTGAGATTCATTTATAGATCAATAATCTTCGTGAATTGGATGATGACACTATACGTATGATGAATATTAATTATTGATGGAATCCACGTCCGGGTATAGGGATTGCTGATAGCCCTTTGAGAAGCTTATAAGTTTTGATTATGTCAAACCCTGCGGGTGGATTATGTTAATCCGACATGTCAAATAAGTTAAGTGGTAGGCTCAAGGATTAAGAAGTCATTTAAATATAATTGTCAGTAATTTAATTTAAATGACAGTTATCTGTAACCTTAACGTGGGGAGAATAATAAGGAGCTCGAAATATAATTTTTAGATAAGGACGGAAGTGCAATTATAATTCTTTAGTGGTGCAAATTATAATTTATGGAAGGAACTAATTCATAGTGGAATTAGGATTCCAAGTTTCCTAGGAAGCCCAAACACTTATTTCTCCTTAAGGTCCCTATCGTAGCCTTATATATACGTCGGCCTTGTCTCTTCTCAAATAACAATAATTCTCATGAGTTAAGGTTTGTTCTATTGAGAGGGGAGAAAATCTTGGTGATACTGTAGCCCACACTCGGTGCAAGATTTGATGGCGAAAGGAATACAATAGAAGATTTTTAGGTTTTCGGTACTGCCGTCGTAAATTAATCATAACTTTTGATCGCACCGTTGGATTGGACTAATTTTTGGTTATGTCTTCGAAACGCAAAGTTATAAACATTGCGCAAAAAATCAGGACGATCAAAAGTCGTTTCAGTGGCAAAAATAATCAATTTTCGCAGCCTAACGAGAATGAAAAAAATCTGACCAAATCGCAGTCTGATGCTTTCAAACCCTATTCTCCTCATATGGATCCTTTACATGATCCACATAGGTGAAATCCCTTTATTCTTATAGGGTTTTAGCAAAAATTTTTTTTTTTCAATCTATACGCAATATCAAACGATCATTTATTTATGTCTTCATCATGAAGAACAAGAGAAAGGAATATGTACCTCGATCCTATCAGAAATACATGTTTACCAATCTAATTTTGATGGTTGAGTGTTCGTTGCCTCAAAACAGGTGGTTTTCTTTTTCCCTCTTTTGTTCTTCAATTGTTGCATCTGTTCTTACTTCCCCCTTCAAATATTTTGAGTTTCATCTTCTTCTTTCTCCTTGAGTTCTTCTTGTATTGGCCTCATCTTGTTGATCTAGGGTTCTTATGGAGCTTGAGGTAGTTGTTGAAATTTATGACAAGTTGCCCGTAGCGTTTCGGTTGCTTGTTTGCTTGTACGATGCTTTAGTGATCCTATAGGGAAAATCTCCTTTGCTGTATTATTTCTAGTTTGTAGTATGTGATAAACTAGACCTTGAATTTCCACCATTGTAATCTTTCATATTAATGAGAAAATACTGTTTTGTTCAACATGCCTTTGTTTGTCGTTCCGATTTTCTCTATGATTGTTTGAATGCTTGTAGTTGAGTCACTGCCATCGACTCATAACTTTTTGTGAACGGACTCCAAACATGTAAAGATTTAACCCAACTAACATTTTTCACCGATGAAATCATAATCAAATCTAAGATCAAAAATAGAATATCTTCATTTGATGTGGAAAAAAACACTCTGTGTGTGCCAGTCAAGGTTCAAAGAACCTGGACTCAAGATCATCTTATTTTGTATAGATCCCAACTAATTTAGGAAAATTTCTCGATGTATTTAGGTTAGAACTTCAATGAAATAACAATCTCAGTGAATCAGTTTTGGGCATGCAAGTTGAGATTCAAACAATCTCGAATTAGGATCTTTTAATTTCGAACGCAACGTAATTTCTGTAAAACTTTTACTGCAGTTCTATCTGTATTTCAATGAAACTATAATCCTAGCAAACTAATCATTTGTGTCTTAATATCTCCGAGCGAGTTTAACTAAATGTAATTGACCTCGTTTTGTAGTCATCATTTCAATTTGCAATATATTAAGAAATTCAGTTTGAGGGTTTTGGCTTACAGGACTTCCTGTAAAGGTAGATGGCCACTTAAATAATCCACGTGTCAGGTCATAATTGGCCCGTCACGGGCTAGTTTGAGGCCCCACGTGCAATTTTAATTGCTGCGCCGTAACTCCTTTCCAATGCAACCTTTCGCTGAAACATCGTTTTGGCTTGCCATAAATAAATTGTGGCCATTCATCTCTTTAAGCCACCTTTAACTTTTATTTATACTAGTTCTGGTTTCTTTACTTCTTCCATAACCCTTTCGACTTTTCTATATTCATAACTTCACTTTAAAGATTTATTTCCACAGTTCAAATAATCCCAGCGGCAATGATACCTCATATCCTATCACCCCTTGCTCAGTTTCTTTTGGTGAGGTTTTTGAGAGAATCTACAAACTCCAACTGTAATTGGCTGAGCGTACCTTCGAGCTGGAAGGCGCTTGGCAGAAATTAGACAGAGCCCTTGTCGACGGGGCTCAGCCACCGCAGAGATTACTCGTTTGCAAGTTGCTCTGGACTCGGCACGTCGGCTCCAGGAGCACCAAGAAGAGGCTTATGGCACCATGAGAAAATGGTACAATACCATGGTCATAGAGAAGAATACCCTTTGAGTAGAGTTAAGGCGTTGGGATTGAGCCTTGCTTCCCTTCACGCACATTTTTAAAGCCTTCTTTTGTACACAACTTTATCAATCAATATACATCTGTATATAATCATGTTTTAATTTCCATTTTGTGACATTCTTGTGTTATAAACAAATTTCCAATTACAACATCTTTCACACTTATGCATGACAACTTTAAGACGTTCATTTTGGTCCTGCCAAATCCAAGGAACTCTAAGTTTTGGTTAAGTGTTCATTAATCATGATTTTCGCATTAAAAAGTATATGACAGTTAAATCAACTTCATCTTAGTTGGCATGTTTCAGCCTTTGATCTACCACATAGGGACTGACATTTGGAACGACCTTATTAGGCCTGCAAATTTGAAGAAGTGCTTCTATTGTAGTTGGCACTTGCACCAACCTATACAGGCCTGCAAGGCTGCTTACCCAATGATAATCTCCCTTATGAGAGAATGATATCGATATACTTTCGACGAAAGTATCAACCTGTGTGGTCGGCTCAAACATCATTGCCTTTTTGGTATGTTCGTTTCAGCCAACCTGGCCGTTGCAGCATCTGCCCCCATGGGAGGTCTTTAGTTTACACAATAATGAATCAAATAAACTTCTCATTGTATTTAAAAAATAAATCGGCACAGACAGTGCCCCTTTTTCGTGGCCATCTTTGATAAAACAAAAGAGTTATTGACAATACGTCCTCAAATTATTGGTGTTCCATGGATTTAGAATATCTTTTACATCCTGATCCTTTAGATAGTACGCACCAATCTCGGTCAGGCCAGTTACCTCATACAGACCTTCCCAATTGGCAACCAATTTTCCATGAGTCAGATCAATCATCGAACCCATGTGTTTTTCGAAGGACAAGTTCTCCAATCTGGAATTTTCTGGGGTTCACCTTGCTCCCCCTTTGCTTTGCCAAACTTTGTTGATAACTAGCCAACAGAATAAGGGCAGCTTCTCTTCTTTCATCAGAAAAATCTAAGGCTTTCTCCATTGTGGCATCATTTTCCTCTGACTCTACCGTCATAGTTCTTAGAGTGGGGTGGCCAACTTCCAAAGGGATCACTGCCTCTGTACCGTAAGCCAAAGAAAATGGGATTTCCCTTGTAGACCGTCTCGGCGTAGTTCTAAATGCCCAAAGTACCGATGGCAACTCCTTCACCTAGTTCCGCTTCGCTTCATCTAACCTTTTCTTCAGCCCCTCAAGTATGACCATATTCGATGATTCAGCCTGACCATTCGTGTAGGGGTGAGCAACACTACAGAAACTTTGTCATATGCTCAATTTTTCATAGAATCTATAAATCTTCTTAATTTTAAATTGGGTGCCATTATCTGCAACAATAATTTTTGAAACGCCTAAATGAGTAACGATATTTTTCCAAAGAAAAGTCTTCACATTAGAGTTATCAATGTTTATGAGAGATTCCCCTTCCACCCATTTGGTGAAATACTCTATCGCGACCAGTTGAATCTTCTGGACCCAGGTGCTCTTGGAAAAGGGCCATGTATATCCAAACCCCATTGGACAAAAGGCCAAGGGCTTATGATAGGGCAAAGCTCAGTACCAGGGATATGGATGATCGGCGCATACTTTTGACATTTATCGCATTTCTTCATGTAAGCCAGTGCATCTTTTTTCATGTATGGCCACCAGTAACTTTGGCCTTTTGCTCTATGGGCCAAGGATCTGCCCGTGACTCCCACAACTACCCTCGTGGTGCAATATTTGCTGAACTTTCTTTGGATGTACGCACTTTAGGTAGGGGTCGGAGAATGATCTTCTATATAACTTGTCGTTAGGAGATAACCAAATCGGTTGGCTTGAACCCTAATTTAGTAGGCTTCCGAGCTATCATCGGGCAAACTCCCACTTTTAAGGTATCGAACGAACGGATCCATCCATGAGACCCCCAAATCGGTGTCTATCATAAAACCATGTCTTGTGCCTGATCAGTCTTTGTGCTTGGTCTTGGCAAAAATTCTACCTCGATTACCTTTTTCATGTCTAAATTAATAGCTGAAGCAAGAGTGGCTAAGGCGTCAGCATGACTGTTGCTTGCTCTGGAGAATTTTTCAATGTATGCCGAATCGAATTCTTTAAACAATTTTTGGGCCAGTTTCATATATGCCTCAATCCTTTGATTCTTAACAGCATATTCTCTCGTTAGTTGATTTGCTACCAAATGTGAGTCACAATGAATATTGAGGTTCCTAATGCCCAATGTCTTTGCCCTTTTAAATTTCATGATTAGAGCTTTATATTCGGCCTTATTGTTCGACAATGAAAAACCCAACCGAATAGCTTGTTCTATGATTATGTTGTCAAGCGACCTTAATACGATTCCAACCTCAGATACTTCTTGGGTTGATGACTCATCAATGAACAAAGTCCATGTTTTGGCTTTTTAAGTGACAGTCTGGTCGGCCACCTGTTCTGGGGTTTAAATTTTTGAAGGATCATCATCCATTGTGTCTAGTTCACACTGCCCCCCAGTTGGAATTGATGATGAATTATCTGTTGTAACTGCCAAGTCTAATTGTTGATCGATCAGAGTTGTTGGGCAATCAATGAATTCGGCGACGAAGTCGGCCAACACTTGCCCCTTTATCGCCGTGCGAGGCTCATATTCGATATGAAATCGACCCAGCTCTACGGACCAACGTTCCATGCTCCCAGATAAATCAGCTCGGCATAAAGATGCCTTCTGTTGCGTCAAAAACTTGTTTTATTTACTCGCAAGCCCACGAATCGGTATATAGTATAATGTATGCAAGTGCGAGGTCGAACCCAATGGAACTTATATGTTTACCACTTACTAATTTTGATTAATTCCTAATCTAGTTTAGAAATTGGGAGATTGTGAATTATCAACTAAAAACAGTAATAAAATATTTAATTAATAAAATAATTAATTAATTAATTAATTAATAAAATATTAGAAAAATAATGAATTCATAAAATTTTAGGGTGGAGAAGTCATATATTTGATATCATGTTCCTAATATTCGTGCCTAATAAACTCTACTCTTTGTCTCGCATTAATTTGGTATCTTGACTCTTTTCGATGTGAAAAATAAAATCATTTAAGCCCAATTAATTTTTAAAGTCTAATTATTAATTCTTTCATAGCCAAACTTATACATAAAATCAAAACACTCACTATATCCGTCAAAACACAATTTATATCAGCTTTTAACAAATTATAAACTGAATCCAACAAATTATAATTACAATCAAATCTTATTTTTTTTATTAATTAAAATAGACATTCAATAGGAAGAATTTTTTTTAACATTAAAGTATTAAATGGGTAGAATTAATTGGCATGAATACGTGTAAGAACTAAACATAAAAAAACTTATATTTTTCAATTATGCAAAATTTATATTTATATAACCTTTTTTAATTTGACAAGAACTAAACATAAAATAAAAGGTGATATAGGTTTGGTCATGTATCCATTTTGTCCAAAATTATAACAAAACCTAATAATTAAACACATATGACCAACACACAATCACACAAAGCATTAAACCATTCAATAATAAGAATAATTAAATCCTTGCTATTACGGTCCAAGCTTCATCATCCCTAGTCCGTTGAAAACCTGTAACGACCTATGTCGCCACTTCATTGACTATGTCGGGAATCAAACTTGGTGGAAACGCCTTCTTCAACGTTCTTCGTTAAAGAAACTGCGATCTTAGATACAAAGGTCCTATGCTTTCATTTAAGGAGTTCACACATAAACTATTATATCTAAATTGTAAATAAAATTACATAGATCATATGCCTCCTTTTAAGGAGTTCACAAATCTGACCTAAAATTAATTTACAACCATGAATAAAACCCAAATCATCATGCACATTAAAATTAACCACGAATAAAAACTTCGTGGGATCCAATCACAATAAACATAATTATGTGACCATAATAGCGGGACAAGAACACTGCAAAACAAGAGTTAACGAGTTCTACGTTCTATCCAATAACAACATGCACAAATCAATTTAACTGGATAACATGGCTAGTTCAATCCGTACGCAGTATCAAAGAAAACCAATCGCTCTAATACCAATTAATGGGGACATAAATACAGGATCGTTTGATATTGCGTATAGATTGAACAAAAAACATTTGCTAAAACCCTATAGGAATAAAGGAATTTCACCTTTGTGGATCATGTAGAGGATCCATATGGGAGACTTGGGTTTGAAAGCATCAGATTGTGATTTGGCCAGATTTTTTAATTCTCGCTAGGCTGCAAAAATTGATTATTTTCGTCACCGAAATGACTTTCGATCGTCCTGATGTTTTGAGTTATAATAATAACTTTGCGTTCCGAATGACATATCCAAAAATCAGCATGATCCAACAATGCGATCAAAAGTTACGATTGATTTACGACTGATGTGCCGAAAATCTAAAGATCTTCTATTGTATTCTTTCCGCCATCAAATCTTGTGATGTGATTCACGACCGTATTTCTATCCGATATGACGAATCCGCGACCCTTAACGTTGAATACGTAAGAACCTTGGAATCACGCGAAGATGATGGAGGTGGAACCTCGACCCAATCCCTAAAACGAGAATGAACCTTGGTATAGTCGAAGACAAACAACCAATTGATGGATTAATTGATTGATAAGTCGAAGAATAACAAGAATTAAATTCTGGCTGCTCGAAGTGTTCTTAGAACACAAGAGGTGAAAAACACTCTCAATTTCGTATTATTAAACAAGCTGCCTCCAAACATAAGAGTAGCCTCCTTTAAATAGGAGGAGAAATAAGCAAACCCTAATCAAACCCTAGGGAAACCCTAAAAACGAAAATACAAAAACAAGCCCAATTCTAAGGCAACAAAAATAATGGAACACTCTAAATAAGCCCAAAAACACTCTTAGCAAGCCCATCACTCTAAATACTAATAATACATAATCCTTGGGCTGCAAATTAATAAAAACAATAATAAAAATGCCCTAATTATTCTACGTCTTCTTGGCTAAGCATTATTTTCCATTCGTGCTCTTCATCTCCTTGAATGCTTCTCCAAGCGTCAGATTTATTCATCAACTCGTGGACCATGCTCACGAGTGCTTCCTTCATCTTCCTTGCTCTAGCTCGGGTGATTGGACCACTTGGAACCCGGATAGGATCTGCATAGTCTTCACTCCATGATCTAGCTCTCGTGCTATCCTCAGGCTCATCATTCCCCTCCTCTTGAAAAGGAATTGTCCTCAATTCGTCACCTGTACTAAACGGACTTAGGTCAGCGACATTAAATGTAGCACTTACATTATACTCACCTGGTAGATCAAGTTTATATGCATTGTCATTGATCCTTTGCACAACTTGAAACGGTCCATCTCCTCTCGGTAAAAGCTTAGAACGCCGTTGAACTGGAAAGCGTTCTTTCCTCAAGTGCAACCAAACCCAATCTCCTGTTTCAAAAACCATCTTCTTCCTTCCTTTGTTGGCTTGTCGCACATATTGCTCGGTTCTTCTCTCAATGTTTTGCCTCGCCTTCTCATGAATATGTCTAACAAACTCAGCTTTCTTCCTGCCATCTAGGTTAGCATGCTCAACAGGTAATGGCAATAAATCCAAAGGAGCTAAAGGATTAAAACCATACACAATCTCGAAAGGAGAAAACTTAGATGCAGAATGAACAGATCGATTATATGCAAACTCAACATGAGGCAAACATTCTTCCCACTCTTTCAAGTTCTTCTTAATTATGGCACGCAACAAAGTGGATAAAGTTCTATTTACTACTTCCGTTTGGCCATCAGTTTGGGGTGACATGTAGTAGAAAACAACAATTTAGTACCCAACTTTCCCCACAAAGTCTTCCAAAAGTAGCTCAAAAACTTTGCATCCCTATCAGAAACTATGGTTCTAGGCATGCCATGCAAACGCACAATTTCTTTGAAGAACAAATTAGCAATTCGTGGTGCATCATCAGTTTTATGGCAAGCAATGAAATGAGCCATTTTAGAAAATCTATCAACCACCACGAAAACAGAATCATTCCCATGTTTAGTCCTAGGCAAACCCAACACAAAATCCATAGAAATATCAACCCAAGGGTCACTAGGAATGGGTAATGGAGTATACAAACCATGGGGATTTAACTTAGACTTTGCCTTCTTACAAGTAACACATCTCTCACATATTCTTTCAACATCTCTTTTCATGTGAGGCCAAAAGAAGTGTTCTTGCAATACTCCTAAAGTCTTGGTTATACCAAAGTGTCCCATTAAACTCCCACCATGCGCTTCTTTAACAAGCAATTCGCGCAATGAACATTTAGGCACACAAAGTTTGTTTTCACGCATTAGAAATCCATCATGCCTAAAGTACTTATCAAATGCCAAATTTTCACATGCATTGAATATATCTCGAAAATCAGCACCATCACAATACAAATCCTTGATCTATTCAAATCCAAGCAATTTAGCATCTAAAGTAGCAATTAAAGCATACCTGCATGATAAAGCATCCGCTACAACATTCTCTTTACCTTGCTTGTACTTGATCACATATGGAAATGTCTCTATGAACTCCACCCACTTGGCATGGCGCTTGTTTAGCTTTTGCTGCCCCTTCAAGTGCTTCAATGATTCATGATCCGTGTGAATCACGAACTCCTTTGGCCAAAGATAGTGCTGCCATGTATCCAATGCTCTCACCAACGCATAAAGCTCCTTGTCGTAGGTAGGGTAATTTAAGGTCGCCCCACCTAGCTTCTCACTAAAGTATGCTATTGGCCTTCCTTCCTGCATAAGAACAGCACCAATTCCATTTCCTGAAGCATCGCATTCAATTTCAAAAGTCTTTGCAAAGTTAGGTAAAGATAACAATGGGGCGTTACTTAGCTTGCTTTTTAGTAACTCGAATGCCTTCTCTTGCTCCTCTCCCCATTTGAATCCCACATTCTTTTTGATCACTTCAGTCAATGGCGCCGCAATAGTACTAAAATCCTTCACGAACCGCCGATAGAAACTAGCAAGCCCATGGAAACTCCGCACTTGCCCAACACTTGTAGGACTTTGCCATTCTTGAATCGCCTTCACCTTTTCTTTATCAACCTGAATCCCTTGTGCACTCACAACAAAACCAAGAAATACAAGCTTATCCGTGCAAAAGGTGCACTTTTTCAGGTTAGCATATAACTTCTCCTTTCGCAAGACATCCAAAACAGATTTTAATTGAATTACGTGATCATCTAGACTCTTGCTATAGATAAGAATATCATCAAAATAGACTACGACAAATATGCCAATAAAAGGTCTCAAAACATGGTTCATTAATCTCATGAAAGTGCTAGGTGCATTAGTCAAACCAAAAGGCATAACTAACCATTCATATAATCCATATTTTGTTTTAAAGGCTGTTTTCCATTCATCTCCTTCTTTCATCCTAATTTGATGATATCCACTTTTCAAATCAATTTTAGAGAATATACTAGACCCATGCAACTCGTCAAGCATATCATCTAAACGTGGAATGGGGTGACGATATTTTATCGTGATATTATTTATGGCTCGGCAGTCCACGCACATCCTCCACATTCCATCCTTCTTTGGCACTAGCAAAACTGGCACCGCGACCCATTGCTTATATGGAAGCAAGAACCTTGGTATATAAGGGTAGATGGATTGATGGACACCGCGACCCAACACCTATAAAGAGATGCGAACCTTGGTATATGCGAATGACGCCACAATTGATGATGATGAATCAATTGATAAGTCGAATGAACATTACGGACAAACCGAATTTGTTCAACATGTTCTTGAAGAACAAAAGAGAAAATCTCTCAATTTTATTAATCCATAACTCTCTTCATTATATTTCTAAATGGAATGGGATGAGGAGGTATTTATAGTTGTTACAAAATACATCCAATGGTCTACATTCAATCCCACTAACTATGATCTATGGGCTCACATTTATTCTCACCTACTACAAGTGACATAAGCAATGACATCACTAAAGACTTATGTAAGCGATGACATCATCGATGCATGATGTAAGCAATGACATCATCAAGTACATGACAAGATACTAATTTTAAAACAACTTAAAATAAAATAATAAACAAGTCCTATAATTAAAATACAATCTTTTTTTTGAATTTTCGTGCAAGTGCTCTTGTAATCGGACCCATGAGAACTTGAATTAGGCATGTCTACGCTTCAAGCCACGTGCTTGAGCAAGCGCTAGCCTTGTTCACATCATCTTGCACCAAGTGTGAGCTACGGTATCACTAATATTTTCTCCTCTCTCAATAGAACAAACCCTAACTCATGATAATTATTGTTATAATGAGAAGAGACAATGCCGGCGTATATATAAGGCTACGATAGGGACTTTAAGGAAAAATAAGTGTTTGGGCTTCCTATGAAAAGTTAGAATCCTAATTCCACTTTAAATTAGTTCCTTCCATAAATTATAATTTGCACCACTAAAGAATTATAATTGCACTCCCGTCCTTATCTTAAATTTATATTTCGAGCTCCTTGTTATTAAATACTTATTATTCCCCCTACTTTAAGATTACAGATGACCGTCATTTAAATTAAATTACTAACAATTATATTTAAATGACTTCTTAATCCTCGAGCCTATCACTTAACTTATTTGACATGTCGGATTAACATAATCCACCTGCAGGGTTTGACATGATCAAAACTTATCAGTTTCTCAAGGGGCTATCATCAATCCCTATTCCGGGACGTGGATTCCGTCAATAATTAATATTCATCAACATATAGTGTTGTCATCCAATTCACGAAGATTATTAATTCATAAATGAATCTCACTCTTAATGAGTCAAAACAACAAACACTACATATATATGTCTATTAATTATTTAAAGATTAAGAGCATAAGTAATCATAATAACCATGGGATTTTAAATTGTTTTATATAGTCAGTATAAAAACAATTAACCCAAACTAGTCCTATTCAATATACACAAAGTGTACTAGCACAACGAGTTAAAACTATACCGTTTACTGTAGTTAAAATAAACTACTAAAACTTATGCTACAATCTTACCGATGGGTGTCCAATTCCATCTAAAACTGTGAACCATTAAACTTATATTCCACAAGAACCGATGATATGATCTTCTGTGTGTAAGCTATACTCTACACACTATATCATCTACTATATGGAATAAAAGACATACACATGCACAATATGTAAATAAATAATATAATGCAATCATTGCCCATAAAGATTCTCATTGAAATAGCAAAACCGAGTTTATAACATATCCAAACCAACAACAAAATTATGGTTTTTAGTATATCACTCTAACAAGAGGGATACCCGATATAAATTATCAACACATAGAAGGAAATGGAACAACGGAATCCTTTCCGATGTTTCAGAGCCCCACACATGGGATTGAGACCCGGGGGCCGCATTTGCGGATTCTCACACCCGTCTTGCCTTTGGGACTAAGTGCCATCCGGTAAGATTTTTGTAATTGTGGTATGCAATGGCCAACCATAACAATGGAAAACTAGTCATATCTTAATGTAATGTGGGGATACCTCTGTAACAGTGTCCAAGAAAAAAACACATCAAGTGGTTGGGGCATGTGAATGCAATGAGAGGAGTTCCCCCCCCCCCCCCCCCCCCCCACCAAAAAAAAATTAAAAAAGAAGAGGAGATATTTTGTCTCCATGTGTACAAAGCTAAAATAATGAAAATTATATACTAAATTTATGTCCTTAGTTCTCGCATAGTACAGCTTTGTTGCGACTTGTTTAAGCGGCGGGGGCTTATATTAATTAGAAGGGAGCTATCAGCACCTATTATTTTATTTGTTTCTGAATCTAAATTAAAAAAAAATAATTACTTTCTGTCATACAGTTTAGTATCCACCCTAAATTAAAATTATAATAAAACAAAAGTGAATTTTTTTTATTATTATCAACAAACAAAGCCTAAGTGCTGACATATTGTCGGAGCTTTGGTGATATGATTAGAACTCTTAACAACTTCTGGATATCACACCGGAGCTCTAGCAACAATTATTTGAGTGCCAAGACCTCATCAGAACTCCGGTCCAGACATTATAATTCTGTTTTTGTACTAAATGGCTACTAATGATATAAATTTTAATGCAAATATATTTTTACTAAAAATTCGCAAATAACTAATAATACAAAGTTTAATGCAGATATATCTTTGCACTAAATCTGCAAGCAAATAATAATATATATTTTAGTGCAAACATATTTTTGTACGAAATTCGTAGACTACTTAAGATATAAAATTTAGTGCAAATATATTTTTATATTAAATCCACAAACAATTAAAGGTGTAAATCTTAGTGCAAATTTCTTTTTGCACTACGTAAAATTTCCCACCGGAGCTCTGGTACCCTGGTCGGAGTTTTGGTACTGTTTGACGAAGTTCTATCCACTAGTACTATAGCTCTGGCAGTGGTCACCGATGGGCGGTGGTACTGCTAGTGGTTACTAAGACTTAGCGACCGCCAATGTTAAACGATATAAAAAATTTTGGTAATGATATAATTGACCAATCAAAAAAAGGATTATATCTCTTAACCCGGAAAAGATTGAAAATTCTCCTTATGGCTAAAATAAATTCTGGAGGAATATGAAAGTGTCACTACTTTGAATATAATTATAGAGGATGCACTTACAATCTATTTTATCTAATCTTTTTTATAATTTTTTAATGAGTTAATCTGCCTACCCATTATAAAAATCGAAAAAGCTAACCGTAGTGATCCAAACCGATCCGTTAAAAATTGAACGAAGAAAAAAACCCTAACCCGAAACACGGAAACCAAAACCTAAACCAAATATGTTTGATTCGGATTTGGGATGTGCCATTGCAAAACCAAACCAAACCAAATCAAATCAATGTATATATGACTCAAAAATAATATTACTTCACTATCTAAATTTTTATGTTTCTAAATTTACAAATTTTAGTGAGAACATGACTCTTTGAGCTATATGAATATTGGAGCAATATAATAAATACGAGAGTTAATATTTTTTCTTGTCAAAATAAATAAGAGCAAGTATCAAGTTATCATATTTTTTTGACTAAAATAAGTATTGCCTTACAATTTATTTATTTATTTAAAAAAAATGAAAACATAATAAAACCGAACCAAAATCAAACATTCAAATTCGATTTGAATTTGAATCTCCTAATTTTTACCCTGATCAAAACTACTACTAGTGCATGTGAACAACATAGAAAGGGAGAGAAAAGTGAAAAATAGGGAGATGAGATACAAGTACGAGAGAGAGAGAGAGAGAGAGAGAGAGAGAGAGAGAGTCGACGGTGCTGCCAACGGGAAGGCGGGAGATCACTGGCGGATATGACTTGTTCCATTTAGGGTAGGGTTAAAATAGAGATATAGAGTAAACAGAGGTTATGTTTATATATTTATTTAATTTTTTGAAATTTGTGGGTATGTTTAGATGTTTTGAGGGTTTACATAACACTACGCTTTCTTTTCTTTTTTTGAATCAGTGAAATTTTTTTAATTTTTTTATTTTTGAGAGTAAATTAAACGGAAAAAATTATCTCAAATCAAAACGGAGGGGAGTTAACGTGCATGAATAATGGACCCTCCTCCACCCAAGTTTCAGACATGGACAGGCAGACAACTTTTTTTGCAAACGCATGGGCAACACTATTGTCATCTTGGCAAAGTAAAGACAATCTACACGATGTAAACTCATTCGCGAGCCTTTTTAAATCACTGATAATATGAGCATAAGGGCTGGAGTCCCCCTAACACCATTGATAACATTGATTACTATTGATGAATTGCCTTCAAAACACATAAAAATTGGGTATAAGGGAAGGGTTAATTTAACAAATTAATTTACTATTATAAATTAAGACATGATCAAGTTAATTCAAAATTTGGGTCTAAATGATAAAATTTTCACTTTATTAATACGAACTTCTATAACCTTGAAAGAAACAAAAAAGAACTAAATTACGCGTCAAACACTATTTGATTTTGACAAAATCGTGAAGAACACAAACATTTATGCCTATTACTAGGTGTGCCAGGCATGACAATTAATTGATTAGGATTTTTTGTATCCTCACGTATTGAATTAACGCAAATGAAGATATTACTAAAAAATAGTGAAAATTACTTTAAAGATAAAGTTATCTATCTAACTATTAATTTTGAATTGCATGATTTATATTAATTTTTATTGAACAGAGTTTTTTTTGGACCAAATAACTTAATTCTCTGGTAAGACTGAAAATTTGAACCGTCCAATTTAAAATTAATGACCGTATAGTTTTCGGCAATTTAAAGGAGCAAGATGCATCAAGTGGTTGGGGTAGGTAAATGCAATGAGAGGAGTCCATACGTCCGTGGAACAAACAAAAAAAAAAGAGAGAGGAGACCATGTCCATTAGTAAGGAAAAAATTTCTCCATGCGTACAAGCTAACATTAATATGAAAATGAGATACGGAATTTATGTCCTTAAAACTCGCATATATAGTACAGCTTTGCTGTGACTTGGTCGGAGCATTTAAGGGTTGTACTAATTATAGCAATTAAAATATTTTTTAATATTTTAATATTGATTTAGTGCAATAGTATGGAATATGTGTAACCACTCAAAATATCTTACATTAATAGTTTAATGGAAAACTTCTTAGTATATATGTGGGGATTATAAACATAACTTACAATTTGTGTTAGTCATTTTAGAAAACAGCCCAGTTAATTACATATGTTATCGGTGTGAACTCAAAATCACTATCACATGATGTGTAAGTCAAACGATTCCTTAGAGTAGAAAAAAAAAGAAGTCCACAGAGAATTCCCCTTTTTTCTCCTTCTAAAAGTTGATTTAACCTTCTCTCATCATTGGTGTAAACTCCGGCAAGATACTACAACCACATTTTCTTAGTTTTCAAAAACTTAACCTCTAATTAAGTGGATTGAGTAGGTTTTGTTCCTTTTTTTATTATTAGAAAACGAACAAATCCTAAGTGGCTCCTATCTTCCAACGTAACGGATAACTCCAATACTGCTCATTTCGACTTTTCATGCTAGACAGTGTATTTACTAAACTTATTTTGGTTAATAAGCTTATTTCAAATTTATTTAAAGGCGTTTTTAAATGCACTCATAAAATCAGTCTTTTTATTATACTAAAATTCAAAACTAAGTTAAATATAACCTAAAAATAGTGTAAAAATACATTCTTCTCACCCCAATTTCTTCCCTAAGAAAAAATCGTCCCCACTAACTTCTTTTTGCGCGAGTTTTTTTTCTTTCTTTTTCCCCCATTTTTTTTTTAAACAAAACACTAACACAACTACAAAGCAGTCATTTTATAAAACAAGCCCAAAAAACAGAGAGGGGCGGAGCCAACCAATTACAATGGGCAAACATATTTTTATATCTGTTAGGATTTTTTGGTCTTTATTTTTGACTTCTAATGATTACTCTTTCTATTTTTATTTTTTTGCACTGTGCTTGATTTTAGTTTTTTAGATCTTGAATGGCCTTAGAATTTTAGGGTTTTGTTCTTGTATATATATATACACTTTTAAACATAGCATATTTAATTATTTGTATTTGTTTAAGATTATCTAAATCATTGCTTTTAGGTTTGTGAGGTTTTGCAAATGATAATTATATTGGCTTTTAACTTTGAAGTGTTTATTATTAAATTGTTCTTTAAGGATAGTTTTTTGTTCTCTTAAACATAATTTCTATATTAATCATGACTCAAATTTTTTATTTGTATGATATATATACACACAAAATTGATCTTTTAATGTTTTTGGTGTGGCGAATTAATTAAGACTTATATTTACTTATTTGATAAAAATAAATTGGTAGAAAAAAATTGAAATATGAATAATAACCATTTGGGAGCAATGTATAGTAAATTATTATATGAAATATTATATAATTGCTGAAACCTTATTTATCATAATTAATAGGCTAAGCGATCAAAAAGAACAATGAACTTTACACTTTTTTTACAAATTGGGTAAAATATATTTTTTTTTCGACATTATTGACAATGAATTTTTGTTTTGTTTTCATTTTAGTCACAAAATCACCAATAATTCACCATCAAAAATGAAAATTTGTGACCAAAATAATTTGTATTTTTAGAGTTACTATTTAGATGGAATTTTTAATGAAATTTATTAAGAATGATTTAAATTGTTTTTATTATGTCTTATATTAATGCAAAATTTAATATTATTTAATATTTTTACTTTTATCAAAGAAACTTGATCGTCCCTACATTGTTTCAGTAAAATCACCCCACTACCAGGGTGAAGTGCAAGATTTTTTAAAGAGTTGATGGGTTGAGAAGAAAGTACTCTCATTCTGGGATGAGAAGACTAATTATGTGGGTGCATTTAAGAACAACCCTTATTTAATCAAATGTTCTAAACAAAATATTTTATCAAATAGGGTTCTTTGTCTAGGGGATCACTTGTATTTAGAAGGTTCTTTCCAAGTATTTCTTGAATTATAGTTTTCTACCCTTAAAGTCTTCGTAATAAAAAGATGTAAATTAGTTTGACCAATTTATATTGTTTATATCTGGGTTCTATTGTTGTCTGTATCAAAATTATTTTATGGGTCTTCTATCAGTGAATCGTTGTCTGACTCACTTGGTGGTGACAGCGGCAACTGATTTATATTAGCACTCCAACTTAATCCATTTGGATAGTGATGGAGTTAAGATTCAGACAAGGGTCTTGATGGAAAATCCATTAAATCAAGTCGTTTTAACTGATATTCCAGATTGTGGTAATTTTTTTCAATTATAATATCTCTAATAGGAGTTAGTATCCTATCTTCTATTACTGAGTCTATTTCTTGGTCTTCGTAATCAGACAATTGGTGTCTAAATGGTTTTTATACATATGTGGAGTTGGATGTGATTGTAATTGTGAAATGTGCTTTGTAAATTTCACAGGTTTGGTTTTTATTTAACTGAACTCCACATGCTGGGATTTTATAAAACGAGATTTTTAATGGAATGACACTTTATTTAAGAAAAAGTTTTTAAAAATTATGGATTTAATATTTCAATCCCGCCGTCGTGGACTGTATCTGTGATTAACTGGGTCCCGGAGGTGAAAATCTCGGAATGGGATTCGAGGCGTCACAACAATTCCCTCCCTTGTCCCATCTTTTAAGTGAACCCTCCGCTACTGTTTTTATGTAAAATAAAAAAGGAAACAATGGCAGACCCATAATTAATTCATCAATACTTTCTGGGAAATGAAAAAAAAAATACTTTAAACTCACTTTGATTCATTGAACATTACTCCCTAAATAAGATAGAGAACAAGAACATATATAAAATAAAAAAGGGAAATTGTTTAGACTAGAATTAATTTATTGCGCCACATTAATTATTACAAATAAGTGGATTAGCTAATCCATCCTTGCTTTCTTTTTTCCATATCTTTTGTAGTTTTTGGTTTGCAATTAGGGTAATTCAGCTCCTATGTCACTTTGACGATGCACAAGACTTCAAATTGCGCATATGTAGAAGATGTATTACTCGAAATTTCTTGTTTGTCTAGACAAATTTTTGAGAGCTTCAAATTCAACTCCAGATCGAACTTTTCTTCATCCAAGTTCTATTTTAGATCAATAACCCCTTGTTTAATATCTTCATTGGGCTTACATTTAAACTACAAAATAAAAACATTAGAAATTGAGTTAATTACGTATTTTTATTTTTATGTTAGCCAAAGAATATCAAAGTGTTAAAGATATGATCAGCAAAAAAAAAGTTTGAACAACTGAAATGTGATACATTTTTAAATATATATATATATATATATAAGATCCTAAAGGAGATTATCTTGGAACAAAAACATGTTGTAGGCAGACTGCTTTATTTACATTTTTTAATTCTATTTTTGTTGTTATTGTACTCAAAATTTGCTATCCTTCTTGATTAGTTGATATTGAATATGTTCTTGATAATAATCTTGCGAAAATATGTTTATATGTATTTTATTTTATAAGATCTGCTAGATTTCGGTTTTGAAAAATTTGTTAATACTATTGAAATATGTTGGTGCTATTGAAATATGTTATGTATACTACTGTTTTCTGCTACTGTAAAAATTGAATCTATTGCTGCGTATCTATTGGTATTGCTGTGCATTTGTTGTGCAAAGCAGTTCATATAAACTGTACTTTGCTAATTTTTTTGAAGCTGCTCTGTGTTTGAAAATCTATTTCTAGTTTATATTGTTGCTGTCTAGAATTCTGTTTTGTGACCTAATTGTTGATCCGGTTGTGCAAAATCCTTTTCAAACAAAATCCTTTTGAAAATCAGTTTTTTTATTGGGTTAGAGATATGGTATATATTAACTGACACCCACATATATATATAGTGTATGGCAATATTTTACTACACCAACGGCTTGTAATTGGCTATCCTTCTTGATTAGTTGATATTGAATATGTTCTTGATAATAATCTTGCGAAAATCTATTTATATGTATTTTATTTTATAAGATATGCTAGATTTCGGTTTTGAAAAATTTGTTAGTACTATTGAAATATGTTGGTGCTATTGAAATATGTTATGTATACTACTATTTTCTGCTACTGTAAAAACTGAATCTATTGCTGCGTATGTATTGGTATTGCTGTGCATTTGTTGTGCAAAGCAGTTCATATAAACTGTACTTTGCTAATTTTTTTTAAAGCTGCTCTGTGTTTGAAAATCTATTTCTAGTTTATATTGTTGCTGTCCAGAATTCTGTTTTGTGACCTAATTGTTGATCCGGTTGTGCAAAATCCTTTTCAAACAAAATCCTTTTGAAAATCAGTTTTTTTATTGGGTTAGAGATATGGTATATATTAGCTGACACACACATATATATATATAGTGTATGGCAATATTTTACTACACCAACGGCTTGTAATCTATTAGTATTTTTATTACCCATAATAAAGAGGTCTTGATTTTCGTTTAAAGAAAAGTAACACCATCTCTCTGGCCCAATAAACTTAACACCCATTTAACGGAAAAGACGAACATGGATAAAGGTAAAAGATAGTGTTTTGTATTATATATGATGTGATTTTTCCCGTGTCATTCTATGTCAATTATTTCATTAAATTGCCACAAAGAATATGTTCTTTTTTAGATTTTGTACTTACTTTATTTTGTTATTGTATTTTTCATTTAATTATAGCATGATTCATGACTCCTTTTTCCCAAGCCAATATGTTTCTCTCTCTAATATCACCCTAAATTATTTCCGATTTATGTGTAGTGATACCTGTTTTATATTAAGATAAAGCTACCATTAAGAATACAAGAAGCATCTCGAGATTCTAAAAAGGTAATATACTCTCCAACCTTCCTTTTTAATGTCTCTAAATTATTTTCTTTAATTTTCATTTAACCTTGAACTTCACACAATCCCTTTTGTATAATAATTTTTTTTCCTCATTAAGCTTTGAATTATTTTTTCTAGCTAATTACAAATGTGAATTAAAGCTAATGACTATCTAATTATATTAAAAACTATTATGGAGAGGCATTGGATCATTAGCTCGAATGACTTAGTTTGGAGTATAGAGAAGGGGTCGAATCTTTTATTAATTTTGCTAGTCATCATGTGAATGAAAAGAATGGGATTCAATGTCCTTGTAGAAAATGTCATAACAACTATGTGCATTCGCTAATGTTGTTCATGTCCATTTGTTGAATTGCGAGATGGACGTAACTTATACTATATGGATACATCATGGGGAGCAAATTGATCAGGTGAATGAACATGCTTCAAGTTCACTGAACGATGAGGCAACCAATAATCCTTTTGTGAACATGTTTGACATGATTGAAGATGCATTCAATAGAGAAAGTGATGATGATGAAGATATGACTGGGGACCCAAATACATTTATGGAGAAAGATACAATAGCAGGTGAGGATTGGTCAAATTTCCAAATGGTAGATACTGAAAATTATGAGAAATTATTGCGTGAAGCTGAAAAAGAATTATACCTTGGTTGCTTTGAGTACACTTTTTGACTTATGTTGTGGAGTTAATACATTACAAAGTTGACAACCATTGGACTAATAAGTTAGTTGATACGGCTTTGGGAATCATGAAGCAAATGTACCCAATAATGTTCTCGAATCATACTATGAGTGCAAGAAGTTGCTGACAGGTCTTGGATTGGGTTATGAAAATATCCATGCATGTTACTATGTGCATTGTTCTATAAGGAACACGAAGGGAAAGACAAATGCCCAATATGCAATGAGCCAAGGTATAAGGATAATGATCGTGAGCATGGCAAGAAGGTTCCTAGAAAAGTGCTCCGATATTTTCCACTAAAGCCAAGGTTACAAAGATTGTTTATGTCAAGACGACAAGACATACATCGAAAGATATGAGGTGGCACAAAGATAAACGAGTTGATGAAGAAGGTTTGATGAGGCATCCGGCTGATTTTATTGCTCAAAGAGAGTTTGATAAAATGTACCCTGACTTTGCTTGAGACCCAAGAAATGTAAGATTAGGCCTTGCCACTGATGGGTTCAATCCTTTTGGGAACATGAGTACTTCTTAAAGTATATGGCCTGTTGTATTGTTTCCTTACAATTTGCCTCTATGGAAGTGTATGAAAAGAGCATACTCTTTGATGACCTTATTAATTCCCGGGCAAAAAGCACCTGGAAAGGAGCTTGATGTGTATTTGCGTCCATTAGTTGATGAGCTTAAGCAATTGTGGGAATACAATGTTTGAACTTTTGATAAGATGTCCAGTTCTTTATTCACTATGTATGCAGCTTTGATGCGAACAATCAATGATTTCCCATCTTATGGGAATATCTCAAATTGGAGCACTCATGGTAAATTGGCATGTTTAGTCTGTAATAAGGATGGATCCTACACTAAGTTAAAGGGTAAATATTGTTTTATTGGGCACCAGCGATACTTACCTAAGAATCACTCATGGCGAAAGAATGCTCAAGACTTTAATGGTCGTCAAGAGATGAAGGATCCCCCTAAGGAATTCTCAAGTGATGATATAGTCGATCAATTTAATTATCTTATACCTTGCACACTTGGTAATGTGAACACCCCAATCCACGACTCTCGTATGAATTTGGTTTTCATACAAATAAGCATTCCGCATCAAGTCTTGAGTCATCATGCATACAGGAAACCATTAGGAAAAGCCTTGAGTTTTTGATAGCCAGCTGCACGCCCCCCAATCGCACGGTTGGCGCATACCCTAGCCGCACGGTTGGCTTCGAGCAGCAAGCTCGAGCCGCATGCCTTAGCCGCCGCCCTCCCTAGCCGTACGGCTGGCTCCTAGCCGCGCGGCTACCTAAGCTGTTTTTCTGTATTTTTTTCTATAAATAGGACCCTTGGGCTCTTATTTGGGGGGATCAACACTCACTAGTGTTTTTTAGTAAGGCGAAGCTCTGTCAAAATCTTTAGAGAGCCATTTTAGAGAAATTCTGAGAGAGAAAGTTTTAGAGAGAGAATTTCTAGCAAAGAGTTTTGGAGAGAGAAAATCTAGAGAGAGATTTCTAGAGAGAGAATGAAGCAAGCAAGGCAATCAAGGCAAGGTTCTCATTTCTTCTTCAAGCGCATCAGGTACGTCTTTCTACAACCTTTCTTAGATTCAATATCGCATTTAAGAATTCATTTTAATACAGAAAGTTAGATAACTTGCAAAGAAGTTCACTGCTTTCAAAGTAAATCCTTTCTAAACTTTACAAGAAAATCTAAAATCTGTTTTGACACGTTTTCAAAACAAACAAAGATACAAAAATAGTTTCCAAACAAAAGGAACTATGAGACTCTGATTTCATTCTATGAATGAATACGTAGGCGCTCGTAAAGCTCGAATCTGATTTCAAAATACTATTTTAAAACTGAATTTATCCAAAAAGGACTATTCTGAAAACTATTCGAACTACTTGCAAGATATCTAAAATAGGAATTAGATACATGATCCATTAAGAGACCGAAAGGGCGAATTGGGTGCCTAACACGTTCCCAATTCGTAACGTAGTTCCCGAACCTTAGCAAGGCAAGTTTTAAATCAATCTCTGGTCCCAAACGTATGAAAGATAATTCGTTTTCGAATTGTCCTTCGTACGATCTTTTGTTTGTTTTCTCGTAAAATAAACTGGCGACTCTATAAAACATGTTTTCAAAGAAAACCGAGAACGAGGACTCCTCGGGTCGCGGGTCCGGGTTCTCACAGGTAAACATCCTAGTAATAAAGATAGGAAAAGGACTCGAAATGTTGAAGAATTAAATTGGACAAAGAAAAGTATTTTGTTTGAGTTGGAGTATTGGCTCAAGTTAAAAATTAGGCAAAATTTAGACGTTATGCACATTGAGAAGAATATATGTGATAATCTCATCGTGACATTATTGAATATGAGCAATTCAAAAGATACACTTAAAGTGAAAATGGATTTGAAAGATATGAATATTAGGAAACCTTTACATTTAAGATAAAACGATGGTAAATGTAATAAGCCTCTAGCTGAATATGTATTCCCACCACCTATGCGCAGAGTTTTCTTACAATGTTTGAAATCAGTTAAATTTTCGGATAGGTATGTCACTAATATATTAAGGAATGTGAATGTAGAGGAAGGGAAATTATCGGGTCTAATGAGCCATGATTGTCATGTATTGATGCAACGGGTTCTTCCTGTAAGAGTTCGAAAAATTTTGAAATGTCAAATATGTACTCCTTTGGTTGATTTATCAAGTTTCTTTCAGCAAATATGTCAGAAGTCATTGAGTGTTACTGGTTTAGATAAGTTAGAAGAAAATATTATTGTGGTGTTGTGTAAGATAGAGAAAATCTTTCCACCGGCATTTTTTGATGTCATGGTTCACTTGGCTGTGCAGTTACCATGGGAGGAAAAATTGGCAGGACCGGTTGGATATCGTTGGATGTATCCAGTAGAAAGGTAAAAATCACATTATAGTTTTATTTTTTTTTAATTTGACTTTCTTTTCTTTTATTAACTTAACCAATTTTGATATTTAGATTATTGGGCACCTAGAAGAAATGTGTACGTAATAAAGCTTGATCTGAAGGGTCAATTGCGGAGGCATACATAGCGTTTGAATCTTTAACATTTTGCTCAATGTATCTGATGAAAAACAAATATAGGGGATCGTATTGCCTAGGTTAATTTTAGGGTTTTTTATCAAAAATAATTTAAAATTTTGATAAGCGGAATTAAAACCCTAGGTTTACTCAATTTTACTGTCGAAACCTGTGTTGTGTTGTCTAGCAAATAAATCAATCAAGTAATCACAAAAATCAATCACACAACACCAGGAATTTATGAGGTATCCCTACTTGCCTTGGACTAATCCTCAGGACTAACCGACAGTGCTTCACTATGATCAAAATGGAATTACAGACTCAATTGACTTACAAAAATTGCTTCCTTACAATTTATGCAACAGTCCCGTCAATCCCTTGAACGTAAAATCCAACCGCAGCTGGCTTGACGTAGCGCTTCCCGCTGTTTCAGCTTACACGTCGCCTCCTTCCACGCACTTGATCACAATCCTTCACCCCTTGTTTGCGATCTTCCTTATCGCGCGTTAGCCACTTCGCACACCCCGCTTTCTATCGCAACCGTAGACACTCTCACAGGACTGTGAACATTTGGAACACTAGTTCTTAAAATTGAAGAACAATAGGGTCTCCTATCGTATGTAAACAAAACGTAGGTGGTGTTTCAAAACTCAAAAAAATTAATTCTAGCATTTGAATATTTTTTCTCTAAAAAAATTCTCTAAAATCATGTATTTTTGACCCAAACTTATGGTTATATTTATAGGAAAAATATAGAGTCAAGGTTCTTTTGGAACATGTTAAAAATATTAAAAAAAAAAATTGTGATAAAAATTTGTGCTTAAAAAAATACACGCCGGACCGGTACACATTAAAAAAAGCTAGACCGGTTTGAAAACTCGAAAGTTAATTTTTTTGTCTAAATTGGTGTCGGACCGGTACACATTAGTAATAGATGTGTCGGACCACCATTCGATATAAGCTGGCATTAAACGTGGCAAGCTAAGAATGGGAGACAAAAGAGCTATGTCCCACACGAATTAATGAAGGCTCAGTGCACGTGGGTTTTTGGAGGAAAAATGGAGATTTGACTTTTCAAAGATTCTTTTTCTTCTTTATTTAAATAAATCGATTTTTTTTCTTTTTAATAAAACATAAATTAAATCTTTTTATTTTATTTTTCTTTTTTCTTTATTTCGTTGTATTAAATTCATTTGGATACTAATTCAACTCAAATTTCGGAGGCAACTTTATGGACATGTTAGACATGAACAAAATAAGTTTTTCCAATAATTTATATCGACTGAGCTTTTTCGGATCACGACAAAACTCAGTAAAAATATTTAAAAATAGATTTGAGTCAAAAAATTTTTAATTTAGAATTTTAAGCTCAAACACTACCTATATTTTGAATCAAACCATAAAACCAACTTACTTTAGGTCCTAAACTATATGCGATGAATCTGGTAAGTTTGGCGAGCTTCCGTTAATTATCGTGTCTTCAAATCTTCAATTCGACTCAAACAATAACAACGGAAAAAGTGTTCTTAGCATCGGAATCAAGCCAACTAAAAATATAAACCTAATAATATCTATGTGATGTCGAGACGGAATTCACTCGACTTGAAAGAAACAATGATGGGGTTGAATCTAATATGAAGCTTTCAGTCTTCTCTCGAAAAGCACGTCTATTAGAAAGCGAGAGTACGTAGTTATTCTTATGTTAATTCATAATTTAGTAGCTTCTACAATTATTAACATTTTCTTATTTTTTTCCCATGTAGTGAGCATACCCGTTTATTAGAAAGCGAGAGCCTTGACAATGTAGAACAAAGACATGGACAATTATTTCCTGATTGGTTTAGACATCGTGCCTTGGATTTGTATTATTAAGAACCTAAGTTGTTGAGTGAAGAGCTTTTCACCTTAGCCATTGGTCCAAATCTGCGTACAGTCCAATATAGAAGGTGCATTATGAATGGTATTCGATATTTAGTTAATCATGTTGAAAGAAATCGCATGACATAAAATAGCGGGGTTATGATGCTGGGGTCACAAAATGGTGAATCTTGTAACTTTTATGGAACCTTGGTTAATGTCATTAAAGTACAATTTCCAAGAGGTTTTAGGGTATTTCTTTTCAAGTGTCTTTGGTACAATACAAATGTCAAGGGTAAGAAAGTTATTCAAGATTATCATCTCACATTTGTTAATGTAAATAGCCGATGGTATGATAGTGATCCATATGTGCTCGCAACACAAACACATAAAGTGTTTTATATTAATGACCTAAAGTTGGGTCATCCTTGGAGAATTGTCTAGAAGATTCAATATAGACACATTTGGGATGTTCCTACAAGAACTGATGATGATGATGGTGATGGTGATAGTAATGGTAATGGTGATCAACAAAATAACGAAGATAGTGATGATTCTGATGTTGATGATAACACTATAAGATCAGTTGAAAGTAGAGATGATGAAACTAGTATTTCATTATTTAGGGATGACGTTGTTCCAGAATATTTTGATGTGAACGATAGTACTGTCAGAAACTTAATCGAGCATGAGAATGATGATTTTGTTAATGATATTTCTAAAGATGATGAAATAACAAGCGAAGATGAAGATAGTGATGCATATAGTGATTATAATTGACAATCTTGGTGAGATTTACTAAATATTAATTTTTATACTTGATAGTTATTTATTTTGTATGAAATTATTTTAGAACTTTATACTTATAAAGTTTGTTCTAATTTCTTTTATGTGATATTATTATAGATTGCAGCTCATGGACAACGACAGAAGAAGCTAAAGAAGTCAAAAGCTCGAATACCTGCTCCGGCTCAGCAATCACCACTTTCGGCTAGACAGTCACCACCTCCACCTGCTATTGGTACGTCGACATCACCGCCAATACTACATTCGCCTCGACAATCACCAGCTCCGCCTACTATTTGTACATTGATATCACCGCCACCACTATATCCGCCTCGACAATCACCACCTTTGCCTGCTATTGGAGCATCGCCATCACCGCCACCACCTCCTCTGCCTCGACAGTCACCACATCCGCCTACTATTGGCACATTGATATCACCGCCAACACCTCTGACTCGACAGTCACCAATACCACCACTTACTAGTCCCGGTATTAATAGAAAAAATTATGTAACTTTATATTCATAAATTTGAAAGAGATATGTCCTAGGACTATTCATAGATTATGATTTGTACTTGGATATTTTATGCTTATTGTTATTAATAAAGTTTATTTATTATACTTTATATTCTCTTGTAAATAATATATATTAATACTAGTTCATCAAGTACGTGACTTGACTGTGGGATGCTAGTAATGTTATAATAATATTATTTAGATGTCCCTAATCATGTGTCAATAACCTAGGATCACATTGATATAATGATTAGAGTATGGGTCAGCTGATGATTATGTTCCACAAGTCATGGATATGGAAATATCAAGCTGAACATACTGATACTTGTTAGGGAACAAAGTATTGGACTAACCCGCTTTGGGGACACTGCGAGGAGTGTTACATAATGTCATCAGTGATGTTCTCCATTTGTGATATTCTATTATCCTCAGACCTGAGATCGCCATGGTTACCAACATAGGGATTAGCATGTCAGGCATTATCAAACGTTGATCTTGATCGAGTAATTATAAAGATGATGACCGAGCATACTATGAACTATGTAGAGGTATGTGGTTGATCAAGATGGGATTTGTCACTCTCAGATATTGAGAGAGATATCGTTGGGCCCCTTGATAAGTGTAATTAATATTTGCATGGCCATGCACAAATGAGATGTCATTTGTTTTAGATTAATTATACTTAGAGATCAAGAAATAAAGATTGAACTATACAAGAATGACACTTGCCTAGTCTTGTGTTCAATCTAGATATCGATTGACAAAAGGAGTTAATATGTGGAATATCAATTTAAGGTTGTGTCGTTTTTGACCTTTATACCCTTTGGATAGTAGTAATGTTTTACTAGAGACCGCTTACTATTCGTATAATAAAACAGGCTTTTAATTATACTGCTAAAGAGTGTAAAACCTACAGGGTCACACACCAAAACGAGTTGGATCAAAACGAATTAAAACGGGCCAAGTTGGACTTGGGCCCAGTTCGTTTGTTGCTTAGGGTTCTCACTAGGGTTCCCTTATAAAAGGGAACCTTTATTCATCTTGGCCGTCAAGGGAAACTCAGAGAGGCTAGAGAGTCAAAATAATTGAGAGAACCCTAGAAGGCGCTAGTACACCAAGCAAGGATCTCACCTCGTTCGTGTGTGCATACCGTAGAGGCGTCGTAATTTCTACGCTAAGGACGACAACAACAGAAGGATCCGATCCATCCTGTTCGTTTTAGTAACATCAAATCACATATAAGGTATGTCTTCTGTCGATTTTATTGAACAGCATAGATCCTAGGGTTTATAGATTAGTGCGTAAACTTGTGTATGTGATGCATAATTACTGCCCTAATTAATAACAAAATTTTTATTGTTATTATAGTAATAATCACGTTAATTATATTGATTTGCAATGACTTATGGTCTTTCTGGGAAAAAAGGAAGCGTGTAAAATCATATGGCAACGGCCTCCACGATATATTGGAAGCTAATAGAGGGAGTAAGATGCCTGTTATTTTTTATGCGAGATTTCAAGTTCCTAATAATGGCAAAGTGGCTGCTCGATTCACTTTGGAAATAGGGAACATTGTTCGAACTTCTGCACCCGTTTGCTACTTAGGATGGAGCAAACTCCCATTAGATGAGAAGAGAAAGATGCGGGAGTCATTACTAGTGAGTTTAGCTTCATTTTAATCCTTTATTTATTATAATTTCATATTTTATAATACTAACTTAATATTTTTTGTATATTTGATATATACTAGGTTATATTTGATGTATACTTATCCAATGTGAAAATTCTTGAGTATGTGGAGAAGAAGATGTAGAAGTTGTTTTCCCAATTCAAGTATAGGTTGCATCAACACTATTTGAGTTATAAAACACCTGGAAGGACGAGTCAATCTCCTAAAGTGTGATTTATGGAATGAGAGACCAGAAAGTCATTGGCATTGATTGTGTGATGAAGTTTATACATCTGCAGACTTTACGGTGCGTATTATAAACTTTCTACGTTAATTTTACGTTCCAATGATATAGTGTATTTTATTTTATTTTCATTGTTAATTTATTTTATAGTATATTATAAAGTTTTAAATTTCTTTTATAGGAGATTTCTAAGATCAATGCTACAAATCAAAAGAAGCATAAATATCACCACAAAGGAGGGGCAAGGCCATTTATACAACATGCAAAGAAGGCCCACAATGTAAATATAAATAAGGTCAAAGCTTATTAGTTTATTTAAAATTTGTAACTTCAAATATTGCGTTTAACTTTAAATGTAATAATGTAAGAAGGCAAGCCTTTGTCTATGATAGATAATTGGGAGAAGCTTCATAAAGATAGAGAAAATTGGATCAATGATGTTTCTAGGAACAAACATGTAAGTCTTACTACTATCCACAATTGATAGTTTATTTTTATGTTGACACCAATTGATAGTTTATTTTTATGTTGACACTCATGATATGGTTTGGGATCTGTGTTGACGGGCTAATTGGTAGTTTACTTAATGTGTTCACACTCTTATCTTATGTATGTTTGGAACCCGTGTTGACAGGCTAATTGGTAGTTTACTTTATAAGTTCACATTCTTATCTTATTCATTTTTGGGACTCATGTTGACGGGCTAATTAGTGGTTTAGTTTTTTTATGTTAATACTATCTATTTTTTCGGACCCCACCTTTTTGCTAAATTTGAATGGTTTATTATGGTAGTAACTATCTATTTTTATGCCCCCACCCTTACATTAAATTGTAGTGCACTGAACTACATTGAATATTTCTTCCTACCTATCCACTTTATTCATTTTATGTTAAGTAGTGCAATCTAGTGCAATGCAATCCAGTGCAATGCAATCCAGTGCAATCCAGTCTAGTGCAATGTAGTTCAGTGCAGGAAATTTATTGCATAAAATAGTTTAGTGCAGTGCAGGAAAATTTAGTGTAGGGCAGGAAATTCAGTGCAGAAAATTCTGTTTGATGCATAAGATATTGTAGTGGAGGAAAATTCAGTGAATATTGTACTATATGTAAAGGTATAAATTAGATTTGGCTAATTCAATGTAGTTTACACTGAACTTTATACTTATTAAGATTTGGCTAATTCGACAAATTATATCAATACATTATACACCTATTTTACTTTGTAAGAAGAGATGAAACGTCCAACTGTAACGACAACTGGAGCTAAACAAATAAGGGATACAGTTCGGGATAAGATGATCTAAGAAGCACCCGAGGGAACTCCGCCCGATTCTATTGTGGTGGACATGGATGCTGAATTGCAAATACTAGGTGAGAAGATCGGGAGGAAAGGACAGTCAATTATGGTGTTGGCATTTTTTCACGTATGGAGGCGTCTAATTCATATGTCACATAATCTATGGCTACTAGTTCTGAGTTGAATGCAAGGTAAATTAAAGCAACTATCAACACATGTTATCACTTTGCAAAAGAAAAATGAAAAATTGAAGGAGCAAATGAAGGCCTTAATGGCTGCAACTCTTGCACAACAACTTCTTGTACCTCAAGATGATGCTTACTATGATGAATTAGGTGACTATAACCTTGATTACTAATTTAGGGATTTAGTGTTTTTTGTTTAATTTTGAACATGCATAAACTTAGTGCATTCTACCTATTTTTTGTTCCTTGAATTGCATTGAGGAAAAGTTGATGTTAAACATCAACTAGGTTAGCCATAGGTGATGAATTAGGTGACTATAACCTCAATGACTAATTAAGGGATTTAGTCTTTTTGTTTAATTTTGAACATGAATGAACTTAGTGCATTCTACCTATTTTTTGTTCGTCGACATGTATTGAGGGAAAGTTAATGTCAAACATAAACTAGGTTAACATTGGAATGATTTTTGGCATCTTTTTCTATGTAACTATTTTGGACGTATCCTTGGTTTATGCAAATATATGTACGTAATTCTATAAATATGTATTAAGTTGTCTTTCCTATATATTATTGTATTTCCTTATTATATTAATGAAAAAAGGGAATAAATGATGAAAAAAGTGAGAAAAATTACCTCACAGATCTATATAATATGTGACACTGTGACATCTCAAAAATAATGCATTTGTGAGAAATTCATCATCACAAATAATACTCATATATAAGGAATAAGTCGTCATAATATGAAGACAGTATGTGGCACCAAAAGCATCACAAAAATTTATATTTGTGAGGAAAAAATCTTCACAATAAGAAGGATAAAGTGAGAAAAATTTTGTTACAAAAAAGAACATAGTGTGATAGAGGAAAATGTCACATTTAACGCAAAAAAGTGAGGCACATTTTGTTACAAAGGTTAACAAAAAAGGTAGCTCGTCCCTTTAATAAGTGACAAAGTGGTTTTTACATATCAAAGGAATGCGTGGCGCCTCAAAATTTTCGTCACTTAATACATTTAATAACTTACTAAGGTGACGACCTTCGTGACGCCGAAAATTCGTCACATATATTCAATTGTGACAAAATTGATCATTTTTGTGATGACTTACGGGTGTCACATAAGCCCATTTTTCTTGCAGTGAGTTTTGGACTTTGCTTCTTGCTCTACTTTCATGGCATTTTTTTCTTGTCACCAATGTGCAATTCTGCTTATTGTTTCCTGACTTCACGATAGGAGAATGTTTTTTGCCTACATCGTTTTCTATTTTTCGATGCCTTTATTCTTCCTTGATTGATTGAAAGTTTTTTAGTGCAGCTTATTTGTTTTTTTTCCTTTTGAAAGGTCAGCAGCCTTCCTCACCCAAGACATAGCCCTAGGCCTTTTGGCATAGCTATCATTATTGGTGTGGTTGTCGCTGCCATCTTTACCTTTTCTGTTTATTTCAATATTCTTTTTCTTTTGACACTATAGGATTTATCCTTTTTTCTACTTTTCTGATTTTTTCTTTTACCCACTTTGTTCCTTCTCACTTTTTCAGGTTTTCTGAGCATCATCGTCCTTGTGATTTGTGAATATTTGCTTTGAAAGTTCGCATTTGACATTGTTGTGTTGTGTTTGTGATTTTTGGTCCGAGAACCTTTGGAAGCGTATCTTGAAGACTTTTTGGGAGAAAAGTCGATAGGCCAAAAGCCCTTTTATAGGGCTTGTTCCTGCGCATCAGTTACAAAACTTTCTCTCTCTAACTTTCTCTTATATCTCCTCAAAGGGTTTTTTTTTTGGTTTGTAAAGAGGATTGTGGATTTTCTTATAGAAAGGGCTTAGAATTTCCTGTAGAAAGGGCTTGGGATTTTCCTATAAAAAGGCTTGGGTCGTGCCTATAGAAAATGACGAACCTGTAGAAAGGGCTTTTGGTTTGTGCCTGTAGAAAGAGTTTCAGATTCGTGCCTGTAGGATGGGTTTTTGGTTCGTGCCTGTAAAAAGTGTTTGGGTGATGGAAACTTAATAGCAAGATCTTTTAATATTGTGTATAGACCGAACAAAAAAATGTAAAACCCTGGTGCAGAATCGAATTTTACCTTCGAGATCTCTCTAGTTTAATCTCGTCACAGCACGAACAACAATTGGTGTAAACGAATCGAGAACACGGGCTCGAAGGAACGTCACGATCTTTTATTGTATTCCTTTCGCCGTGCTATCTTGTACTAAGTGTGGGCTATGGTATCACCAAGAAATTCCCTCGCATCTCTCTAGGCACAAACCCTAAATTTGTGAGAATTATTGTACCACCAGAAAAGGCAAGGACGAAGTATATATAAGGCTATGATAAGGACCCTAAGGAGATATAAGTGTTTGGCTTACTATGAAAAATTGGAATCCTAATTCAATTATGAATTAATTCTTTCCACAAATTATAATTAATACCACTAAAGAATTATGATTGCACTCCTGTCTTTATCTCAAAATTGTCGAGCTCATTGTTATTAAATGCTTATTATACTCCACACCTAAGATTACAGATAACTGTCATTTAAATTAAATTACTGACAATTATATTTAAATGATTTGTTAATCCGTGAGCTTACCATTTAACTTATTTGACATGTCAGATTAACATAATCCACCTACAGGGTTTGACATGATTAAAACTTATAAGCTTCTCAAGAGGTTATCATTAATCCCTATATTGGGACGTGAATTCCATCAATAATTAATATTCATCATACATATAGTGTCGTTATCCAATTCACAGAGCTTATTGATCCATAAATGAAACTCACTATTAATGAGTCAAAACAATGAACACTACAAATATCTGTCTATTAGTTATTTCAAGATTAAAAGCATAAGCAATCATAATAACCATGGGATTTTAAATTGTTTTATAGAGTCAGTATAAAAACAATTAACCTAAACCGGTCTTGTTCAATACACACAAAATGTACTAGCACAATGATTTGAAACTATATTGTTTCCTATAATTAAGATAAACTACTAAAACATGTGCTACAATCATACCGTTGGGTGTCTAATTTCATCTAAGATTGAAAACCACTAGACTTATATTCCACAAAAACTGATGATATGATCTTCTGTTTGTAAGCTAAACTCTACACACCAAATCATTTATTATATAGAATAAAAGACACAATTACATAATATTTAAACAAATAATATAATGCAATAATTGCTCATAAAGATTCTCATTAAAATAGCAAAATTGAGTCTATAAAACAAATCGAAACCAATAGTAATAAAATCATGGCTTTCAGTATATCACTTTATCATTAGGTTTTGCCCTCAGAAAGTGCTTATCATCTTACCGTGCCTTCGCAGATGGCTTATCATATCACCGTTTATCATCTTATCGTGCATCCGCAGAGGGCTTGTGAAGTTTCTGTCCTAACAAGTTTCTCTTTGCCGTCAGAGCTCGTGTGCTGATACTTTTGCTCATACCCTCAATCCTAGTAGGATTACGGATGTTCTGCTTTTTCATGGGTGGTGTACATTATCCGAGACTAGCTTGATTCTTAGGAGACGCAGGGGTCTTTAATTGCAATCCAATTGATTTTGTTGACTTGATCCAACTTTCGGAGATAGAGTTTCTGGTTCTGATGATAGGACAACCATATGGTCGTGGTGATGTGGGTTAAGGCATCCTCAATGAGAATGGTAAATAGAGAGGCTAGCATTGAGGGAGCTGTTTGGGTCTTCTTGTCGATACCCTCAGTGCGTATACTCTCGGTGTCCTTAGTGTATGCAAAAGGAAAGGCAAGTCTTTCAAAAGCTGCTTGAGTGTTCTTGTCGATACCGTCAGTGCATATACCCTCTGCACCCTCAGTATGTTAATGATGATGGAAAGGCTAGTCTTTGAGGAGGTGATCGAGTTTCTTATCGATACCCTAAGTACATATACCCTCAGCACCCTTAGTGTATGAAAAGGCTAGTCTTTAAGGAGATGATCGAGTCTTCTTGTTGATGCCCTCAATGCATATACCCGCAGCACCCTTAGTGTATGCCTCTTGCACCCTCAACATATCTATGGTAGCTTCACGGTTTTTGATTTGCTCTCGTCTTTTCAGGAATATTATTTATGGATTGTGTTTAAGCAGAGGCAATCATGAATATGATACTAAAAAAGAAGAAAAAATGATTCAATTACATTGATAAGAAATTCCTCATACAATTTAGCTCCCCTTCTCCTTCAATTTTCCTTATATTTAGGACGGTTCAAGTAAATTGAATTAATATTATATGCCTCTGCTTAAGGCTTCTTTCATAAAAGAAGGGTAATCTTCTTGGCATTGATCAAGTCTTGGATGGCATGCTTCAAGGCAAAACAATTATTAGTGTTATGTCCATAGCCTTAATGATAAGTGCAGCATTCATTGGTATTCCAACCAGGGGGGAGCCAGATTGGGGGGTTCTTGCGGACTAGCGGCTGTGGAATACCCTCAGTCTGTAGCGTGGCTAAAGTCTGACTTAGTAAAGTCGGTAGGCATGAAAAGGAATGGTCCTTTTTTTTAATGCTCTGCTTTTTTGGCTCTTATTCTTGTGGATAATAGAAGCTGGTTTATTGATGAGGAATCGAGCTTTGGTAAGTCCAAACTTGGTTGATGGCCGGGGTGATCTTCTCGTATTGAGAAGAGGCTTTCTTTGCTTTAGTGGCTTAGGCAAATTCTTTCTCAGTCTTATTAACTACATGCATCAAGGCCTTGTATCGATTAAAGTATTAGTGACCTATACCGCTTCGAACCTCAGGTTTGAAATTCTTGATGATTATCCCCAACTGCTATTCTTCAGGAATTATTTCGACTAGTTGAGATGCTAACTCCCTCTAGCGAGTGATGAAGTCACTGACATTCTCATTTTTTCTCTGTTTCGTAATCTTAAGATTCTTATGGGTGACTTTAAGCTCCTTGTTGGACTTATAATGTTCCATGAACTCCTTCGTTATACTTTTCTAGTCGGCTAATCGGTGCTTCTCTAAACTCAAAAACCAACTGTCGCTTTGTCTAATGAGAGTTTGGTAGAAACCTCAGGATAAGTGATCTTCTTTCAATCCTTATAATTGCATGGTTCGGACATAGGCTCTAAGGTGCAAGTGAGGTGGAATATTCTCAAAGAACTTCTTAATGTGATGGAGTTTGAAACCAATAGGCAAATGGGCATCTGGGTAAAGAGACAGGTTTTGGAGATTGGTGATGTCGTCGGCCTTTTTTCCACCCTCTGGTTTAGAGCTTTTATTTGATCTTTAAGCGTAGTAATGGCCTCATTTTCTTTGGCATGATTGATTACGGTCTCGGGGTATTGGTCCTGGTTTGGAACTTCATTGGGGATGGCTTGGGGATTACGATTTTGAAGGGGTTGGTTATGTTTAGGGTTCAGTCAGGTGGCTTCGGGATCTTGCACTGGTGGTACATTGATATTGGTAGGGGGCACAGAGGGTGGGGGGTTGATGTTGGCGTGAACTGGGGGAGCATGTTGGAGGATATTAGGTTGAAGTGCAGGGCCTCAAGCTTGGTGGCTTTCGACTAGGTTTAGATTTGGATTGGGTTGGTTTGGTTCAGCAGGTGTTTTGGCAGTGATTAGGGCATCAAGACGGGCTTGGGTGGCCACTTGGTGATTTTTCATGATGGCTATAGACTAGATAAGATCTTGGATTAAGTGGTAGAGGTGTTCAAGAGTTAAAGAGCCACCCTCAGTTTGTGGGAGAACGGGACCAAGCAACGGATCCGCTGCACGAGAGGCTTCATCATGCTTACCCTCAGTATTGTTGACCCCGGTTTGATCGATCGGTAGCTCGGTGTTGTGACGATGAGGCATGAACGATGGTGAGTCTGATCTCATGAAACGTCTGGTGTGATAAATAATCTGCGCGTGGTGAAGAATGGGGAGAAAGAAATCGGGGATTGACCAAAAAATCAATATTTTGCCATAGGTTGCATAATTCTCGGAAAACTATGACTCACGGGAAAAATAAAATCAAAAACTACTTTTTTGTGTTTAAGCAAAACAGACCGACAACAACAATTTGAGGGCCCCATGGACAAGTTTAAAATGGGAATATGCATTCCCGGAGTGCCGTTTTAACCTTCTAATTTTGAAAATTTATTTTGGAAAATAACTCATTTTTTTGAAAAACATTTTAGAAAATATTTTGGAAAACCGGGAAGTTCTCTCCTCTTAGAGTTGCTTTTCATGAAAATAATGATAGGAAAATTCTCACTGAAAAATCCTTAGTGAGGGATTTCTACGGGCGAGGTGGGACAGCCTCAAGCCGTACTTGTCGATACGGAAGATTGGTTTATGCATGACAAGACTTATTGATTCATTATTTCTCATGACGGACAGTCAAGAAAATCATGCCGAAATCACATGTACTAGGTTGACTCATCCTATATGCAGCGCAGTTTAAGGGGTAAAGTTTAGGTTCCCTCCTATTTGGCTAGGTCTTGCTATATACCCCAAGGGCGAGTACGTGCAAGGACCTTTTGATATATGTCCCGGGTAAGTGAGAGTTCTCGTCACTCGATATACCTCAGTTGGTACATCTCCAATGAGAGTGGAAATAAGAGCTTTCGGTTTATGTTGACCCAGATGAGCCAACTCCATACTCACCAAGCAGTATTTTCAGGTTAAATAGGGTAATTTCACACTTGCGATAATGCATAATGATAGTGCGTGTCTGTAAATAGTAATTATAAAAGTACATTATAAAGAGCGCTTTAGGATTTGTTCGAGTATTTTAAAATTTTACTTATGAAAAGATTTTCTTCAAACAATAATTACAAACAAAAGGAAAATCAGGGTATCCATCTAGATTGCAATTATGTTATCCTAAAACTAAGGCCGAAAAGAAAAACATGCAAACAAGAACGATTATCCACGCATATTCTACTCTTTTCTAGAGTCTAATCCTCTTAAAAATTCCCAGTAGAGTCGCTACTGTAAGAACTTGCGCTTTCGATGCCGGCCCCCGATGGGCGGAGATTCCTCCGATTTTCTGGTTCGTTTTAAAAAATCGTTTCATTTGATAGATTATTAGAGAAAAAGTGACAGTTTGTGGAGGAAAATAGTCACCAGTTTGTTTTCCTAAACAAACAAAAGTCTGTGTAAAAGAAAAGTATTTATGAATTAAACGACCTCTTAAATACAATTATTGCGAAAACAATTGATTCGAAGAGTTCACGGATTAATTTACAAATCGGGAAGGTGTTAGGCAGCCAATTCACCCTTTCGGTCTCTAAGTAAGATATGTGTGGAATTATAATTGAACATTCGCATGCTTATTAATGTCATCGCATATCGATCCATAATTTTAGGAAAACGGAATTTTGGGGTGGGGATAGAAACCATGTGCTTCATACTTTGCCTTTTGACTTTAGAAATCAGTGTGTGTGTGTGTGTGTGTGTGTGATTTGGAAGATAATTTTGATAATAATATATAGCAAAACGGGTATTTTTTGGAAAAGTTTATGTGACGCCCCAGATTATGTTAGGAGGTTTAGGCCTCCGGAACCCAGTTAATCATAGTGTCGTACACGACGGCAGGTTTATAATATATAATTTAAAACTTATTTATCAATAAATTACATGTAAGGCCTTAATTTTTAGAAAAATTTGGCATGTGGAGTTCGTAAATTTAACAAATCCAAATATGTAAAATTATAAAATAAATCTGATTTCTATAAACTCCGCATTTGTAATGTCTATAATCAATAAAAGAGATCATACAATTTCGTATATCAAATAAATCCTCCAACGAGGTCTCAATCAACCAAAAGGCTTTACATCACGTAAGAATAGAATCTAATACAGGTTTAATAATAAAAAATACACAAATCAACTATATATACAAAAGCTGAGTTGTCTACGGACGACTACAAGTAGTCTAAGGTCATCAGAGGTGTCTATACTTCGTATTCGTGCTGCCCTCGAAGAGAATTACCTGCAAAACTGGTTTGGAAAAATGGGAGTGAGCCAAACACGGCTCAATGGGAACTATAAGAGGTTGGATAAGAAAATACATTTAGGAATGCACATGCAACGTGAGATTAAGAAAGTAATTTGAACCATGTATACATATATATTTATACTATTTCTACATACATATATAGATATAGATAGTACTCTTGTCAAAATAACTTGAAAACTATGTTATATGTAATGCACACCAAGTGCCAGCCCATCCCTGAAAATACGATCATCTGTTATCAGAATCTAAGTAAATCATAATAATAAAATATGTCATAAGAGAACTGTAGGCACTAATCTTATAACCGTCAATTTCATCTTACATCAGACATCTAGGATTTACTCTACTGTGCACAAGGATCGCGATCTAAGCCCCCAAGGTTAGGGTATGCAGCCCCCAAGGCTGGGTCCCCCTGTGGACCACCTAGATGGTGTAGGGTATGCCGCCTCTTGGGGTCCCCCTACGGACCACATAGTATGCCGCTCTTAAAGCGGGGCCCCCCTACATGGACCAGGGTATATAGCCACCATGGCTAAGTCAACCCTATCGACCATTAGTGCCTTACAAAATCAAGGAAGCAAAAAAACTATTTTCTCAAGAATATACTCATATGTAATACACACATACGTACATATATATATATATATATCAAATCATACCTTCATAATAATTCTGTAAACCAAAATCGTATCTAGTTTTTCTATAAATGCAATGTTCAGTCAATACACAAATTATATGTGTATGTGATACTAGGTTTATGTACAGCGATATCATACTCAACTTAATATGTATTTAATATACATGTGCCATTTAAGAAACTAACATCATTGCGTGATTTTATTAATACGACACTTGAATAATTCCAATGGATGAACTAGTATTCTATTGGTATTAAATTCTTGGGTTAATAGAATACTATTCACTAGATAATTTATCTGTTTTATAGCGTGTGTATCGCATGGATATAATCATAGCGACTTTGGTAGTGAAACCATACCCACTATTTTCAAGTGTGTAACTTAAGAAAATATAATATAATTGTTACCAAAATGGTGAGTCCACCACATTCATGGTATTAGGAATTCCAATGGCATGTATACATCATCTACATCGTAAGAACAATACATATACAACTCTATTTTAATACACTAAATATGTAAATGCATCCAAGGCCCTCTATAATTTATACTTATTAAATAATTCCCTTTTATAACTTAATAATATCAGTAGGAGCAATTATGTGTAGCTCTTAATGTACCAAGTTCATACCAAAGTATACTAAAATTATAATCTTGAATAAAACCTCCTTCCTAAATCATAACATAGTATATACACCCTCAAACTGAGTATATGTGCACCCGCGCTAGCGGAAAACGAATAGAGTTCATATGTATAAGCACGAAATCACAATAAAAACATGGATAAAATCTAGAAAACAAGTCATAAACCTTAAACCCAAGACCCATGTATATGTGTATCAACAAGATTATAAGAAAACCCTTAATATTCATTGAGAATTGAATATGCAACACATAATATTAGAAATTAAGTTTGCGTACTAGCGTTCCCACCTTAATAGGGTCAATCCCTTGAAGATTCGCCTCTAAATCGAGCTGAAGGAGCACCAATCTCAGATCCCCTAATTTGTGCCCTATAATGGAAAAGAGAAAATGGGGAAGATGATGAATAGTAAGGATTTAGAAGTGATATGATGGTGGTTTTGTGTAGGATAAAAAGTCTTGAAAGATCACTCTTTTGAACCCTTACAAGTGAGCTCCCACACTCTCTCTAGCCTTTCAATTGGTGGGGGTCGAATAGGTGAAGAAAGGGGGAAGAATGGTGAATAAAAACCAATGAGAAATGGTTAAAAAACCCGCTGGACCCTCTCTGATCGATCAGAGGCCCCATTTTCTGAAGTTCTGTTTGTAATTTGGTTATAACTTTTCACTCGGAACATCGATTTGGGTGATATTTATATCAACGGAAAGGTAATTCAAAGATATACAACTTCACAAGAGAAATTTCTCCAAATTCTTGATGGATAATTCCCAGACATTCGTCGAAGACAGCACTTTGCAAAAGTGCTACCGAACGATCAGAATTTAGCGATTGACTTACTTTGAACACTGTTTTGACCAATGAGATGTATGAATTAGCTTTCGGCCAGAACACGAAAGTTGTAGAATGGATCAAAACCTAAAGGTAGGAATAAATGAGGACTCATTTGGACATCGTGTGAGAAAGTTATGGGCTCTCAAAGTTGGCCAAAAATTCATTTTGGCAAAGGTTCAATTTTTCGCCATTAGCCACCAATTTCGACCGAGGCTTCCCAAAATGTATTCTAACCATTCATGCATACTTAATATCATTAGAATGACTTGTTGGAAGTGTTAGATCAACTATGGAGGCTCCAAAACAAAATCGGCTCCTCCAACGGAGATTTTTGCCTTAAACAGGCTTAAGAAGGAATTTATCGCAAAAGTGAAATACAAGGCGTTACAGTTTAGGGCTTTTCGAAGGCTAATTCGATTTGGAATCGGATATCCCGTAATCCTCGAGATCATTCGTTAATAGTGTACCACAGTTTAATAATTTAAACCGGCATTGAAAAATTCAGTACTCTCATGTTAGATATTTAGGTAAGCATCACGATTTACATATTAAACTAGGTACAAACACGTATTGATTCATTCGTGGCCTAGACTGATAAAATCAAGATTTTATGAAATTAACTAATAAAAATATGTTTAAAAATGGTTATAGCTCGTTCCACACCTTTAGTTTTGAAAACGGAGTTTAGATATGAAATCTAGACAAATTTTGAGATAAACAGCAATTTTTACTTGCAATTGATCAATTATAACAAATAAGATAAAGACAAATAAAAAATTGAAGCTGAAATATAATAAAAAATACCTGAGAGCCTTGAAAATAGTAGAATACTATTTTAGAACACTGTTCTTAATGTCTTAGAGATAACTTAAGCTTTAAATGAGCTATGTGCAAGTGTAATTATATATGTGTAGAATCATTGGGCTGGGCCTGCAATTGTTTGTCCACGGACAAACCTTGTCTAACGTGTGACGGTTATTGCAATTTTAGTCAAACAAAACATCATATTGATCTCATTTTCTAGTATGTTGTTACCCATGATAAAACCTACCTACTAACGAAATTTCAGAATTTTTAGACATCGGGAAGGCCCCAGTTTGATTTCCTAAGATGAATTCTCGATTTTTTTAATTTTTGGAAATTCGCTCCTCGGACTAAGATGAATTTTGAATATGATACTCCCTATATTATTTATTAACTCTCCAAAATATTTGAAAATGATCAGAGTTCCAGAAGTATCGATACATAAAAATCAGCAAAAATGTTTATCCGCAAACAAACCCTTTGTTCGTGGGAGGTTTTTTGAAATTACCGTCAAACGTATTTTTGGATCATTTTTATCATGTTGTTACCCATAATAAAACCTATCTAATGACCAAATTTTAGAATTTTTGGACATCGGGATGCCTCCATTTGATTTCACGAACTGAATTCCCGGAGATCCGGATGTCGAATCGAGTTAATTTTTTAATATGTTACTCCTTATATTATTTACTAATTCTCCACAAACTTTAAGGATTTTAAAAGTTTGAGAAATATCGATATGTAAAAATCGGCGAAATCAGCTTGAAAAAGTTTGTCTGTGGGCGATTTTTTGCAATTCCTGTCAAACGTCTTATTGGATCAATCTAATTTTTTAGAAAGTTTTTACCCATAACAAAACCTATCTACTGACAAAAATTTGAGCTAATTTGGACTTCGGGATGTTTCTCTTTTGATTACCCAAAGTGAACTCCTAGTTTTCTAAATTTTTGGAGATTCTACAATTGGATTGGTCTGATTTTCGGATATGTTTCTCCTGATGACATTTTATAATAAATTTGAAATTTCGAGGATGATCAGAAATTGGGAACTCTCCTTTTCATAAGTTTCCAGGAGTTTTGACGGTTTCCCGTTCCTGCAATTTCTAGTAATTCTCGTAACTTCTTGGTAGGGTGTCCTTTTGGCTTCCTTCTTTGATCTGTATCACATGTATGTAGTGTATATGCGTCTATGAATTCTCATTTTCTTAGAGATTGGGATTCTTGCGAGGGTCGCAAAATGAGGTGTTTATAATTACCTAATATTTGCAAGTTGCACTCTTTTTTCCTTTGGCTAGGTTTTCTCCCATTGGGTTTTCTTAGTAAAGGTTTTAATGAGGCATCATATTTTGCATTTGATGCCAGTTCAATGATCTAGAAAAATGTTGTACTATTTTTCCTTCACTTTGATTATTTCCCACTAGGTTTTTCCTTAGAAATGTTTTAATAAGGCGACTATCATTGCATTGTAGCATAATGGATATCCAACAGGGAGTGTTGTAAAATATTGATATATGGATGTGATAAACGCATAATATTGTCATGTTTAAGCTCTTTCCCGGAGTCGCTTTACGCGTTTATTGCTTTAATTCTGCCTAATTATCCACTTATCTCGCGATTAGTGCCTTGGCGAGTGTTGTATCTAACATTACCCAAGTTGGTGTATTTTTGTAGTATTCCATATTTTTATAGGATTGGAATACAATGGCATCGCATGAGGTGATCAAGAGCAAGCCTAGTAGCTTGCAAAAGTGCTGAGTGAAAAGTTCCAGGCCCATGATCGATCATGGGTTGCAAAAATTCTGGCAGAAGACTCCCATGATCGATCATGGGCAAAGCCATGATCGATCATTGCCTCGCGAGTGCACCAACTCCCTTTTGCTTTTAGCCTTATTTTGGGGAAGCTTGTTCCTAGATATTTTCCCTTGGATTGTTTATTAATTTAAGTACACTCTTAGCTATCTTTTAGCCTAGGGGATCAAGGGAGAGAGGATTATTATTAGATTTTATCTATTTTTTACATTAAGAAGTTTTAGAGAGAAGGGAGAGCTTATTGCTTATTGTTCTTCATTTCTTCATTATAAGTGCTTAATTTGTAAGAATGATTTCTTCTTCTATAATATTTGTTTTTGCATTTATTATGGAGTAGTCTTTTACTAAGGTTACGGAGGTGAATCGCGATATAATTTTCGGTGATTAATGGCTCAATCCATGTTTAAAGTTTGATAAATATTTGTGAATCCTTTTCTTCATCATATCTTTCATTATTTCAAGCTTTCTAGGTATTTTCATATTAAGTTAAGACTTTATATGCCTTGTATATTTAGTTCTTGGTTGTAAATGAATGTACAACATATTTATATGGTTCTAGAAAGCTTGTAGTCTTTTTCCCCCATCCATGGAGTTTTTGTCCGTTTTGTAGAAATTATGAATAGTTCTTAAAACTCCATAGATGGATTATAAATTTGTTTAGCTTATCTTTGATTCATTTATTGATATATCGAGTGCTTCTTACACTTTATGTGATACTTAGACTCTTTATTTTCTACCATAAGTGATAAATGATGAGATGACAAATTTATCCTATAAACTTCATTCCGTTTCATTGTTAGGATTCATTTTCTAATTTTCATTCTTTAAACCATGAGATTACATACACTTGCTTTATGATAAATCTTTTTATGATGAGTTTGTCATATCTATCTCTGATTAGCTTCATTGGGAATGGGTTGCCTTGCTTCACATCCGTAGCTAAGAGGTAGGAATGATAAACTCGTCTTTGGTGGAATGTTGATTGGCTCAATCCGGGAATGAGTCGCCTAGCGTCGCACCCTTTGCTATTGAGAGATACACCAACATTCCCCATATCTCGAGAAACCTTGTGTTGAAATCTTTGTATGAGCTAGTGATCACCGTCTCTTAAATCGTAACCAACCTCCACCTACCTTAGTGCTTTCTTATTAATTTTGACAACTAATTTACATTTGCGTTGTTCTACAACCAATCAATCCAACTTACATAAATCAAAAAACTATTTAATCCGTAATCCATTCCATTCCTTTTCACTTATCCATGTGGTTCGACACTCGGACTTCCGAGACTATATTACAACTTGACGTGCCTGCACTTGGGCTCTATCAAAGCGCGTTCTTTACGTTCCGTCAAGTTTTTGGCGCCATTGCCGGGGATAAGGCAAAAGGCGGATCTCGGGTTTTGTATAAAACCATTCTCTGTGAGTATCTCTCCATTTAATTAATTTGTTTTTCTCCCTTATTCTTGTTTGATTTTGTAGATTTCCTGAGGTGCTATTCGAATTGTTTTCCAAGCCCATGCAAGGGCGATTGTTCGTGGATATTCGAATTATCCCTCCCACATCTCCAAGAATGGCAAACCAAGGTAGAGCAGCGGATCACGAGAGCGATAATGAAGGGGAAGGTGCCCACAATGTTCCTCCTGTTAGGACCATGAGGGACTACCTTCAACCGCCTCGGGCAACTTCGAATTCGTGCATCGTACTTCCCGCTGGCCAAGACGGTGCGTTCTCTTTCAAACTGGATATGCTTCAACATATCCCTTCTTTTCATGGTATGGAGTCGGAAAACCCATACTTGCATTTGAAAGACTTTGAAGAAGTCTGCTCCACATTTCGTGAGGCAAATATTAACGAGGACGTCATGCGTTTAAAACTCTTTCCTTTCTCCCTAAAAGACAAAGGAAAGATTTGGCTAAATGCTCAAAGACCGCAATCAATTCGGTTTTGGCAAGAGCTTCAAGCGGAGTTTCTAAAAAAATTCTTTCCTGTTCATAGGACCAACGCTTTAAGAAAGGCGATATCAAATTTTTCACCAAAAGAAAACGAAAGTTTTTATAAGTGTTGGGAAAGATACAAGGAACTTCTAAATGCATGCCCTCACCATGGTCACGAAACTTGGAGCCTTGTTAGCTTCTTTTATGAATCCCTCACCCCTGATATGCGTACATTTGTTGAGACCATGTGTAATGGTCAATTCTTGAGTAAGAATCCCGATGAGGCTTTATTGTATTTTGATGAATTAAAGGAAAGTGCTCAAAATTGGAACACCTATTCCGAAGAACCCAAAGCCAAAAACTCAAGGAAGGGGTGGGTTGTACGAAGTGTCCAATGAGGATGACATGGGTGCGAGGTTATTCCAATTGTCTAAGAAAGTAGAGGCAATGGAAGCAAGTAAGCTTAAAGAGGTCAATGTAGTATCCTCGAGCCAGTTGTGTGTCATTTGTGAAAATTCAGGACACACTACAGTGGATTGCCCTACCATTCCTGCTTTTCGGGAAGTCCTCAAAAATCCCGCCCAAGTTAATGCTTTACACCAGTACAACCAATACCGTAACCAAAACGATCCCTATTCTCAAAGGTACAATGAGGGATGGAAGAATCACCCCAATTTCAGTTTGGGAGAAAATCAAGGTCAGAACCACAACCAATATCAACAAAACCAAAGGCAACAACAACCTCAAAACTCTTTTGTTCCACCTCAGAATCAAAATCCCAACCAAAACGTGAAAGCTTTGTTGAGATCATTTGTGGACAAAACGGATCGTGATGTGGGTGAGTTAAAAACTCAAATGTCTAAACTCGCCACCGCCCTAGCTACCCAAGAGACGGGAAAATTCCCCTCTCAACCTTTACTTAATCCTAGAGGTCAAGTTCAAGTCATAGAGGGAGGAGAGTCTAGCACTAATATAGAAGAACTCAAATCTATCACAATCCTAAGGAGTGGGAAGGAGGTAGACAAAACTATTGTTCCTAAAACCCCCAAGGTGGCGGACATAGTTGAGCCTCCGAGTGTTGAGGAGGTTGTGGGTGAAGAAAAGAATATAGAGGAAGAGAAGCAAGGAAAGGAGGATTTAGAAAAAATCAAAAATGGGATCAAAGTCCCATTTCCGGAGAGATTGAACCAACCATCCAAATCTAACACCGAGATCTTGGATGTCTTTAGGCAAGTGAAAATCAACATTCAATTGCTTGACGCGGTCAAGCAAATACCTTCGTATGCTAAGTTCCTCAAGGACTTATGTACTACCAAACGAAGGTTGAATATCAAGAAAAAGGCCTTTATGGCGGAGCAAGTGAGCTCCATCATGCATGGCACGAGAGCCCCTAAGTTCAAAGACCCCGGTTGTCCCACAATTTCCTGCGTCATAGGAAATTGTAGGATCAAAAATGCGTTGTTAGATTTGGGAGCAAGTGTGAATGTGCTCCCATATTCGGTATATCAACAATTGAGGTTAGGTGAGTTAAAACCCACGAGGGTTACTATTTAATTGGCGGACCGATCCGTTAAGATCCCAAGAGGGATAGTCGAGGATGTACTTGTCCAAGTCGACAAGTCTTATTTTTCGGTTGATTTCATCATCCTCGACATGCAACCAGTGTCGAATCTTGCTAACGAGATTCCGGTTATTCTCGAACAACTATTTCTTGCCACTTCTAATGCTATAATAAATTGCAAGAACGGAATCGTGAAGTTAACTTTTGGAAACATGACTCTCGAGCTAAACGTGTTCTCTTTGAGTAATAAAAAAGATGACGATGACGAAGAGGAAAGCGAACACGTGAACATGATAGAGTCATGTATCCAAGACTACTTTGTAGCAAACTTCGAATCGGGGTCAACGGAAGTTTATCTAACCACTTCCGATGAACCCGAGGATTGTATGCAAGTGTTTTTCTTGTGTGACAAACAGGTTGAATGTTTGGTGAAAGAGGAAAACAAATCATCGTCCACCAAAAAGCTTGAAGGACAAATGGATCTCAAGCTATTGCCTAGCAATTTGAAGTATGCCTTCATAGGAGCTTCAGACACTTACCCCGTCATCATTTCGTCCGATCTCTCGGATGACCAAGAGGTAAGGTTGGTTAATTTGCTTGGTAAATACAAAAAAGCTTTTGGTTGGACTCTTGCCGACTTCCAAGGAATAAGCCCATTGATTTGTACACATAAAATTCACTTGAAGGATGGGGCAAAAACATCAAGGCAATTTCAACGCCGGTTGAATCCTAACATGCAAGAAGTGGTTAGGAACGAGGTGTTAAAATTTTTGGATGCAAAGATCATCTATCCAATCTCGGATAGTAAATGGGTTAGTCCAACTTAAGTGGTACCAAAAAAATCGGGTCTTACGGTAGTCAAGAATGAATCAAACGAGTTGATTCCGCAAAGAGTCACCACCGGGTGGCGAATGTGTATTGACTACCGTAAACTCAATGAGGCAACTCGTAAAGATCATTTTCCACTCCCTTTTTTGGATTAAACTCTAGAAAGGGTAGCGGGCCATGAATATTACTCTTTCCTCGATAGTTTTTTCGGGTACAATCAAATTGAGATTGACCTAGATGATCAAGAAAAGACCACCTTTACGTGTCCTTTTGGCACCTTCGCTTATCGAAGAATGCCTTTTGGTCCATGTAATGCACCGACCACTTTCCAACGGTGTATGCTAAGTATTTTTAGCGATATGGTGGAAAGGACTTTGGAAGTTTTTATGGATGACTTTACCATCTATGATAAGTCATTCGACAATTGCTTGACTAACCTGGAACAGGTTTTGGAAAGATGTGTGGAAAAACAATTGGTGTTGAATTGGGAGAAATGCCATTTTATGGTAACCAAGGGAATCGTATTGGGGCACATCATTTCGTCAGAGGGAATTAAAGTGGATAAAGCAAAAATCGAATTGATTGCCAAACTTCCTACGCCCAAGAATGTTAAAATGTCCGATCATTTCTAGGACATGCCGGATTTTATAGGAGGTTTATCAAGAACTTTGGTTCCATTTCCAAGCCGATGTGTAATCTACTTCTCAAGGATGCACCCTTTCAGTGGGATGCCAAGTGCGAGGAAGCCTTTGTCTCTCTGAAGCATATGCTCACTACTGCGCCGATTATGCAGACACCGGACTGGAGCTTGCCATTCGAGCTCATGTGCGACGCAAGTGACTATGCAGTGGGAGCGGTTCTTGGTCAACAGAAAGACAAAAAATCGGGTGTAATATACTATGCAAGTAGGACCTTGAATGATGCACAAATGAATTACACCATGACAGAGAAAGAGCTTGTAGCAATTATTTTTGCCCTGGACAAGTTTCGATCCTATTTGATAGGATCGCCAATTGTGATTTTCACGGATCACGCGGCATTGAAGTACATGTTCACAAAGAAAGATGCCAAGCCGCGGCTTTTGAGGTGGATACTCCTATTGCAAGAATTCCATTTGAGCATCAAGGACAAAAAGGGAGTCGAGAACGTTGTGGCCGATCATTTGTCTCGACTCACTTTTACAAATAACATCGAAGAAAGCCCGATCCAAGATTCGTTCCCGGATGAGTAATTGTTGGCGATTACGACACTCCCATGGTATGCAGACATTGTAAACTATCTTGTAATTGACAAGATACCGAAATCATCGGGCGCACAAGATAGAAAAAAGTTCTTGAGCGAAGTGAGGCGATTCTACTGGGATGAACCGTACCTTTTTAAATATTGTGCGGATCAAATTATCCGGAGGTGCATCCCAGACCAAGAAGTGGAGAGAGTTCTGTCTTCCTGCCATTCTGAAGCTTGCGGAGGACATTTCTCATCAAAGAAGACAACCGCTAAGATTTTACAAAGCGGGCTGTACTGGCTGTCGCTTTTTAAGGACGCACAACATTTTTATAAGGATGTCGAAGATGCCAGATGCTTGGAGGTATCTCCGAGAGGAACATGATGCCACTTAATCCAATCCTGATGATTGAAATCTTCGATTGCTAGGGCATCGACTTCATGGGACCATTCCCATCCTCCTACAGTAACCTTTACATTCTAGTTGCTGTAGACTACGTTTCAAAGTGGATGGAAGCCCAAGCGTGCAAGAGAAACGATCACAAAGTGGTGATCCGATTCTTGAAAGAACACATTCTTGCACGCTTTGGCACTCCTAAGGCAATAATAAGCGATAGTGGTACTCACTTTTGCAATAGACCATTTCAATCATTAATGCAAAAGTATGGTGTAAACCACAAAGTATCGCTCGCTTATCACCCTCAGACTAACGGTCAAGCCGAGCTGGCAAATAGGGAGATCAAACAGATTCTAGAAAAAATGGTAAACCCGAACCACAAGGATTAGTCGTTAAGACTGACCGATGCACTTTGGGCTTACCGTACTGCGTACAGAACAACTCTAGATATGTCTCCCTATCGCATGGTGTATGGAAAACTATGTCATTTGCCAGTAGAGTTGAAACACAAATCATATTAGGCAACTAAGATGGTTAACTGTGATTTCGAAAAGGCCGGGCTTGACCGTAAGTTGCAAATAGATGAAATCGAGGAATTGAGAAGAGATGCATATGATAATGCGAAGATAAGCAAGGAACGTGCCAAAATTTTTCATGATAAATCTATTTTAAGGAAGAAATTCAAACTTGGGCACAAAGTTCTTGTTTATGATACTCGTCTGCATCTCTTCCCGGGAAAATTGAAGTCTCGTTAGACCGGCCCATACATTGTCCGTCATGTATTTCCTTTTAGGGCTGTGAATGTCGAGGATCCCAAAACTGGCTACGTTTTCAAGGTGAATGGACAACCTCTAAAGCCATTTTTGGAATTCCCAATTCAAGAGGAGTCCACCACTCTCGAAGACCCGACTTATGCCTAACAAGCATAGGTCGATTTTGTAAATAATGTTTTTTGTAGTATTTTTGAGTTTCAGGAATTTGTTTCGGAAGTTCGGGCGAACTCGAATCTAAACGAACCAAGTTGGGGGGAGTGGAAAGGTGTTTCAAGTGAAGAAATTTCATGGGAGAATTTTTGTTGAAGGTATGATCGATCATGGTTATACCCATGATCGATCATGGGATCAAGTTGAGGAGGCAGTGTACTTTCATGATCGATCATGGGCAAAGCCATGATCGATCATGGTGAACTTTTTCTGCGACATTGCACTTTCATGATCGATCATGGGCAAAGCCATGATCGATCATGGTCCCTCTTAAAAACAGAGCAGCCGTTTTTATTCAACCAAAATCGTGCCCCATCTTCTCCTTAACTCCCATTTCTCTCCATCTCCCTTCTCCAAACCTTTAATCATAATCAAATCAAACCCTCCCCTAACCTTCCCACCTCCACAATCATCCAATTTCACCCCCAAATCCCACACCCATCTCAGAATCAACCACTTTCTCTCTCTTAAACCCCCCCCAATTTCGAGCGCTAGTCCCCCAAATTTCGAAGTTTCTCTCTATTTCTCCTTTCTCCCCATATCAATGGCTGCCATTGCTCCAGTTAACAAGCCAGAAGAGCTTCAAGCCGCGAGGGGTGGGCACCGCAGATTCCGTAGCCGTCAGGAATATGATTGGTGGAGCTATGCTTTTAGGAACCGGGCTGTGATGATCGAGAGGCCCATCATTATTGGTGCTTTAGATGATTTCCCGCAAATGGGAGCATTCGAGCGACACGAGGGGTGGGTGCAATATTTGCGACAAATAGGTAATCAGTGCAATCTCACTTTATGTCGTGAATTTGTTGCAAGCTTGGTGCGTGTGCCCAATGCTGCCTATGCATATGTTGCCCACGTGCGTGGGAGAATTGTATCGTTTAACCTCGAAGTAGTTAGTCGAGTGACGGGGATTTCGGCATTGCCGGATGGTAGCTATGACCTCCCACATTCAGCCCGAATTGTGTATCCCACAGATGAAGAATTGGCCACATTTTTGGCCGGTCGCCCAATGACTTGGATTGGCTCCCAATTTGATAGGAACAATTTAGCACCACAATTTAGGACCCTGTGGCTTGTTGTAGCCAATGCGATAGACCCCACCTCGCACATTCAACATTTATATCCTTATCATGCATATGTGTTTTACGTCATCGCCCGCAATAGGCCATGTTGCCTAGTTCGCTACATTATGCGTAAGATCATGAAAGTCTATAACACGGTGGCCCATAATGAAATGATTAAATTTGGTGTGCTTCTAACCCGCATTTGCTTGGAAGCGGGCATCCAAGAAAAGGACGCCGATCTCAAAAAGATTCAGCGTGCCCCGATAAATAGGTCCACCCAAGCTAGAGCCGCCGGCCAACTGAGAAACAGGCCAAGTTCTTCGGCCGCACCTCCTCCAGTTGAGTCCGAGGAAGAAGCACCAGAAGAGGCAGGACCCGACGCTCTGGGTCTTTCGAGGAGAAGAAGAAGAGCAAGTACGGGACCTGTGGACGATAATATGGAGTTCTTGAGAGAACAATTTGAGCAAATGAATGCCACAATGCACGCGGGGTTTGATGCTCTCAACACTAGGGTGGACGATATGCTAGTCCGACAAGATCATATGGAGGCGGAGATTGCCTCTAGGGTGGAAGTTCATATGGCGGCTCAACAGGAGTTCATACGCCGTCAATTTGAGGAGTTCTACAGTCGATTTCCCCCACCCCCACCTCTTGATATGTGATGATGATGTGATAGCCTGAAAACTCTTTAATTAACTATATTTATGCTCAGTTTTACTTTATTTCTTTTGGGTTGTATTAGAATTTAGACTTGATGTTAACTTTAGAACTTGGTTTTAATGGTTGAATGTTATGGTTTTTGCTTTTGAATTCTAATTCTAACCCGTTTTGTGTATAGTTATTGTTTATCTCTTATTTTTGTATCATGGAAAGCAAAGCCAAAGTAGCGCCCGTGCATTTTCTTGTTCTCTTTCCATTGAGGACAATGTGTGTTTCAAGTTGAGGGGGGTACACTATTTATGTTGTGATTATTTTTGTTTTGGCTTGCTATTGTCTACTTCCATGAGTAGAAGAGATGTGTTTCAAAATTTGTTTTTGAGAAGTTTGAAAATTGATGATTGATTGAGTTGTTGTTCAAATGAACACTATTGTTTCATTAGCTTTTGGCATGAATTCTTTGATCTAGATAGGAATTTGAATGATAATCTAAATTGCCTTGCTTCACTTAATCTCATATCCCGTTATATTCTCCTGTTCCACATGCTAGATCGCTTCGGTTGTTTCCAATTCGGTAATAACACTTAGATTTATTTTCATTGAGAGAAGAAAATTTTTTGTCCAAAAATGATGGAAGCTCTTTCGAAAAGATTCTCCAATGAGAGGACAAAAGCATAGCACTTTGATAACTTGGATGACTTTTATCATAATATTGACTTAAAGCTTCACTTGACTAAATTCTATCTCTGGGTAAAGGTTACCATATGGGAAAGGGTGAATAGCTTAATTCAAGCTCCAATGAATGAGCAGTATTTTGAAAATGTTGATAAGTGAGACCGCTGCCCCCCCCCCCATAGAGATGAAAACTGCCCTGATCTAATTTAGCAAAATTTTCAAGAAAAAGATAAAGAAAGTGTTTAGAATCGACAAATCTTTGAGCTTTTGTTTTTGAAAAAGTTCTCTCTTCCTTCTCGAATGATTATAACTCTTTGTGTTTATATCGAATTGTTTGAATCGAAGTCTAGTTTGTGACCATTGGAGAATAGGGGATTGTGTTCTAAAGGAGATAGGCGAATTAGATGGTCATTCAAAAGTCCGTCATTCTGGAAAATTGATAGTAATGCCTCCTGCTTTGCAAATTGAAACTTGAATCTTCATTCTCATCATTCATCATGATCAAACTTCTAATGTTTGTAGGTATCATTTCTGAAAACCTTCACGAGATGCAACTTGTCTTCTTTGGGAACTTAGAAGTTAACAACTTTTTGTATAGCGTAGTGCTTTTGTAATTATTATAATTTTTGTCTTGCTAAGGGACTAGCAAGAGATAAGTTGAGGGGAGTTGATAAACGCATAATATTGTCATATTTAAGCTCTTTCCCGGAGTCGCTTTACGCGTTTGTTGCTTTAATTCTACCTAATTATCCACTTATCTCGGGATTAGTGCCTTGGTGAGTGTTGTATCTAACATTACCCAAGTTGGTGTATTTTTGTAGTATTCCATGTTTTTATAGGATTGGAATACAATGGCATCGCATAAGGTGATCAAGAGCAAGCCTAGTAGCTTGCAAAAGTGCTGAGTGAAAAGTTCCAGGCCCATGATCGATTATGGCTTGCAAAAATTCTGGCAGAAGACTCCCATGATCAATCATGGGCAAAGCCATGATCGATCATGGCCTCGCGAGTGCACCAACTCCCTTTTGCTTTTAGCCTTATTTTGGGGAAGCTTGTTCCTAGATATTTTCCCTTGGATTGTTTATTAATTTAAGTACACTCTTAGCTATCTTTTAGCCTAGGGGATCAAGGGAGAGAGGATTATTATTAGATTTTATCTATTTTTTACATTAAGAAGTTTTAGAGAGAAGGGAGAGCTTATTGCTTATTGTTCTTCATTTCTCCATTGTAAGTGCTTAATTTGTAAGAATGATTTCTTCTTCTATAATATTTGTTTTTGCATTTATTATGGAGTAGTCTTTTACTAAGGTTACGGAGGTGAATCGCGATATAATTTTCGGTGATTAATGGCTCAATCCATGTTTAAAGTTTGATAAATATTTGTGAATTCTTTTCTTCATCATATCTTCCATTATTTCAAGCTTTCTAGGTATTTTCATATTAAGTTAAGACTTTATATGCCTTGTATATTTAGTTCTTGGTTGTAAATGAATGTACAACATATTTATATGGTTCTAGAAAGCTTGTAGTCTTTTTCCCCCATTCATGGAGTTTTTGTCCGTTTTGTAGAAATTATGAATAGTTCTTAAAACTCCATAGATGGATTATAAATTTGTTTAGCTTATCTTTGATTCATTTATTGATATATCGAGTGCTTCTTACACTTTATGTGATACTTAGACTCTTTATTTTCTACCATAAGTGATAAATGATGAGATGACAAATTTATCCCATAAACTTCATTCCGTTTCATTGTTAGGATTCACTTTCTAATTTTCATTCTTTAAACCATGAGATTACATACACTTTCTTTATGATAAATCTTTTTATGATGAGTTTGTCATATCTATCTCGGATTAGCTTCATCGGGAATGGGTTGCCTTGCTTCACATCCGTAGCTAAGAGGTAGGAATGATAAACTCGTCTTTGGTGGAATGTTGATTGGCTAAATCCGGGAATGAGTCGCCTAGCGTCGCACCCTTTGCTATTGAGAGATACACCAACATTCCCCATATCTCGAGAAAACTTGTGTTGAAATCTTTGTATGAGCTAGTGATCACCGTCTCTTAAATCGTAACCAACCTCCACCTACCTTAGTGCTTTCTTATTAATTTTGACAACTAATTTACATTTGCGTTGTTCTACAACCAATCCAACTTACATAAATCAGAAAACCATTTAATCCGTAATCCATTCCATTCCTTTTCACTTATCCCTGTGGTTCGACACTCGGACTTCCGAGACTATATTACAACTTGACGTGCCTGCACTTGGGCTCTATCAAAGCGCGTTCTTTAAGTTCCGTCAGGATGTCCACACGTAATATTTAAATATACAATATGTCCCACATTGGAATTGTGGTATGAATAAGGAGATTACCTCATATTATATATAATGTAACATGTCCCACATTGATTTTGTAGAGAAGTAATGATGTTAACTCTTAATATAAATAGATCTAACCCCTACCCATATTATATATTAGTTGAATAAGAAGATTTCTCTTATTCTCTTATTTATCTCTCCCTCTCTAATATTTTCACACTTTAAAGATTAATAAATTATACGCTCCCTAAATTACTTATACCTTCCCTTCAATACCTCATTTTTAACTTCACCAAGTTAAAAAGTTTATATCTCATTATTAAATTTATGTCTCATTTTTGCATTAATCAACACTTTAGAAGAAAAATGAATTTACTTTCATATCTTAACTATTCTTTAGCAAACAAAGGGTTACTTAAAATTCTTTTATAATTTTTTTATTGATAACTCAAAAGGAGGTATAAAAATCCCATTGTAAATTTAAATAACGTTCCAACAGATTCTAGTAAATACTTAGTTCTTCATAAATTAAAATTACCACCAATCATGCAACAATTACCCTAACCTATAAGTCCCATGTTCAAATTTAAATAAAACATAAAGCATATCAATCACCTCGCTATGTCATAAAAAAATATTAAATTAAAAAACCCCAATTTAGATGTTATAAGTTCAATTTTCTCCGTAATAACAACATTTTGCTTTACTCCCTTTGATAAAACATCAAAATTAATTGAATTTATCTAATGGTTAACTTCAAACATTGCTATCTTGTATTTCCTTAAATGCGTAAACACTCTGAATCAAATTTAATATCATAATATTGAAGCGATAAATATTTTGTGCTTTTGAATTTTTACAAAGAATAATAATATGTATACAAAAAGTCTTACACATGTTAATAGGGAGTAAGCCCAAAAAATGAAAGAAAGAAAGAAAGAAAGAAAGAAAGAGGTTCTATAATTATAAAAAGTCTTAGAGTATCTCCAGAAATAGTATATGTTGTGGTTTTGTGTATAGTTTATATAACTTATAAAAAAAATCAATCTTTAGTGGTCATTTAAATTTGACTTTTGTGTAAAAACAAAGTGTAAAATATACTCCAAGTTTACATAGCCATGTAAGCTTTTTCTCTCCCCAATTTTTTTTTATAAAACTTTAAAATGTAAATAACTTTTAATATAAAACATATATTTTAATGAAAAATATATATTTAAAATCTACTCATCAAACTTAATAAATCAAGATTCATTGTCATTATAAGATTACGTATACAAAATTTTTAAAAATAATAATAAAAATTGCACAAAATGACGTTAAACATGTGCTGCTATCTTTATTTTATTTTTTTCAAATTTCAAGATATGTGTAAAAGTGGTTTGGCACATAGGATTTACGCAATAAATTTTACACTACGATTGTAGATGCTTTTACACATGTTTTATTTACTTATATTCTAATAAGAGAAAGATAGACAAAACTATATTATTGGGGTGGAATTTCCATCCACATAAAAGTTCGATATAGTGCATTTCTAATTAATTACAATTATACTCTTTTAGTAACGTGGATTATCAAAGAAAATTAGAAAGATAAATATTGTTTGGTGTGAACACCCTAATCCACGAATCTCGTGTTGATCTAGTTTTCTACAACACGAACATTTTTTGCATCGAGTCTTTAACCAAACAGAATACTAGGAAAGCCCGAAAGACTAACTCATGCATATAGAAGTCTATTAGGGAAGCCCTGACTTTGCGTCATATTTCACCATTCCTGTTTTCAAAATAGAACTCACCAGTGTCGCCACTTCACTGACTATAACGAGGATTGGCCTAGCTTCCATCCCAATCGGTCTTTAGAGGTGTTCAATCAATCTTAATAGGGTTTCAATCGGTCTTTAAAAAAGTGGACCGGTTATCAAAAAATGGCAATGTAAAGACCAATCGGTCTGAAGGTGTCCCAATCAGTTTTCCATGCTCTTCAGTCAGTCTTCATCGCGATCGGATCAGTCATAGGTAAAATAGTACGAATTTCATAAACACCAATCGGTCTTTTACGAGAACGAATCAGTCTTTTGTAAGCACGGATTGGTCTTTAGTTGTGACTAATCGGTTTACCAGTGCCGCACCCTGGTGCTGCAAGCACAGTGTCGCACGCCCGTTCCGCACCCTGGTGCAGTACAGTAGACAAAGCGTGTTTTTTGTCTATAAATAGGACCTAGGGGACCCATTTTGGGGGAGAACAGTAGAGAATTCACTAGGGAGGTTTAAGAGAGTGATTAGAGAGATTTTTATGAGTTTTGGCAATTTTTTAAAGAGAGAAAGAGCTTTAGAGATAGAGAATTATAGAGAGAGAAAGAGCTTTGAAAAGATAATTTATAAAGAGAAAAATTTAGAGAGAGACAAGCAAGCAAGAAGCAAGTTTTATTTCTTCTCAAGCGCATCAAGTAAGCATTTCTATGACTATTCTGAATTTTAATTACTAGTTCAATTACAAGTTTTAACCAAGAAAATTATATAATTTGCAAAGAAAGTCACTTCTTTTAAAACAAGTCCTCTCTAAGTTAATTCCTCGGTATATTAAATCATTTGAAATTCGGAATGTATTAGGAATATTTGGCATAATTTAGTCTTACCACCATTGAATCTCTCATATTTACAATGTTTTTATGTGTTGATGCTTCCTTGGTATATTTGTGATTCTTATCACATTGTTTAGTGGAAAGATTTAGCCTTGTTGGATGACAAAACATGCGACACGTTCAAAATCTAAATTGTCGAAATCATATACATAGAAGTAAAGTTGTTATGGATAAAAACTTTTGTGAATGCACTATGAAATCAAGAGGGAGATTGCCATCTAAAATTTTGAGGACGAAATTTTTATTACTAAGGGAGATTGTAATACCCATTATTTTAAGGTATTTTAATTGGTTGGGTGTAATCTAATTTAATTATATTAGTTGAGGTGGAAAAGGATTTAAGTGTTAACTTTGTACAAGTAAGGGGATAAATTTTGTGTAATGAAGCCTCGTAGTGTTTTAACGATTCTTATTAATTATATTAGCTTTTTTATACTCATGTGAGTGGTCATTTAATGATTTGGATGGTCAGAATGGGTTTCGGTTTGAAAATCATTAGTTTTGGCCTTACGCGATTCTTTAATTTTAGTCAACATTGAAGCATCGTAACTTTCTCGTCTTTTATCCAATTTAATTGTCGTTTGTTCCTACTTCTAGGTTTCCTATCATTCTACAACTTTTTTTATTTTAACCGAAGTCTAATTCACACTCCTCGTTGGTCAAAACATTGTGTGAAGTAGGCCGGTTAGTAAATTTTGATCATTCGGTAGCGCTTCGGTAGAGTGTTGTTTTTGGCTAATTTTTAGGAATTATTTGTCCAAAATTTGAGAAAACTTCCTCTTAGAAAGTTTTAGATCTTTGAATTACCTTTCCGTTGACATAAAGAACACCACAATCGAAGTTCCGAGCGAAAAGTTCTGACCGAAACAAGAACATCCCAAAATAGAGCAAAATTACTCGTGAACTGGTATGGCATTTTTAGTATACCGGTCCGGCAGTTAAAATTTGGGAAAATTGAGCCCCAGGGACCGGTATTGGGTATTTTGCATACTGGTCCACCAGTTAACTATTCCCAAAGACTTAAACTCGTTTTAAAGTGTTGTAACCCATTTTTCACCCCATTTTAGAGGGAAGCTTCTAGAGAACTCTAGAGGAGGATGGGAGCTCATATGTGAGGATTCTTGGAGAGATTTTAAATGCATCTTTCATCATTTATCGAAGAATCAAAGCTCCAAATCATTTGAATCTCTTCCTCTTTCACTATTCATTATCTTTAGCCTTTGAGAACTTTGAGATTTCATCAAGTAAGGCTTGGATTATCATCTTTCCTTTATCCTTTCGGCCTATCGACTCAAGGTAGGGGTTTATATGACCTTAAAACTCAATAATATAGTTTAAATGTTTTCAAAACATGTAATATGACTTGTTTGATGAAATTTATCATGTTTTTCCCATGTTTTCTCTAAAGAAATTATAATATATCTATTGAGTGCATGTCTTAAGGTTTGCAAAGGTTCAAATGTGAGATTTGAAACCATAGATGCCATATACAGATGATATTCTTATATTTTCAAACTCTATGAAGTATTCCATAGGTGTGTGACTATTATGAGGTTATGAAAATTATTGTTGTTCTGTCATATATATCATGGAATATGGATTTGGAATTGTTGAAGTGTATGGGGCATAAATTACTTCAAATGCTTATTGAATGGCATGAATATATGAATTGAGGCAAGATATATCAATCAAACTCGCTATTCATATGTTGTTGACTTGTATGAGATGCTCCTTAGATATACGTGTGTTGATTGGATTAAGAAGAACTATAAAAGGGCTTTTGTATATGATAAGGAACATAGATGCATGTTTGAATGAGAGTTGGATGGCATATATTGTCTTTAGATGTTGTAAAAAGCATGAATTGCATATTATGAATTATTATTGTGTCAACCTGGCATCTTGGCGGTATTCTAGCTAGTTCGGATCTCTCTGATAGCATATGGCATGGATGTTGTTTCATGAGGAGCTTATATTTCTTTATCTATAACTTATGCTTGTGGTGGAATATCTGGATGCTTCAAAGATTCTTATTTCTTATGGCAATTTATGAGGACTTTACAACTATATTGATATCTCATTGTCAGAGATGATTAGATAATGGATTTCTTGGCGATGATTATAAGTGGTCATGAATGACCATAATGATGTGAATTCCATATGGGAATCTATATAATGGTGCTTGCCGGGATGAAAAATAAGTAGGGCCCGGTGCCCTTGGGTTGAAAATCCCTAAACCCCCGGGAGAGAATTGTTTGGCTGCTTATAAGCCATTGGCGAAAGACCCGAGAACCAAGGCAATTGACAAGGCGCCATGGGTTCGGTTTATATCTATTCTCGTACTGATTGAAGGATGGGTCCCATTTATATTATTGAATCTGAAATGCATTTCTTGGGGCAAAGAATGATATTTTCTTATTAATGATTCGGATTCTCAATGTCACGACTATGGCTAAGTGACTGGAATTGGTATATATCTATTTGGCGACGTGACCCGGCGGTTGACACAAGGGAGGTAACCTGCATTTGCATGAGCATGCATCATTATAAATTAATCGTTTATGAAATGTGTACTTCGTTTAAAGTAATAAGTTCTGAAATGTTTTCAAAAATTGTACCCTTTTACCCCCTATTGAGTGACATGCTCACCCCGTTTTTCTAAAACCTTACAGGTATTCAAGAGTCTAGAGAGGACAGGGACGCGACGGGAGCGAGTTAGTGGCTCTGATATGGATTCATTTTTGGTATGTATATATTCTCATGGGAGGCCACGGCTAGCCCGAAGTGCAGTATATTATCTTGAACTTACTCGGTTGGTTTTGTGAAATGGTTATCTGTATGTAGGAGTGTTTTGTACAGCACTATCAGCTTGTATCTTGTTGATTGACACGTATGACATTACTGCTTAAATTTCTTTGTGTATTTACATATATATCCATTTTAGTCAATCTAATATGGGGTAGTAGCACTCTAGGTCTTAATTACGGGTGTTATCCCGATAATTAAGGTAGGGTGTTACACGGGTGGTCGAGGTCCTGGATTCTCACATTTGGTAGTTATATTTTTGTTATCTTATAAGATTTTTATTGATGATAATTTGCATAATGTGTTTTTAGATGATCCCTAAGGTTAGTGTATAGTAATGTGTAATTCCTACCTATCACTTTTACACAAAAATTGAAAATATGATATTTTTTTTTAAAAAAAATGCAATGGTATGTTTAAACAATAGCAATGCATGTTAGATGCAATTTTTTTATTTTTTTCTTCTATTTATTGAATTTTATAATTAAAGTATCTATATATATCATGCATTATTGGATGTTAAATTTAAATCCAACTTAAGTAGAAGGAGAAAGAGAATTAATTTCAATTTATGAGATAAATATTAGGAGAAAATACCTGTTTACTTTATAACATAAATTAAAATTAATTAAAAGATAATGATAAATAGAAACGAAGCATATATGGAAAGATCCAAAAGTACATAGGAATTTTATGCTTGATTTTAGAAGGAGAAATGAGACTTGAGTGAAGTTAAACTTGTTTAGTTTATCACCATTGAAATTAGTTAAGAGATAAATATGAGCTGTCGGATTAAAACATAAAAGTTGAATTAAATATGTGCCACCAGTTGCGAAGATAAGTGAAGATTAGATGTGATCTAAGCCACCAGGAGAGAACATAAGTTAGGAGAGTCCCAGTATATTGGGACTGACACGATTTATTAATAGATTATTTGTTTAACGTCTCTTAAATCTCATATGTCATTTTATATCATTATTTTAAATATATTTTTATGAGTTTTGGGCAATATAATTGGACTGATTCATCCCTTCTTCATATGAACGTGCACATGGTGAAGACAAAATTGTAATCATCATGGATTTTATCTTTGAAGCATTATCGACTATCAATACTCACACTTAGAGAGGCAATAACGTCTTTACGACAATGACTATGACTATCAAATGCCATCTTTCTTTACTTTTACTAATTTCTATAAATGATTTTTTTAAGTATTTCATTTATTTGTGTTGTTAATTTTAAATAAATTTTAAGAAATTATTTAATTTGCCGAAGACTCATAAACATTGGTAGTGCTTCTATCAAAATCAAAATCAGTCATTCTCTAGCCATGATCCATGATATTAAAGCCACCAAAAGAGTTATTGTCATTAATCAGAGATTGAACTGCCATATCATTCAAAACAAAAGGTGATGTTGAATTTAATCAGCTTATTTGTAAATTCATTCGCCATTGAAAATTGAAAATTAATTATCATCTTATTGTTAATAACAAAAATGCCATTGTAAGTTAATCCACCAAATAAAATATAAACATTCATTTTTATCAAATGTTATCTTACCAAAATATTCCCATCTTCTCTATTATAAAAAAACCACAATCTTATTTTTACTCTTCTCACCTACCTTTTCTGTCTGGCCATCACCTTTCCAAATGAAGTTTAATCCGTCCAAGATCTTCAAATTCTAAAAAAAATTAAAATAAAATTATATTCTAGGTTTCCAGCAAAAGTTTATTGTAATCGTATTAAAATAAAATAAAAACTTTTTTGAAAGAAATTAAGCATAAGTGAATTGTTGCTTATTTGAGCAATTTCGTTTGCAATTTCAAGCAATTTGTTCTTACATAAAAATCAGTGGATAGAGAAAGCCTCCATCTAATATATTTTTTGATTTCTGGCTTATGTACTCGTGCTTAAAAGGACAATAAAAATCTAAAACAGAAAATTTAGGACATCTGAGTTTTAATTAATCCAATGTATAAACACTTCGTTATGATTAGTTGTCAAGTTATAGAACGTCGGTATATAGTAGATGAATAGGTAATTTTTATTGATGGAGGTTTTGAAAATTATAGCATTCGGTTTTGATTGAATAGAGTATTTTTCGAATTTCACATTTTTGTTAATTTCACTTTTGAAAAAGTTCTTTAATTTTGTAACTTTATCCAATTGTTGGATAAACTAAAAGATAATGTGGACAAACTTCGTAATCGAAAAAATGTGGATAAATTAGCAAATCACGTGGATAGAAATAAAATTAACCAAATCAAATTATTGATCCACAAACTATTTAGCTTTGAAGTTTTAAACAATAAAAAACACAACATATTTTAACACATCTTCTTAGTTAAACTCGCATGGCAGAAAAATCAACCTTTACCTTTCCAATTTGTCTTCATTTCAGACTTCTCAAGGCCTTGATGGTGTTGCTATTAAATTCCATTCATATGTTCACACACCTTCTGAATCTGAATTTTCAAGTTCAAATGGCTTGTTTAGTGGTTTCAATATTCAAACAACATCGGAAAAAAGAAAAACAATCAAATTTATGAAATTTAAAAATTTCAATAAAGATTCCAGACTTTAAACAAAATTTCATAATCACATTAGATGAAAAACTAAACCACCCTTGTAATAAGATAAGAAAGTTAAGATGGTTTGATTTAAAATATAAATGGTGGTTGAACGTTAAAATTAAAATCAAATTCATTGTGAATCAAAATTATTTTTAAGTTTTTTTACTCAGTTTTTTTCAAAATTTGAGAGGTTCTGTTGATACAAATTAATGATAATTTTTTTTTCATATATAATATGCTCCATATGTTGCATTTAAAATTTGAGTAAAATTAGAGTTCAAACAAATTTAATAGAATAAAAATCGTGAAAAAAAAGGGGGCGAGGGGGGGGGGGGGGGGGGGGGTTTGGAGTTGTGGAATTTATGTTTGAAAAAGTCAAACAAGACGTCACCTTTTCAGAACTTTCAGATGGGCCAAGCCCATTAATGTGTGTTCCCTAGCCACCTGGAGAAGATTTTAAAAAATCAAAGGTCCGCATGTTTTTAGTGCTGGACCGGTACAAGCTTATAAAATTTGGACCGGTCAGCTCAAATATATTCTATGGATTTAAATTCTAATTTTGGACAGGTACAAATTTTGGGGTTTTATATTGATATGACGCATATTTTTGGAGTACGAATTTTTTATTGTAAAAACTCTAAATGTTTAGAGCTTCAGTAATTTGGTCGTAGTTTTGACAATATTCGACAAAGCTTTGTTGTTTAGTACTATAACTCCGGCAATAGTTACCAAAGTTTCAATGGGTGGCGGTATAGGAGGTGGGTGGTGAGTCTTAGTGAGAACCAATGGTAATAATGATATAAAAGATTCTTGTCAGATTATAATTGAGTATTCAAAAAACGTGTTTTATTTTTGAAGTACACAAAGATTAAAAATTATCCTTATGGCTAAAATAAATTATGCTTGAATATAATTATTGAGAATGTGCTTACAATCTATTCTCTCTAGTATTTTTTATGATTTTTTAACAAGTTAATTTGTCGACCCATTAAAAATAGATCCATTAAAAATCTACTGAAAGAAAAAAACCCGAACCAAGAACAAAGAACAAAGAAATTGAAACTGGGTATGTTTGATTCGAGTCTTGGGTAGCGCTAATGCAAAACTAAACCGAACTAAACTGAAGAACCGAAATGAACTGAACCAAATTGACACGAACCAAACCAAACAAAATCGAATCATTGCAAATATGACTCGAAAATAATAGTACTTCACCATCTAAAATTTTATATTTATAAATTTACAAGTTTTAGTGAAAACCCAACTCGGTGAGCTTTTATGAATATTGGAATAATATTATAGATATAAGAGTTAATATTTTTTTCTTTTCAACATAAGCAGAAGCAAGCACCGAGTTATCATTTCTTTAAAAATTAAAATAAGTATTGGCTTGCAATTTATTCATTTTTAGAAGAAATATATATATATATATATATATGAAAATTGAATGAAATGTAACCAAAATCAAACATTCAAATTTGGTTTGCATTTGGATCTCCTAATTTTCACTATGATCCAAACCAAAACACCACTAGTATGGTGTTTGGTTAGATGTTTTGTGGGTATATATAGCACGTCACTTTTTTTTTTCCTTCCAATTAGCGGAGGTTGAATTGGGTATAAGGAAGGGTTAATTTAACAAATTAATTTATTATAATGAATTAACATAAAACATGGGTCAAGTTAATTCAAATTTGGGTTTAAATAAAAAAAATTTACTTTATTACTGTGATGAACCTCCTAACCTTAAAAAAATCCAGGAAGAAGACAAAAATTTATTTTATTAATGTGATAAACCTGTTGAAATTTGTCTGAAACACGTTATGATATTGACAAGACCGCGAAGAATATAAACATTTATACCCATTACTAGGTATGCTAGGCATGACCATTAATTTATTGAGTATAGTTTTTTCTCCAGCAAATTACTTATTACAACCATCTACTTAAAATTTGGTTGGAACTATTCACACATCTTAAAATTTTATGTAACACTTCTTCTGTTAGCTCAGTACAATAGGGCCGAATATATGATAATTTACTCGGTACAATATGACCGAATTATTGTTGGAAACAAAAAAAATAGATTGACTCAGCCATATTGCACGCATTGAGTAATGTACACGTATTCGGCTCTATTGCATCGAGTTAATGTGCAGATACTCAATTTTATTGCACCGAATCAATGTTGGATTATTACAGAGAGATTTAGGGTATGTCAATATTCCCACCCTATTATTATTTATCTGTATTATATAATATTTTTTTAAAATAATTTTCGTCAATTTAAAGCAAACAAATGTGGTTGGGGCATATAAATGCAATGAGAGAAGTCCATGCCCATGTACCCAAAAAAATCAGAGACAATATTTTGTGTCCATACGTACAAGCAAAATTAATGAAAAGAGGACATATGAAATTGGCCTTAAATTAATTAGGCGGGACCTATCAGCACCTATCATTTTATTTATTTGTTTGTTTAAAAAAAATAAAAAAAATTAATTACCTTAAGTCATACCGTTTAGTATCCACCCTAAATTAAAATTAGAATAACAAAATAGAAACTTTTTATCATTACAAACAAATAAAACTTAAGTGCCCAAACTTTATCCATCGGAGTTCCAGTAGTCACCATCGGAGCTTGGGCGATCTCATCGGAGTTTCAGCAACAACTTTTAGATACCTCACTGGAGTTGCAGTGACATCTGAGTACTTAAATTTCATCGAAACTCAGTATAATTACTACAATTATGTTTTTGCGGTAATCCACAATCAACTAATGATATGCAAATTTATTTTTACTCTAAATTCGCAAGCTATTGATGATACAAATTTTAATGCAAATATGTTTGAGCACTATATCTGGAAGCAGCTAATGATATATATTTTAGTGCAAATCTATTTTTATACAAAATTCATTGACAATTTAAGATATAAATTTTAATGCAAATATACTTTTGCACTAAATTAAATCCGGCAATGGTCAACGAAGCTCCGTTGACTAGTACAGCTCCGATTATGTCACCGAAACTTTGATGTAACATATAAAAAATTGTGGTGAGTATATAATTGACCACTCAAAAAAATGGGTTGTATCTTTTAAGTGCACAAAGATTGAAAATTATCCCTATGACTAAAATAAATTGTGGAGGAATATGAAAGTGTCATTGGCTTGAATATAATTATCAAGAATGCATTTACAATCTATTTTCTCTAGTCATTTTTATGATAATTTTTAATAAGTTAATGACCATTAAAAATCGATCCCTTAAAAATCTAACCAAAAAAAATCGAACAAAAACAAAGAAACTGAAACTAAATATGTTTGGTTTGGGTTTGGGGTGTGCTAATGCAACATCGAATTGAACTGAAGCAAACCAAACCGAATCATTACATAGATGAATTGAAAATAATATTATTTCACTATCTAAAATTTTATATTCTTAAATTTACAAGTTTTAGTGAGAACCCTACTCTTTGAGTTGTTATGAAAATTGGATTAAGATTACATAAATAAGAGTTAATATTATTTTTTGTCCAAAATTATTAAAAACAATCATCAAGTGTTGCTTTGCAATTTATTTATTTAAAAAATATATATATATATATATATATATATAAAAACTAAATAAAACCGAGTCAAAACAGCACATTTAAATTTAGTTTGAATTTAAATCTGTTAATTTCCACCTGACTAAAACCGTGGACAACGAGAGACGAGATACAAGAAAGTGAAAAATGAGAGACGAGATACAAGAAAGTGAAAAATGAGAGACGAGATACAAGAAAAAGAGAGTGGACGACAAAAGATGAACGGGGAGAGAGGGAGAGAGGGTGCTGCAAACGGTAATGGGTTTTGTTAGATGTTTTGAGGGTTTAAATAACATTGCACCCAAAAATAAATAAATTTACATAAAAGTATTATTAATAATAGTGTATATTTAAGTTTTATATAAAATATATAAAATTTGTAAATTTTTTAAGTTCTAGTAGTCTTTTAAATTTAACTTTTGTATAGAATGAATGCGTAAAATACACCCCAAGTTTACACTGTCACGTCAGCTTTTTCTTTCCTCATTATTTTATAAAACTTTAAAATGTAATAACTTTTAATAGCAATCATATATTTTAATAAAAATTATATATCTAAAATCTACTTATCAAGACAAACAAATCAAGATCTATTGTTGTTATAATATTATGTGTACCAAAATTCAAGAAAAAATAATAAAAAATTGAATAAAATGATATCTAATCCGCATAATTATCTTATTGGTTCATTCAAAATTTACACAAAAGTTTAAAAATGTACCATTGGAGCATATTTTTTTTTATACTTCAAGTTTTGTATAAAAGTGTCTTCACACAGGATTTACACAAAAAAATTTACACAAGGACCGGAGATATTCTAACACCTCAGGTTTTTAATTTTCATCCAATTAGTGATGGTTGAATTGGGTATAAGGGAGGGTTAATTTAACAAATTAATTATTATTATGAATTACCTGAAAAAATTAAGTTCATTTAAATTTGGGTTTAAAAAAAAATTATTTAATTATGGTGATGAACCTCTAAAAACTTAAAGAAAAAAAAAACAAAAAAACAAAAAAAAACCCCGAAGGAACTAAACCCGTTTAAATACATTTGAAACACGTTATGATGTTGACAAGACCGCGAAAAACACAAACATTTATACCCACTACTAGGGCGATTTGTACATTTTTTCCCACAGTAAATTACTTAGGGCGATTTGTACTTACGTACCCAAAGTTTTTACTATAATTGGACTTTGGTATCCATTCTTTTACATATTAGTATCTTGATATCCATTATCACTTTAATAGGTACTTTGGTATCCATAGTGCATCGAATGAAACAAGTGCATCAAATGAAAAATAGAATTAGGTTTTCATATAGAGAAGATGAGGGCATTTTTAGAAAATCATATTTGTTAATACCATATGAATGGTTCAAAAATATTATTTCGAGCTCATAACAAACTAGTAAAGTCCGAGCTTATCTTGTATCTGAGCTCACTATAGATAGTAGAGAGAAGCTTTCCAAGCTGCAACACTGTAACACCCCGAATCTCGTTTAGAGGATTACTCCTCAGAGACCCGGTTCGTCACAGGTGCCGTACGTCGACGGCAAAAATATCACTCATACAAAAATCAAATTTCAAAAAAATTGGACATGAGGAGTCTATAAGTTCAATAAATCCAAACCTGTAAATAAAAATATAACTCTCATTATATGGGGCTAAATAATTTCTAATATACCAAGAATCTATTTACAACCCAATAGGGCTACTATAATTCACAGCTAGCCTCCAACGAGGTCCCAAGTACAACTTATACAATTCCCTTAATGTATACAACATATAGTGGTAAAAGTTCAATACATGTGTTACATATAATATAACCAACATGAGCTCTATACAAGAACCGGATACATGTCTTATTTACTAGATTCTAGGAGTAAACGTATAGAGGCAGACTAAGAGTACGCGCCTTCACTCTTCTTTCTTCCAGAATAACCTGCAGATAATCTGGATGGAAAAGAGGTGGGGTAAGTCGAAAGACATAGTGGAAATCATACATTAAGATTAGTTACGAAAACAGTCGTTAGAAATCCTTTATCGAAAAACAGTAGAAAAGTCTTTCTTGTATAATAATGTGAAGTAATCCCCTCAGTGATGCATATATATAACAGTTTAGAAAGTAGTACTTTCTCACTTTAAAACATCGATGACGTTATGTGAAAGTATTTTTTAAACTTTGTATAAAATTAACCCAGTCTAAGTTTGAAAATCTGTGGTCCATGTAAGTAACTTTTCTCATTAACTCGAGCCGTAATCTCACCAATTTTCCCACTATCCAAGCGTACAATCGAGTCTGCATTTCGTGGCCTTTCACCCACGCAGCAGCAGGGCCTCCCATTCGTTTCCGTGCACGATTTCGGGTCTTGCACCCAGGAGCATTGGGGCCCAACTTCCAGCCCCAATCGTTAGAGACCAACCTGGGACCTAACAAGGACTAGTGTTTCCATATAATCAAAGTGTCATATTCCCCGGCTCAAATGTTATACAACCGTGCCATAACAATGCTTATCGTTAAACAAATATAGTAACAACATATATTCGATAGTGGTTTTCTATCAATTGTTCTGTCTAGCTCGGTAACTCATCAACAGTTGTTTTGTAGCATAAAATCCACCACTTGAACCATTTATGATAATCATTCTCTTTCATAATAAGAATCAGGAACGTACGTGTAGGTTCCAAGTGGTTTTCGTAATAATCACGAAGGCATTTATAGTCTCTTGCTAGAATACGTATGTCATGATGAAATTCCACCACTTGGACCAATAAGGAAATAATACAGATCCTATGTCAAAAGTTGTTATTTTCAAGGTAAGGTCCAAGTGGGTTTTAGGTACGATTCAACAAATAACTTCAATTCATAGATGGAATAAACAATTTATTTTAGATATAGGTTGTTTAAACACCCATTTCAATATTTAAGTATATACCATCATCTATATACAAACTCATTTTAAACAAGTTAGGGTTCTTTATGTAATTACCCCAAATCAAGTGATAAATGATGTAATCTTGTTTAGATCATGTAATTTAAACCATATATAGTCTATTCAAAGCATTAATTTCATCTCGAAAGCAAAGTAAATTCATGTATTCAAAAGTCCCCCTTTTCAGATGCGAGACATATATGTGTTTATGAAAACAAATCGTAATTTCGTAGTAACATGTTAGAAAACAAGTTAAGAGTGTGATTCCCACCTCTACGAAGTTCGTTCCTCGAGTTTGAAGGCCTGACTCGAGCCATCGGTCCACCAATTGTAAGATTCTCAATCTTCTCTTCAAGCCCTAGCTATGGAGATGAAGGAGGATGAAGAAGGAGATGAATAGTAATTGTAGATGGAGGTTTTTGGTTAATGATTAAATGGGGATTTTTGGTTGGTGATGATGTGTTTAAATAATCCTTTGAATTTCTCTAAAATAGAACTCTCAAACTCTCTCTAGAGAGTTCTCGGCAGTGAAGGTGAAAATGAGGAAGAAAGGAAAGAGATCGTATATATAAAATATACTCTTGTTAATTTCATTTACTATTCACACACATGGCTTTTAGGACCTGTTGCACTGCACTTTGGACGGCCATAACTTCTCGCTCGGATATCCGATTGAGGTGATCTTTATGTCCACCGAAAGCTTATCGGAGCTCTACAACATCCTGGAAAGAAGTGTCTCCAAATTCTAGACAAACAATTCTCAAAAATTAAACGAAGTCAGCGCGTTAATGTTACCGAATAAACAACTGATAGCGATTGACTTATTTCGCGATCAGTTTCGACCTAGTAGAAGTCCGAATTTGCCTTTGGCCGAAACATGAAAGTTGTAAATTGCCTAAAAATCTAGGGTAATATGTAAACGTAAACTCAATCTGACGAGGAACGAAGGAGTTACGCTTCCTCTAAGTTAACCAAAAATTGTGAAGTCGGGTAAATTGAAAACTTGCAATATGCATCCCGATTTCGACTCGAACCACCTGAAATGGCTTATTGGAAGTCTCCAAACCCTGTCGCTTCTTTCATAATAGTATTCCACTATTCGGAGCTCGAAATCGTCATAATCACGATTTTTGAACGCGATAAACTTGAGATTTAGGAACGGGGTGTTACAGACTGACTTGGAAAGGTCCAAAAGAAAGAATTAAAGCCTTAACCGAATTTAAGCATTAATCGGGCTTATAAAGAGTATTAGCTCTCAATTCAAAACATGGGGTATTATAAACACATGGTAGCGGCACAATGAAACTGTGGCCAGCACGCCCAACGGTTAGTTATTAACTGCCCACTATGTAGCCAACTCCTCTTTTCTCTCCACTTCCCCTCAACGTGGAGGGCGGGACTTATCACATTGTAATAGCTAGTTCCTTGCGTCTATAAAAGTAACTACCCCTAGACATTTTAGACCATCTAACTTTGTGTACTATAGCAAATAAATTCTTTACTAACTAATACTAATTGTCATCATCAGTAAAAATACCATCAAAGTGTGGATGTAAACCAGGCGGCTGGGAGGACCATCCTTCATAAAAAATTTGTGTGCTACCTTATTTAATTTATTGGGCTTATTCATAAATATTGTGTGTGAGCAACCTTTCTTGTCAAAAAGATTTATTAACCTTATAGCTAGTGCCATCTATGGGAAACGACAATTTCTCATTATAAGCATAAGAAAAGCCAATCCACCAAAACCACAAATTAAACCCCAAAACCAAACCATAGAAATGTCTAAGAACAATAACCGTATCCCCATCTCCTTTGAGGAAGAAGAAAAACAAAATGCGGCCCTATCCAAATCTAAAGACATAACTGTCCTAAACACCTCCCATCATGACCAACCACGAAAAAAGACGAGGAACTAACGAACAACCCACACTATCGATCCATAACCCGAATTCGTGCGGACGAACCTTCTAGGTTACGACCTACAACCCGACCGTCGCAGTCCCACCGATCTAATCAGGGTGGCAACAGGTAGCTGGTTAAGCTCTTGTTGGAGGACAACCAACGATTGAGGGACACAGTGGTGGGACTAGCCAGACAATTTCCTACTAGCTCTTCTAACCAAGGGGGCCACGAGTCCTTCATAAGTCGCTCCCCTACAGGGTAGGTTGGGAATAATGAGAATCCCCCCATGTATGCCCTAAAGGAGAAGGAAGGACACGGGAATAATGGGAATAACCTTGAAAAACAACCAGTACATGCCGATAACCAAGGCATCCAACTGCAGAAATCAGAATCCCAGAGGGTCGGTGCCTTTTTTCGTATTGGATCCAAGGGACATAATAGGGTACAACTACCTTATAAGGAATTTGACCAGCTACAGGTAAACCATCATGGGACCAATGAAAACCTCAAAAACGTTATTCTTGATGCCGTTCAAAACCATGGCAAGGCTGAGGCCAAAATAGAGAGAGATTTGGCAAAGAGAGCATTGGGAAAAAAAAGGCAATCACCATTCACAGATTGGGTAATAAATGCAGAATCACCAAGAAAGTTATGCTGAAGTACCCAATATATGACGAAAAATCCGACCACACCCACCATGTCCAAGCTTATGATCAAGCCATGACTCTGTGAAAAAATGAGTCTTTGTTATACAGGTGCTTCGCTGCTAGTCAGGGCGAAACAGCATTGAAATGATACTATCAGCTCCCACCAAGGTCTATAGACAATTACCGGAACTTCACAGAACAATTATGTGCCAAGTTCATAGCAAGCTCTCGACCTCCCAAAGGTTTGGTTGAGCTAATGGCCTTGTGACAAAGGCCCATGGCGTTGCTTAAGGACTACTCTAAGAGGTACTAGGACCTTTATAATGAAATTGAAGGCAATTGGCCCCATGTGGCCATAGTTTCTTTTGGCCACGGACTCATTCCAGACTCCCCACTCTACAATGAACTGATAATGGAGTAGCCCACCTCCCTAAACGATATCATATGCAAAATCGAAAAGCATTCCAGGCTAGAGGAAGATAAAATCCAAAAGGGACGTCATCCAAAATAAATAAATCCGAGCTCCTCTAATGGGAAAAGAAAAAGGGAGGGCGATCATGAACATAACAAAATTAGACCTTCAGAAACATCATATAGGGGGGTTAATACCATCTTCGCAGAGCCCATTTATAAGGTGATGAACAAGATCAAAGATAAGCATTTTTTCAAATGGTGGAAAGCCATGCCCTCAGATCCCAACAGGTGGGAACCAGACAAATATTGCTCGTACCACAAGGACCATGGGCACATGATAGAGATGTGTAAGTCTTTGAAATTATTCTTAGAGGACATAGTGAAAAAGGGGCTCATCCTAGAATTTGTGAAAGAAGCATGAAGCCACAAGAAAGATGCCGAGCAAACAAATCAGACTGCGGACCTTAATGCAGTTAGGGTCATTGATGTTATTCATGGGGTACTGGACCCCTCAACCTTAACCAAGAATGCAATAAAAAATAGTCAGAGAAGGGTTTAAATAAAGGAGCACATAGCCCCACAGGTAGTCATGTAGATAGCATCTGACAAACGTTTAAGGGACGAAGAAAGAATACCACAGTAGTTAAGCTTTTTGGATAAGGACCTGCAAGGTGTAGAGGTCCCCCACAACGACTTTCTAGTTGTAACACTCAAGATTTCCACCTGGGACTTCAGGAGGGTCTTGATAGATCCAGGAAGCTCGCTGGAAATCATGTACGAGAATCTGTATCGATCTCTCAACATCCCGACAAAGGACATAATTCTAGTTAATTCACCTCAACTTCCGCAGGGAGGCAGTGTGGCCAGTAGGTAGGGTCAGACTCCCAGTATGTGTGGGACCAGTGGAAACCATCATGGAGTTCCTAATCATCAATATTAGCGCCCCTTACAATGCAATCATGGGAAGGAAATGGCTGGGGGGCAATCAAGGCAGTAGCTTCTCCATTCAATCAGAAGCTGAAATTCCCTTCACTAGATGGAGTAGTGGAAGTGGGAGGGAATCAGGAGCAAGCTCGGTCGTGCTTTTACATGGCAGTCTGTGGTACCTACCTAGCCAACCAGCAGGTCAAAAGTAAAGGGAAATCAACATCCGAGCAGGTCTAGAAAGTTCTCACTATTGGGGGAAACAATTGTTAAAATTTGTGTGATTATTAATATACATCTAGTCTAATTCTTAAAATTTGTATCTCGCTGGTTCAAAATTTTGTATATTCTAACACTTTTATGTTAGTGAAATAATTATAATCCATATGTAAAGAAAAAGAATAATACTATAATCATATTAAAATATGTTAAATATAAAATTAAAAATATATAACGAAAAACCAAAAGAGGTAAATACCAAAAATATATCAAAAATATATCAAAAATAAAAACCCAAAAATTTAGAAAAACCGCATGGTATGGTTTTAATTTTGTATTTTGAAAAACCATAACCGAAACCGAAAATTAATGATCTATATTATATAATTTTGTTTTTAAAATAATTTTCGTCATTTTAAAGGAACCAAATACATCAAGTGGTTGGGGCATGTAAATACAATGAGCGGAATCCATGGACCAAAAAAAGAGAAATAGAAGAGTCGATGTCCACTGGTAAGCAATATTTTGTGTCCATACGTACATTCTTAAATTATTGAAAATAGACATACGAAATTGTCCTTGATCCTTACAAAATATGGCTTTGCTGTGACTTGTTTAAGTGGTTGGGGCCTTCTATTAATTTGGTGGGGCTACCAATACCTATCATTTTATTTGTTTGTGCATCTTAATAAAAATAAATAAATAAATAAATACTTTATGTCTTACAGTTCAGTATCCACCCTAAATATCAAATTATATAAAATAAAACAAAACAGAAAAATTTTATTACTACAAACAGACACAACTTTAAGTCTTCCAATATTCAAATGTAACAGTTAACTCAAATACTACTCATTTCAATCACTCCATCAAATTATTCTTATAGCTATTGTAAACTACTTCAAGGAAAAGAAATTGCAGGTGCTTGGCCCTCGACAACTGAAAAAAGCAAATGAAGCCGACCCATATAGATTGACGCATTTTCATATACTCAGTCCATGACAGCTGAAAAAATGTACAAGAACTCGGCAAATAAAGAGCAAGTAAATCATTGACAGTTTGCATGCTCACATACTCGTCCCATGACGGCCAAAAAAAGTACATGAACACGGACCCATACAAAGCGAGTAAATCGCCAACAGTTTGCATTTTCACATAGTCGGCTCATAACGGCCGAAAAAGTTCATGAACTGAAACCATAGAGTGAGTAAAGCACCACCAACATGATTGCAATTTCACATATTCGGCCCAAATGACCAAAAACCCAACTGGTACACGGAGATGGAGAACAAAGTTTAACACTCATTTTTACTCAAGGTGAAGCGAAGTTTATGTGTGAATTCAATAGTGATTTAGGGATTCAGTCATGACTCATGACCAGAATATGGGAAAAATAACGAAATCAAACGGTCTACATATAAGAAACAGTTGACTTAGTTTGCAAAATAAAATGGTGCACCCTAAGTAAAAAAATGATTTTCTTTTGGTGTGGCAGAAATTAACAAGATTAAAATTTTGTCATCAAACTCTTACCTAACACACTCGAATTGTTTAATTGAATTATCTAAAAGTTACCAAAATAACCGATCAATATAGATTCACAAACCCAAACAAACACATATATACATGGTTAGAAAAAAAAGGGGTCCAAGTGAGGAGAGCAAATGGAAGGATGACAAATTTTTTCATATAACCGGGAATTGTAAGAACCCCGACCATGAGTGAGGAGTGAACGGGCTCAGTAAAAAACGTGGGTCCATCGGTTCTCGATGGTGAACGAAACAACAGTAGAGAGTCCATGGATTATCAGAGGGGATGCTTTAGCGTTTGTACAGAAAAGTGTGTGCCTAACCTATTGTCGATCTTTTTTTCATCCAATTCATGCATATTTTTTTTTTTGTGATTAACATCCAAAAGCATTTAATATGGGCATTTTGTTCATTTTTTGGTATGTTTATATGTCAATTTGCATGAAAATATCCTTAGCTTGTGAAAATTGCATTTTTAGCCTTCTAGATTTGGAAAATCATATTTTAGCCCCTACACTTTTGAAAATTTCATTTTACTCCTTCAAAATGTATCATTAAACATTTTAAGTTGGGGTGGGAATCAGTACAATAAATAGAGAAAACCAGAAATCCCTAAACTAAAAATACTGACTTTCTTTAGATTGGTTTTGGTTTTAATGTCTCAAAAATCGATATACTGAAAATTCCAAAAGTTAGGGTAAATAATATATTTTACTATATTAAATCGATTAAATTATTTTAAGACAATGTTTACATTATTATATTATAGAATTTAGGTTTATAATATTATTTGAATAATTTTAAAGTTTATTTGTAGAATGTAATATGTGGGATAATATATATAAATTTGCCTAAAGATACATATGGAATATTATAAGATTATTAATATACTTATAGTCTAATTGTTAAAATTTGTATATTTATTAATATAATTATACTATAATTCTTAAAATTTGTATCTCGTTGGTTCAAAATTTTGTATATTCTGACATTTATATCTTAGTGCAGTCATTATAATCCATATGTAAAGATATGAAATAATACAATTATATTCTTTGCATTGAGAAAACTATGCTAAATATAAAATAAACAATATATAATGAAAAACCAAAATAGATAAATACAAAAAATATAACGAAAATAAAAACCCGCATGGAGAAGCAAGGTCAAAGTTGGTAATGGGGATGGGTTCAGACTTGCTCTGGGAGCTCTCTAACACGTTTCCTCTCAATCATATATAAAAAAGAAGCATTTACTTCTCTCAACAACCAATAATTAACCAATAACAAGAGAAAATCCAGCATTCAAGCAACAAAGAGTGAGCAACCAAAAGAGATAGAGAGAGATAGAACTACAGAGCATATAGTAGCGCTCCTAGTTTAGGGAATTTAGAACTCGTGTAACTCAAGTATACTCCTATTGCAATTTTGTGAGGATATAATAACTAGAGAGACTTTATGAGTTTGTAACAGCCACTCAATTATTTCAATATAAAGCAAACCGAGCTCCTAACTCTATTCCACAGAGGAGGACTAACCCACATTTTCATATGAGGCGAACCTCCTCTATACATCTTTGAGTTTCCTATTTTGTTGCATTTTTTGTCTTAATCATTTGAACTAACATTTGAATGTTTGGTCTAAACTACCCCTATCTAGTTTTACGAATTAACAGTTTGACGCCATCTGTGGAAAAGACACTTTCTCAAGTCATGTACACTTCCTTTCAAACAAAAAACACATCCAAAAAACCACCATGTCTTCAGGACAAACTCAGCCATACCCCTTGGTGGCACTGAGAGAACAACAGGCCACCCTTCAAGTCCAAATTGATAGGCACATGACCCAGAGGGAGACACCCCCAGCTAGCTCGAGAGACATGTTAGCTTCGGCCTCTACGTCTGCCTCTACACACCCAGTTCCTACGCGAGTTCCAGCTATATAAAGGCTTGGAGACTGTAATATCCTGTACTTTAATTCATTTTAAATTTGGTTGGATGTAGTATGTGAGGGGAGAAATATCGTATTATGGAGCCCTGTAGTGTTTTAACACTTTGTATTAGTTGTATTAGCTTCACACTCATGTGGATGATCGTTTGGTGAATTGAATGGTCGAAATCAGTTTTGATTTAAAAATCATGAGTTTTGGCCTTACGTGATTCCTTGTTTTTAGCCAAACTTTGGAGTATCGTAACTTTCTCGTCTTTTATCCGATTTGGTTGCCATTTATTCCTAATTTTAGGTTTTGTACCATTCTACAATTTTCGTGTTTTGAAAGAAATCTAATTTACACTCTGCGTTGGTCAAAACAGTGTGCGAAGTAGGCCAGTTAGTAAATTCTGGTCATTCGGTAGCACTTTGGCAAAGTTTCGTCTTCGGTGAATTTCTGAGAATTATCTGTCTAGAATTTGGAAAAACTTCATCTTAGGAAGTTGTAGATCTTTGAATTACCTTTTCATAGACATAAATATAACCTCAATCGGAGTCCCAAATGAAAAGTTATGGCCAAATTACAAACAGTGAGCCAGAGCACAATTTTTACCCGCGGACCGGTCTAGGGATTTTCCAAACCGGTCTAGCCTTTAATTTTTGGTAGTTTTCTAGACCGCGGACCGGTCCGGCAGCGAGCCTAGGTCGGTTTTGAGGTTTTTAAAGCATTTTTACACCCCTTTTTGCCCCAATTACGACCCAAAACACCCACAAAGCTCTAAAGGGTTCTGTAAAGAGAAAGATGAGAGGTTTTTGAGGGATTCCCACACATTTATCCTCCCGCATCAAAGATCAAAGCTTGAAATCATCCAAACCCACCTCTAAGGCACTATTCATCATCTCTTACCTTAATTACCCACCATAGGAGCTCGAGTGTGAACTAGGGCCGCGCAAAAAGGAGTCTAAGCTTCATCTATTTGGGGGTTTTGCCATACTAGAAACGTGATGACACGAGAGATTTGGGATTTCGTTGAACGAGGCTTCGATTATCATCTTTTCTTCTTCCTTTTCACCATTAAACTTGAGGTAGGGGTTTAAATGCTTTCAAAACCCGTAATATGATTTATTTGATGAAGCTTATCTTATTTTTACCATGTTTTCTTTAAAAGGTTACAATATGACCATTGAATACATGATTTATGATTTAGAAAGACCTAAGTGTGACATTTGAAGCAATAAGTGCCACCTACACACTTGTATTATCCAACCCTATGAAGTATTCAATGGATGTTTAACTATTATAAGTTAATGGAAAAGGATTGTTGTTGATTTATACACATCATGGGATACGGGGTTGGACTTGTAGAAGTGTATGTGGCATAAATTACTTCAAATGTTTGTTGAATGGCATGAACACATGATTTAAGGCAAATTATGCCAGTCACACTTGGAACAATGCATTATTCGAATTGTATGAGATATCCCTTGGATGTATAAATGCTATTTGTTAAATAAATTGATTTGTTGATAAATTATGCACATCAAGGGATATGAAGTGAGATTTGGTAGAGTGTATATGACATAAATTGTTTCATATGTTTATTTAATAGCACATTATGCATATTATGCAATGTAATTGTGTCAACCGGAATCTTGGAGATCTTGTGGCAAGCTTGGATTATTCTTATGGCCTATTACATGGGCGTATATTTCTTATTCTAATGCCGGAAGCTTCATTATGTATATCTTTTTTCGGATGCTACGAGGATTCTTATTTATTTTGGCAAGTCATGGAGATATCATTACTATCTTGATATCTCTCTGTCGGAGATGATTGATTAACGAATTTCTTGGTAATGATTGTATCTGGTCGTGGATAACCATAATGATGTGAATTCCATATGGGAATCTATATAATGGTGCTTGCCGGGATGGAAAATAGGTAGTGCCCTTAGGTTAAAAATCCCTAAACCCTCGGGGGAGGTTTGCTTGGCCGTCTATAAGCCACCGGCGAAAGACTTGGGGACCTAGGGATTGGCAATGCATCATGGATTCGAATCTTTTCTATGGAAGATGGACGAGTTGTTCCATATCCTAGGTATAATGATAATGGTATGCCGTTTTGAGGCAACAGATTATATATTGTAATTCCAATTCGAGTTCTTGTTGACAAGAAGTATGGTTATATTACATTCTCTTGGAGCGGATGGATTTCAAAAGGCCATATTGGTTTGGATTCTCATCAGCATGTATCATCAGGGTTTAGAAATAAGTTGACACAAGGGGATGTAACCTACATATGCATGAGCATGCATCATCATGAATTAGTTGTTTATGCATTGTTATAAATTAATGAATGAATTGTTTTATGAAAAAGATTACTTTGCTTGGGGTGATAAGTTAATAAATGTTTTCAAAGTTGTACCCTTTACCCCCCCTACTGAGCAATATGCTCACCCTGTTTTTCTAAAACCCTACAAGTATTCAGGAGTCCAAAGAGGATCAGGGACGAGTTAATGGCTCTAATACGAATGCATTTTTGTTATGTACATGTTCTCACGGGAAGCATGGCTAACCAGAAGTGTAGTATATTATCATGGGTTTACTCAGTTGGTTACGTAAAATAATGATACATATGTATGTATGTTCGTGTACAATACTATCATCTTGCATCTTGTTGATTGACACTTATGATATTATTGTTTGAACTTCTCTGTGCAATTATATATATATACCCATTTTAGTTCATCTGAGATGGGTTAGTAGCACTCCAGGTCTAAATTACTGGTGTCGTCCTGTCAATTAAGGCGGGGGTGTTACAAAGACCGTCACAAAGAATCTAGGGGGAGCCATAGTAGAACTAGTGAGTTTGAATATGATCAGTCCAACTCTAGGAGAGAGTCCTCCTTTGAAGAGATTTCAGCTAGACTTCCTCCACCACCAGTGAGGAACGCGCAGGTGAATGTGGTCCATGAAGGACGTTCTGAAAGAGCCTCTCAATTTCAGAAGTGAAATAAAGAAGCCCGACTTCCTCTTCTTCCAGTACGAGAACCTGAACAAGAAGCAGATGCCAGAACTCGAAGGTCTGTGTTTGATAGGATATCCTACAAAAGATTCGTGGATAAGGTTAAAAAGAAGCTTAGATCAGAGATAAAAGCTCAAATGGCTGAAACAATGAAGACGATGGGCCATCTGGGAGGGAGCTCGGCTGTAGCTATGGTGAGGGAATCCAAGTCTCCATTTACAGAGCACATTCAAAGCAGCCAAGTGCTAGAAAAGTTAAAGATCCCAACACTAGAGTCGTACAACGAGGCCGCTAACCCTGTAGATCACTGGCAGCAGTATGGGAATATAATTGGGCTCCTAAATGTCCCAGATGGTATCATATGTAGAGTATTTATCACAACTCTCATAGGAGTGGCTAGAATGTGGTGCAATTGCCTGTTCCCTAGTGCAATTAGGAAAGCCTTGAGGGGTTAGCAGTGGTAGCCTTCTTGGAAGGGGTGAGCTCCCTCTACTGCCTAATGACTCTGGCAAGGATGGCTCTTAAAACTATGTCTGAGTTCCTAGACGAAGTCTATAAATAGATTGGCATGGAAAAAGCTCTGTAGAGGTGTGATCTGTTAGGTCTTTCAGCTCTCCTGCCCTCCTCCAATCACCAAAGGAGACACAGTTCACCCCAAGGCCAAGAGAGATGTGGCAAGAAGGGTAAGAAGGAATTAAACAAGTCTAAATTAAGCGAAGGCAAGGCTCACCAGCAGTTCACTCCTTTGACAACTCCTTTGGGTGAATTCTATGCTCAGCTAAATCTAGGGTAGCTCTCAGAGCCCCAAAAATAAAGACTTTAAAAAAGAAGAGAGAAACGACGAAGTATTGCCGGTACTACAAAGACCATGACCATGAGACCGATGACTGCTGGAAGTTGAAAAAGGAAATAAAAAAACTCATCTAGCGAGGACAACTCCGTCAATATGTGCATAAAAAGAAGGAAGTTCCTTCAAAAGCTAAAGGGAATGAACATACAAATGAAATCTTTATGATCGATGGGGGCTCGTCCTTCTCCGAAAATAGCAATAGGTCCTGAAAAGACGACATCAGACAGGACAAATCCTCGAGCTCAGGACAGAATTCTTTAGTTTTAAGCCTACAAAGATGTTGAAGTACGATGTTACGGAGATCGCCTTCACTGACGAAGACATAAGCGGAATAGAGTTCCCACATGATGATCCCCTGGTGGTAACAGATATGGTGGGCAATCACAATGTCCATCGAATCCTCATAGATACTGGAGCCAGCTCTAACTTCATGTACTACAACACTTTTAAAGCCATGGGCCTCACTACTGAGCACCTGACCCCATCAACAGTGATGCTGGTCAGTTTTTTCGAAGAGAAGACCAAATCCTTAGGAACCATCAAGCTCGATGTGACTTTAGGGACAGTCCTAAAGCAGGTCACCACTATTATAGATTTCCTAATACTAGACAAGGCCCCCATTATAATTCTATCTTAGGCAAGGGCAGTCTTAACAAGATCAGAGTTGCCATATCGACTTGCAGTTTAACCATGAGGTTCCCAACACCCACGGAGTCAGGGAGGTCAGAGGAAGCCAAGTGGAAGCCAAATATTTCCATTTTGGAGCTCTAAAGGAGGTCAGGACCACAAGCATCGCGGTCTTAGAGCTCGAAGCCACAGCCATAGAATAATTGGTTAACACAAAAGGGCCCAATGATTCAGAGAGGTGGGAGATTCACACTTTAGGTCCTTAAGATGTAGAAAATGAGCTCAGAGGCAAGTCAGTTGAGGACCTAGAAGATTTTCTCTTAAACCTCTAACATCTTGACAGGGTGTTAAAAATCAGCAATCAGCTCAGTTCAGAAGTCAAATAGGAGCTCTCCCAGTGCCTAAAAGCTAATTCAGATTTCTTTGCATGGTCCCATGACGACATGAAGGGGATTGATCCAGAAGTTATGGTACATCGCCTCAATGCTGACCCAGCCTTTAAGCCTATAAGATAGAAGAAGATAAACTTTGCAACAGAGAGGAATTTGGCTGCCAAAGAGGAGGTCCAAAAATCCTCCAAGTTGGTTTCATTCGGGAAATCCACTACCCAAAGTGGCTTTCCAATGTGGTGTTCATGAAGAAGCACAATGAGAAATGGAGAATGTGTGTGGACTTCAAATACCTCAACAAGGCATGCTCAAAAGACAGTTTTTCATTCCCAAAGACTGATCAGCTCTGAGATGCAACTACTGGCCATGAGATGCTGAGATTCGTGGATGCCTACTCTGGCTATAATCAAGTCAGGATGGCCCCTAAAGACGAAGAAAAGACCTCTTTCATCACCAATGAAGGGACATACTGCTATAAGGCCAAGCCATTTAGTCTAAGGAATGCCGAAGCTACCTACCAGAAGGTCACGAGCATATTGTTTAAGGATCAGATAGGCAGAAATATGGAGGTCTATGTTGACGACATGCTGGTCAAAAGCCTTTAAGCCTCAAGCCACGTAGTAGACCACAATGAAGCCTTTACCATACTCAGGCAAAACGGTATGTCCCTTAGCCCAGCAAAGTGTGCTTTTGGAGTAAAGGGAAGGAAAGCATGGGGTCCATGGTAACATAAAGGAGAATTGAAGCTAACCCCGAGAAGATACAAGCTCTTATTGATATGAGGTCACCGAGTAAGCCGAAAAAGGTATAAAGTCTGGCTGAGAGAGTTACAACTCTGAACAAGTTCATTTTCAAGGCAACAAACAAATGCTACACTTTCTTTAAAGCCCCCAAGAAGGATTTCGAATGGACAGAAGAGTGCAAGCTCGCCTTTCAACTGCTCAAGCAATACTTGGGAGCTCTTCCCCTCCTTAGCTCATTGAAGAATGAGGAAATCTTGAGCTTATACCTGGCAGTGTCGCGCAGAGCAATCAGCTCGGCCCATATGACAAATAAAGAGAAAGCACAATTACTAGTCTACTACACAAGTAGTGCTCTGCGTGCCGCCAAGCTTAATTACCCAAGATTAGAGAAACTGGCTTACGCCCGGCTCATCATTTCCAAGAAACTAATGCCCTACTTCCAGGCTCATGCTATTAACGTGCTCATGAACCAGCCACTGCAGGGTCCTTGAGGAATCGAAACAGTCTAGAAGGTTGGCTATTTGGGCCTTAGAGCTCGGGCAATTAGTGGTCTATAAGCCTCGAGTTTCGATCAAGGGCCAAGCCATGGCAGACTTCATAGCAGAGTTCACTTACACTGAAGATCAGATCCATGAGTGATTAGAACTGCTACCACTTGTGGATCCAACCACCTGAAGTCCCTCCACCTCAATGAACTTGCAATCAATAATTCCTATACGGATACTTCACGCAGATGGAGCTTCCAACATACAAGGTTTTGGCGCTAGTTTAATGCTGATCACTCCTAAGCCCAACACATTAGAGATAGCTCTAAAGTTCCTTTCCAAAGCCTTTAACAATAAAGCTAAGTACGAAGCCATGATATCAGATCTAAGAATAGTTGATGACTTGGGGGCGAGACAGATGGTGCTCTACAACGACTCTGCAGTCATGGTTGGTCAAATATTGGCCACAACATGGCCAAAGAAGATCACATGGCCACTTATTTGGCTAAAGCTAAGGCATCAGCTTCGAGGTACACAAATATAGTTTTCGTCAAGGTCCCATGAGCTCAAAATAACAAGGTAGACTACCTAGCCAACCTTGCTTCATCATCAAAAGTATCTAGCGGTGTCCACATAGAGTATTTAGAAAAGAAAAAGCCATTAAGGAGCTCGTAGATTTAGACGTAGCCCTAGTATAGATTTGTAAATGCTGGATATACTCAATTTTGGATTACCTTACGAGTGGAGCTCTCTCAGAAAATAAGAAGATAACTAAAAGGATAACATACATTTCCAATATATACACGATCATCGAAGCAACCCTATACAGACCAGGGTACATCGTTCCATTCTTGCTCTGCCTCCATCCACACCAAGCTCAAGCAGCTCTGCTGGAAATTCACGAAGGATTGTGTAGAGGGCATCCGGTAGCTCGTTCCCTAGCCTTCAAAATTGAAAGTTAATGCTACTTCTGTCCTACTATCCTACAAGACACTAAGGAACTGGTAAGGAAGTGTGACTAGTGCCAGTGGTTCGCCAACGTCTAATAGCTCCCATCAAAGCTAACAATGATCCCTGTCAGCAGCCCTTGGCATTTCTTTCAATGGGGCATGGACATAGTGGGATATTTCCCCTTGGGCAAAGGGCAGACGAAGTTTGCAATCGTGGCTATTGACTACTTCACCAACTGGGCTAAGGCAGAAGCATTGACCACAATCACCACCATGAAGATCCAGAGTTTTGTATGGAAGAATATCATTTACCGCTTTGGTCTCCCAAAGATACTGATCACTGATATTGGGAAGTAGTTCAATTGTGGCCTCTTCAGGGACTTCTGCGATGGGCATAGAATAGAAAACCATTATAGCTCGCATGTCCACCCTCAAGCCAATGGCAAAGTAGAGGTCACCAATAGAACCCTACTGAGCTCGTTGAAGAAAAGACTTGATAATGCCAAGGAAAATTGGTCTGAAGAGCCCTCATCGATTCTATGGGCATACAAGACCACTATCAGAGTTCCAACTGGTGAAACTCCTTTTCACTTTGACCTATGAAACTGAGGCAGTTATCCCAGTGGAGATAGGAATGCCAATGTACAGAATCAATCATCATGACCCAGCTCGAAACGATGAAGGCCTGCTGGCCAACTTAGACCCCCTCGAAGAAAAAAGAAAGCATGCTCAAATTAAGGAAGAAGCATATACAGAAGCATGGTTAAGAGCTACAACAAGAGGGTCAAGCACCAGAATCTGAATGTAGGTGACTTAGTACTTGGAGGTGAGAAGGGAAGTTAACGAAGAGGGATGATACTTGCGGATTGCTTAGATTTTTTCCTCTGAAGCCCTCCTTCCTCCTCATTCTCCTCATTTTCCTCTTCCGCCCCTTCAGTAGCTGAAGGAGTTGTGGACCCATCTTTAGAGGGCTTGTTTGTTGTGGTGGAAGGGTCCTTTCCAGTAAACACCACGAAGGGTTTGTTCAGATCAAGCTCATCCACAGTGTTAATAGCTGAATCCATGACCTTGGGCCTGGGACCTAGGCCGAAAGACCAGAGCATCTCAGGAGCTGTAATCTATACGTAATGCTTCAAGGTAAATCTTTTGGCGTCTTTTATCCAAACAGAAGACACCGTGGCGGGCCTTTTCTTCTTCACTATAAGGAGCATGGCGACAAAATTATTAAGACAAAGGAAGCGAGGAAATAATGGAGAAAAGCTAAGAGGTTAGTACTTATATATGGTGCTTGGCTCAGTGAACCAAGTCTTCAGATGCACCACGCTGGGGCAGTTGACCTCATGCTCCCAGCCTGTTCCAAAGACGTAGAAGAACCTTTTCTTCTAGTTGAGAATGTTATCTGGGAGGTTCTGACTGAGCTTTGCAGCCCCTAACTTGCTCGGGTAGCTGAGGGTCCCTCTATTCCTGTTCTCCTATCTTTGGGTTGGAAAAGAGTAAGGAACTCCTCCACCGTAATCTCGTGGCTCCCGGCAAACACAGCTTTAAAGATCAAAATAGTGCCTATCAAACAACTCCACATGTTCGGAGAAAGCTGGATGGGAGTGAGGTCGAGGGTCGCCAGCATTTCCATCAAATGGTCGTCCATGGGAAAGCGAAGCCTGCGCTCAAAAGTAGACTCATAGACGCAGACCTCCCTAGGTCTATAATAGCAAGCCCTCTCTTATGAGTCTGGAGCTCTGATCTTAACTCTCATCTAAATTTAATATCTATCCCTTAAAAGAGTTTTCTAATGGACCTCTGTAGGCCAGATCAATTAAGAAAGAAAGGCTACGAACACTATAAGCTCTAAGGATACCTATGATTCAAGAAACACAAAGTGAAAAAATTCTGCTAAGGAAAAAGGGTTCATATAAGGTGTGAGGGAGAAGCTAACTGTCCCCTATAAACCTTAATTGTCCACTCACAGACCCATTGCTACATGTTGGCACCTTTTTCAAGAAGTACGGAATTGATCGGGCACGATCTCCACAAATGATTAATCAGAATGAAGAGGATGACCCTTTAGGAAAAAGAACTCACAGTGTGAAACCCCAAATTCCATTAGGAGGTTTCAACCTCCAGGTTAATCACGAATGCCTTCATGAACAAGAGCAGGTTATAGAGTAAAATTTAAAATTTATTAAAACATTTTCGAGCATTACTCATTTTCAAAGTGCTATAAGTAAAAAAAAATTCTAATTTGTTTTTAACACAATTACTTGCTTAATATAAATCCATACGAATCATAGTCAACTAAATAATCCATCCATTCGAAACTATAATGCTTACATAAAAAATAATTTATTAAAACACTTTCTAGCATTACTCATTTTCAAAGTGGTATAAGTAAATTTTTTTCTTAACACCATTACTTGCTTAGAATAAATCCATACGAATTTTAGTCAAGTAAATAATCCAACCATTGGAAACTAAGGGAGCATAAAATTTAGTTAAGGTAAACTGGGCCAGCCCAATTTGTTTAGGAACTTATATGGTGAACCAAGCCAACATGCTTGGCATAAGCAGAAGACGCGCGCAGAGTTGAAGAAAATCCGAAGTTGCCGAGACGGCCAAGCCAAGGCCAACTTTGACAAGGAATGGCACACATGGCCTCATATGTGGAAAGTGCATAAGGAGAATCATATCAAATCGCACGGAACTATACAAAATTGTACTGACCTCCACTACGCTACTATAAAAGTATAGTTTTAAAAGTGTTTAGTCGAGGATAAGTGAAGGAATGCTGGAGTGTTATCCAAGTATTATCCTTTTTAGTCATTTTACTGTTAACCTTACTGAGTAAAGGTAACCCTAATTTTATACGTATAAATAAAAGATGGAGGGCTCAGAATAAGGATTGATGTTAAATACTCCATCCATTAGTAGATTGCTTGTTAGCCTTTTCTTTTTGAGAGAGATAGAGCTTGTAATCCTTATGATTCATTGATCAATAGCCTTAAAAGCTCAATATTACAATTACACACATTCTCGCTACCATAACAAAACTCATTTTCTTAAATCATTACCGTGGGTTGGGCCAAAATTTTGCACCACCTACAGTTGGCGCCATCTGTGGGAAACGAGGTAAAAAGTTTTCATCTTTAATGAGTTTGTGAGATTAGCACTATTACCATCCCTCAAACAAGAGCAGCCATCATGCGGGCTTTGCAGGTGCAACCAAAGGAGGGTGATGGCGGATTGCCACCCATCCAGTGAAACGATCCACCGATATCGCCGGCCAACCCAAACATGAGAATGGTCGATAGCAATTTTAAAGAACACAGTCTTGCTCTAGTGGTGCCGACAAGGACGTAGCACACCTCATGATGAAAAACTAAACACTGCATGAACTTTTGAGAAAGTACACAAGAAAGACTGCTTCCAGGAATAAGGAGGAAGAATATAATGCGACGTTGGCTACCAGACGTCCACGTCAAAATAATCAAACTGTAGAAAATCCGGTACCTATTAAGCCAAAAGATTTGGGTTGAACCATTGGACCACAAAAGGATGTGCTTACTCCCACCTTAGAGGTTCTAGTGGTGGAGAAACATCAAAGTACCAAAGGCTTAGGCTGAGAATGATCTGAGAAGGTTGATTGATTCGACGGTGGCCATAAATACTATGGCCTACACTCCTAGGGACCTGGCATGAAAGTCGCTAAGAAAGCAAAATGGTTCACCATTCACCCAGCGCATAGCTGAAGCTCCACCACCAAAGAAGTTACCCCAACCGAAGTTCACCATATACAATGGCAGAACTGAACCTGCCAATCACGTACGATATTACCAGCAAGTCATGGCTTACTGGATTTCAGGAAATGCCGTGATGTGTGTAAACACCCCAATCCATAATTCTTGCGTTAATCTAGTTCTCTACAAAATGAGCATTTTGCATCAAGTCTTAAACCTACTAGAACAACTAAGAAAAGTCCGAAAGACTGATCCATGCATATAGAAGTCTATTAGGGAAGCCTTAACTTTGGTCTGAGATTCAACATCCCTAAATTTGTTGGAAATCTGCCACGACTAATGTCCCCATTTTACTGACTATGACGGGTGCCCCGTTAGAAACCAAGAATTCCGATTAATATCTGAATCAATCTCCGTGGTAAAAAATGCCTTTCTTTAAGGAGTTCACATAACCGAACGGTCTTAAGTTGCTATCAATTAGTCTTCACTCCTAAACAAAAGGCCGATCGGTCTTCTTGCCCTACCAATCGGCCTTCCTACCTTCTCAATCGGTCTTCATTATTTAACCTAAGACCAATCAGTCTAATGCACGAACCAATCAGTCTTCAAGGCTTATTGGTCGATCTTCAAACCTTTGTAATCAATCATCCTAGAAAACCAAGTCTGTCATTGATTAAGCCTAGAAATTGCATTTCCAATATCTTAAACAAAGCTCAATTAGCTTCTAATTACCATCTAAAATCGAAAATAGCATGTAAATTTAGTCTAAGCAAAAAAAGAAAGCATTGCATTGTATTTCTTTGTTACTAAGCCATTTTGGAAGCCTAAAGTGGTTAAGCAACTTAGGTTGTATGCAAGAAAGAAGGTTGAAAGTATAAAAGTGCAAGAAGAAGGCCCGAAGAAAAAGCCGGTATCCATTCTAAGGCCCGAAGAGAGGAAAACTCCTCAAACTACCCCCAAAGCGCTATCAAGAAAAGAATCGCAAGTCCCCAAGCATGAATGAAGTGAATACAAGTGTCCAAAAATGATCCCAAGAGGAAAGAAGCTTAATCGAATCAATTTCAGAAGTTTCCAAGCAAAACCGAGAACTGCCGTAAAAAGCCCGAAGTTGTAGTTGATTAAAGTTTTTTTACAAGAACAATTTAAAAAAATTTCCTGAAATAAAAGTTGGAGATTGATCACCACACCAGGATCGATCCTGCCCGCTTTGCTATTTTTGGCCAGTTTCAACCCGCTTCTTTAAGGATTATTCAACCCATGACCCTAGACACTTGTATACACTATAAAAGATCATATATCTCATATTTTAGGGTACACCACACTTTAGAATCGATAGAACAGCGAGGTGAGAGCACCGTAACTTTCTGGGAGTTTTTACGCTTGTTTGTCAATTGAACTTTGAGAGTTTTCTTTCTTCTTTCTTCAAAAATAATTGTTAGTTCAGTTGGTGTAATCAAGATTCAATTCATCATTATATCAAGTTTCAATTGCACTTGCCGGTAAACCCTAGTTTTTTAATTTCTTTCAATTTAATTGCTTATAATTGTTTTTTGATTAGATATTCTGGAATTGACCCTAAACCCACGTTTTAGGGGCTGGTTCTAGGGTTTATAGATCTATTTTGTCAGGTTTTTCGGTTTTTCGTCGATTTATGCTTGTTTCTAGTTCTATGTTTAAATAATTTATCGTTTTTCAATGTTATTCGTATGTGATTCAATGTTCATCATATAAAATCTGATTTTCCAGAAGTATTAAGGTTTTAGTCAAATTTATTCAGTTTATGTCAGTTTTTGATTTCGTTTACCGTTTTCAGCATAAAATCTTCGTTTTAAATCGGAATTGAGAAATTCCAAAGCCAAGAGTTTTCAAATTTGATTTTTCATATTCTTAAGGTTTTGTCTACTATTTTTTTATGCTTCATAAGCTTTATTTCATGTTTAATTTGAATATGACTAGCTAAATCGCTTGTTAGGTGTCTGTAATGAAATATGAGTTGTTAATCTTTGAATGTAATCCAATTTAGGTTTAAATTTGATTTTTTCATTGATTATAGATCACCTTCTGAGTGTATGAGTAGTTTCTTATCTTTTCATGCCTAAAAAACATGTTTCCATAAGTTAGCTCACAAATTTCATTTGATTAAGAACCGTAAAACGTCAATTCATGGATTTTCGCACCCAAATCCTAACATTACTGATTTGATGGCGGTATTTATCCTTTAATTAGTTGAGTTAGTTTATTAAGTGAATTGGATGATTTGGCATTGTTTTGGTGTTTATTCACGTAAGTACTGAAAAAGTGCTAGTTTTGACTTTCGGCATTCTTTTTAAGACGGATTTGATTTGAATCACATTCAAACATATTCAAACCGTAGAATAGTGTTAAGCTACTGATTTTTGGGAAGTTTAATCAACTTAGATTGTTTTTGTCATGCATTAGCAATACTATGTTCTAAATTACACTTTTTCAAACTCAAAAAGCTTCACTATCGAATTTTATTGCTCAAAGCTAGTCTATATCATTTTTGTCATGCATGGGCTATGATATAATGTAGCAGCAATACAATTGGATGGTTGGAAGGTCTAGGAGCTGAATCTTAGTGAAAAATCTTATTTAAACTTAGATTTGGATTACCCGATTGGATTAGTTTCGTACTCCCTAACTACGGATACCCCTAACGTTTGTTTCTCATTGAGTTAAGTTCATTTAATATTCTAAGTTGTTTAGTTAGTATGATATTTTTATTATTCATTTTATTGAGCCTTTTTGCATGTTTATTTTATGTTAATTTAGTTAACGATCTACATTCCTTTCTTTCCATACTTCATCTTTTCTATTTTTTTCTCATCTTTTTCCTGAAAGAGACTTTTCTAACTCAAAGAACTACCATCTTCCCCCTGGATCGACCTCAGACTTACCAAGTATTTATTACTTGATTGACCACCTGCACTTAGGTGTTATAACTCGCATTTTTTTCGCCGGCTCAAGTTTTTGGCGCAGTTGCCAGGGAGGATAGTTTGTTAGTTTTTAATTTAGGAAAGTTTTTTTTTCTCTCTTTTCCTTGGAATCTGCACCAGGTTTCTGCCTAGTGTATGAAACATTGGATTCATAATCCACTATTTCTACCTCTACTAGTTAACTTCACACCGAAGTGACTAGTTCTTCTCAATCCATAAGCATGACTAGTTTGATTTGAGAATGAATGAGAAAAAGTGAACATATTTCTAACTCAGACTTAGAGAATCAAAATCGAACTCTTCGTGAGCTGTTACAGCCAACACAGAATGCTAATCCATCATGTATTGTCTTTTCACCTAATGCTAGAGCCTTTTCACTTCAAGAATGGAATGATTCAACTCTTACCCCTTTTCCATGGATTGGAGAATGAACAACCTTACCTCTACATTAAAGAATTTGAAGAAGTTTGTGCTACTTTCAATAATCAAGCATGTACAGAAGAGTTAATTAGACTTAAGCTTTTTCCCTTCTCCCTAAAGGATAAAGCTAAGGCGTGGCTTCTCTCGCTTCGCCCAAGGACTATTACAACATGGCTTGACATATAGCAACAATTCCTTAAAAAGTTTTCCCTTCTCACCTCACTAATCATTTCAAGAAGCAACTAATGTCTTTCTTTCAGAAGGAAGGAGAAACATTTTACCAATGTTGGGAGAGATTCAAAGAACTTCAGAACTCTTGCCAGCATTATAATTTTGAAAAGTATCGCTTGATAGTTTTCTTCTGTGAAGGCTTATCTTCTAAAATGTGTCAATCTGGTGAGATGATGTGTAATGGAGAATTTCTCAATAAGAATCCTGATGAAGCAGAGACCTACTTAGACTGGTTAGTTGAGAATTTCCAGCATTGAGGGATGCCTCAATCAATTGATCGATCATTTGAAGCTATAACTAATCAAGTAAGAGAAGTGTGCCACATCAAAAAGCAATAAGACCTTACTGCACAAATTTCTCGGCTAGCAAGAAAGGTCGAAGCTCTTGAAAGGAGAAATTTTGAAATTTCAAGCCAAAATCATGTAGAAGAATCTTGTAGAATCTGTGAAGTTCGAGGGCACCCTACCCAAGAGTGTCCTACGATCCCTGCTTTCAAAGAAGTACTCCATCCAGAGGTAAATTCCATAAGCAATTTTTCCATGCCACTTAATGCTTCCAATGAGCTGAAGAATAACGAATGCCATTTTCCATCATTATTTTATCCTCAATTCCATTATTCACCTTAATTCCCTTTTATATCCCAATCATAATTTTATTATTCACATATTCCTCCATCTCATCCATACTTTCAGCATCAGCAATTCAATCATTCATCATCGCCAACTTATTCTGATCCTAGACTTAGTGTGCCCCAACAATTGAAAGGTCAAGAAGAGGTGATGCATGACATGTTTTCGCAAATGCTGCAAGTGATGAATCAACTGAAGAGCTCCATTGATAAACTCGCAGCCCACAATGAGGTTTGAAAGGAGAGAATGTTCCCTCTGCAGTCTAAAGCCAAACCCATTTAGCAACTTTCCATAAACTGTAATCCCATTCCATCTTTTACTAATGTCAAAGAAGTTAGATCCATCACCACTCTTCGTAGTGGAAAACTCATTCAAAATGATATTCCAGGCACTTCTTCAGAACCTAAGGAAAGTCCTTTCATTCCAAATTCTAGTGATGCTCTGCATGAAGAAGTTGAGTTCGAGGATATACCAAAATCTCAAATTTATGCTATTTATCCTGAAAGGGTGGAGAAAACTCAAAAGGAAGATAGGAATCAAGAGATTATGGAAACATTCAAGCAAGTCAAGATAAACATCCCTTTGTCAGATGCTATCAAGGAAGTTCCATTATATGCCAACTTTCTTAAAGACTTATGCACTGTGAAAATGAGAGTTTCAGTTCAGAAGAATGCTTTTCTAGCCAATCAAGTGAGTTCTATTATCCAACATAACATGCCTGCAAAAAAAGGACCTTGGTTGTCCTACTATTTCTTGTATTATTGGTCATCAAATAATTGAGCATGCTTTGCTAGATTTAGGTTAAAGTGTGAATTTACTTCCCTTGTTCAGTGTACCAACAATTGGGTCTATATGAGCTAAAGCCTACCAAGATCACGCTTTATAAAGGTTCCTAAGGGAGTGATTGAGGACATATTAGTTAAGGTTGACAGTTTTGTCTATCCGGTCGACTTTGTTGTTTTGGATACTCAGCCTATGACTAATATTTTCACTCAAATTCCTTTCATCTTAGGTCGTCCATTCTTAGCTATTACAAATGCCCTCGTCAATTGTAGGAATGGTATGATGCAGCTGACTTTTGGGAATATGTTAATTAAAGAGGAGGAAATTTTAGAGATAAATCTTATCAGCCTCTTAGATTTTGATTTTGATCAGATGGGTATCGAGGATGAGTTTTCCATAAACTCACCACTATGCATCCCATCGTATGATATGTTGATTAAAGATTTTGACCAATTTGTGCCCACTTTAGATGAGCTTGAACTTCAACAGGAATCTAGTTCTTTTCTTAATTTCTTGAATTTTGAGAATTTTAATAATTTGAAGGCCCAAATTGATCGATTTCTCCATATAAGGTCCGAGCTAAAGATCATTGCTAAGCAGTTGGAGCTGGATGATTCTTTCTCTTCAGATCAATGCTTGTTGAATGAGAAGTGTGTTGATGTTTTATTCCATGATAACATTTCACCTACTGATCCACGCTCTTCACTAGAGTTCCTCTCAGTTCTTATGGGTCATTCCTATAAGATACCTCACAACCACAATGTCGTTTTCTCTCTCACTTCTTCTGATCTAGAGCCAGAATTAGGTGTAAAGAAGTTTCGTGATCTTAGTCGTTCTAGGTTATTGTGTTATCCTGCATCTGTTTCCCTTCATGACCTTATGGTTGTGATTTCTAAGGATTTGCCCCTGAATATACATCGTGTCCAAAAATTTCTCTTGTGTATGCTTAAGCTTCTTGATCTTAGTGTGATGGCCATCATTCATTGGGTTGATCCACAACTCTTCCGATTGTTACTGTTTGACACTAAGAAAAGCCTTAGTTAGGGGAAGAGTGGGAAAGTAAAGCTATCAGTTTTGCAGATATTTTGAGGAAAATAGACGGCACACACAAGGTAAGTAGTTTAGGAATTTATTTTATTTTTCTTTTCCTTTTAGTTTTTAGTATACTATTTATTGCTAACATGCATATTTTAGAGAGATTAGGCCACTCTCAGGTATATATTATCTCTTATTTAATTATTTTAGTCCCTTACATCCATGTTTTTGTGCTTGCTTTATAACATTGGGGACAATGTTTGATTTTAGTTGGGGGAGGGAGACCTGTGGTCCAAAGTTTTTTTGAAAAGCTTGTATGCAAGTAACTTAGGTTAGTCTTTTTGCTCTATTTTTCTTTCTTTTAAAAAAAAGAAAATAAAATCTGAGATTGCAAGTTTAAGTCGTCCCATCTAGTTTTGTTTTGCTTTCTCTCATTGGGCGACGACGCATTCATGAATTGTTTTAGTATATGGTGTAGTATTAGATAAACTAGAGAAGTTTCTTAATCTTCTTGTAGTTCAAAAGATGCATGCTAATTTGAATATATTTATTAGTGCACTTTTCGGCATTGCTTGATATTAGACTAATAGATCTTGACTAGTGAAATGCTCTATTCAAAATTAAAGTGGAGACTGTATAGCCGTGAGTTTTTGAGCCATTCTTTCATATCTGAGAGCTATGTACACAAACTCTGATTCTTGAAAACTGTTTTACAAATCGATTGAGTCTCTTAAACTACAATTTCAATTCAGTTTTATAAAGGTAAATCCATGAGATGCTAAATCATAAAATACCTTGTAGTTGTCTGAATTTAGAAGCTAGAAGCTAGGGAAATGATGTAGGCCTTCTTTGTTTTAACCACTAGCCTTAGCCTGTTCTTACATTTTATTCGTAGTAGCCCTTTTGAAGCCTGAAGCCTTGTTTGTATTCTTATACCCAAAGTTAAACCCGAGCCAATACTATAAATTCCACATCTCTTGGCTCGTTTGCACAAAAGGCTCAAAAGTAGAGGCATAGTGAAGTATGTTTATTTGAAAAAAAAACAAAAAGTAGAAAAAGCAAAGAATGAAATGTATGCATTGAAAAATAAATATGCAAAAATGATGATGTTTATTGAAAAATAAAATATGAACTGAATAGCCTATATATGGTTTAAATCACATGATTCAACAAGGAATTAAGGCTATTCACGTGATTTATACAAAAAACCACTTGGAACCCACTTTTGGTTGAATATCCTTACTATAAGCTAAGTGTCTACTCTTAAGGGTTCAAGTGGTGGTTTTTATGTTATGAAACACATGTTTATGAGTTATTCACCTGTCAGCTACATGCTGATGTGGTGTTTGATTAATGAAAAGTATTTACATTGCACAATTGTTTCTCATATGAGCCTGTTAGTGTTATTGAGATATACATTAGCACTAGTCCATGATCGGTCCTAGGTTTGGTCTCTAACTATTGAGGCCGTAAGTTGGGACAAAGTGCCCCTGGGTGAAAGACCCAAAACCGTTCACGAAAAATAACGGAGGCCCTGCGGCCGCGTAGTTAAAAGGCCACGAAATGAAGACCTGGTTGTAAGCTTGGATAGTGGCAAGATTTATGAGATTACGGCTCGTGGTTCATAAGATGAATGAACGTTAATTATTCCATAGGATTACTTGGTATCGGTTATACATTGTCCATGGGTTTTAAAGGTACTTTAACGAAATGGAAATATGTTTTTTCCTTAATTATATATACATATAGGGGAATGATCTAAAGAGGACCATTTATTTGGTCCTTAAATGTGGACCAATCAATTTGAGGGGGTAAGTGGATGAATTTTTTGATGAAATTTGGTGAAAATGATCTCCATGATTAGTAGATCACATCCACCAAATTTTATCAAAAAATTCAACCGGGAAGTGGGTAAGCTAAACATCTTAAATTTTAACGGCCAAAAAAGTGCATATATATCAATTTTTTAGTTAACCTTCTTCCCGATTAAATTTTTCAATGAAATTCGGTGGAGCTGATCTACTAATCATGCAGATCAATTTTACCAAATTTCATCAAAAAACTCATCCATTTACCCTTTCAAATTGATTGGTCCACATTTAAGGACCAAATAAATGGTCCTCTTTAGATCATTCCCTTATACATATATATATATATATATATATTTATGTATGAGGGATTTATTTCATATCATCATACAAAAGGATTTCTTATGATTTAATAAAAAGGATTCCTAAGTATTGTTTTCACATAAAATCTATTATATTATATGATTCCCACTGAGTCTGTTTGACTCACCCAACCTTTTTCTATCCATTTGCTTCTGCAAGTTCTTCTGGGAAAAGGAAAAAAGAATACGCAACTCCATAGATTGCCTCAATACTATTACCCGATTGTGGGTCCTTCATGATAGAAGGACCATCACTCTTAAGGCTTTGTTAACGATATGTGTATTGTAATTATGCTAGAACTTACGTATATGTTGTGGAAACTGTACATTTTGTACTTGGGAGCTCGTTAGAGGGTAGTTGTTTATTTATATTAATTCATTTGCTTTGTGGATAGATTTTACAGAATGGATCATGTCTTTGCTGTTTAGAATGTAAATTTTCAAGTCTGCCACAGGAAACTAAGTTTCATTAACCCACCATAGCGAACGACACCATGATTAACCAGGTTCCAGAGGATAAATCCTCTTAACGGGATTCGGGGCGTCACACATATGCCACACAAACAAACCCCATTAAACATTCGTCATTGTCCCTAGGTGTACATAAGACTCACTTTCTAATTCATTTTCATCAAACCATCAAATATACACCTAAAGGACATCCCGTAGATATCAAATACTACGTGAATATCGAGTTTAGATGTAACACCCCCGCCTTAATCTACAAGATAACACCCGTAATTAAGACTTGGAGTGTCACTAACCCATCTTAGATTGACTAAAATGGGTATATAAATATAATGAATTTAAACAATATACATAACACATGTCAAATCAAACAGAATTATACAAGATGATGGCTTTTTTTATATATATCTAATACTTACGTCACGCGTCAATCGAGTAAAGAGTGCCAAAATAATAGTATCATTCTTACAGAAGCATATGACCAAAATACAAAACCAAACTAAGCATGTGCAAGTCAGTAGATAACACTTCGGGCTAGCCATGGCTTCCCGAGATTACATATATACACAAAAAATGAATTCATATCAGAGCCTTCTATTTCGATCCCGAACCCACCGTCTTGTTAACATCACTCGTCCCCTGTGTACCTGTATTATTTTAGAAAACGGGGTGAGCTCACAACTTAATAGGGGAGAAATATAGGGAATAACGTGTTTGAAAACCATAATCATTAATTTCGATAATAGTTTATACTTCAATCATCAATCCATGAAATAATGCAATTTGATGTTAATTTATTCTTTAACCATCAGTCAAAGTAAATATCATGATTTCACAAAAATAATGCATGCTCATGCATATACATGTTACCTCTCTTTGTGTCAACTGTTACATCGAACCACCAGAATATAGATGAGCCGAGATAGAATATGATATGAGTCTGCCTGCCTAAGACCATAGCCGGTCCTTATTAAGAGATATAACTGGACTGAAATAATACCATAACAGTAACCGTGGGCCTAACCACCCAGAAGAATAGATTGCCGCCGGAAGATCAATCCTCGAATATTCATAATATGGGCCTGACCGCCCCAAGAGATACGAATATTAAGATCATAACATGGGCTCAACCGCCCCCAAGAGACATAAGTATCGAGATCATAACATGGCATCTCCGTCTCGGGTGAATATCAACAGATAATAACAACTGGACCACAGTCCACGATATCAAATACACATATCACTTTCATATCAACCAGAATATTAGTGTCTTGCCATTGTCTACATTTTCGAACTTCTCACCACTGGCTCTAGACAGCCGACAACGTGTTGGCCCCCGGAGGGTTAGGGCTTTTCAACCTAAGGGCACCAAGCCCTGCCTATTTCCCATCCCGGCAAGCACTAACCATAATCATTTCCCGTCACTGACAGAAGGCCACATAGATATAGATATTCGTGGGCAACATCCCACCATATAACATAGCCGAGAATATATATCCACATACAAATAAAGAACTCCCGAAGATCAATAATCACATGTTCAAGAGTGCCACACGAGCATAGAAAGTCATCCATATCATCGATACGAGATACAATTCTTTTAGGAGACAATTTCCATGCCATATGCCGTAATAATGCTCTAGACTAGCCACGAGATCATCAAGATGTCGGGTTGACATAATAATGATGCATAGCGTGCAATTCATGCTTTGAATGTAAACTAAAAATAACATATGCCATGCAAACCTCGTCAAACATCATTCTTGTCCCTTGATGTATACAAGGATCATCCACTAGTTCATTCATATCAAATTAACACATACACCCGAGGGACATCCCATAGAAATCAAATACTACTCGAAAATCGAGTTTATATGGCATATCTCGCTTCATATCATAGAACCAAAGCTCAATCATGCATGATTTATGAATATCAACTAACATGGTTTTCATAGTAAGCATGCATGTATATATATCATCTAAGTATACTCAATAACAAGAAACATATGCTTTATATCAAACATATATATGTAAAATCATTCACCTCTCGATAAATAGGATCATATTATCAAGTTTTGAAAAGATATAACCCTTACCTCGAGTCTAGTAGCGATAAAAAAGAAAGAAAGATGATGATCCAAGCCCTTTCCAAAGCAATCACAAGGAAGAATATGATAAATAATGAAATAGAGAAGGATTTGGTTGATTTATAGTGCGAATATTTGATTCGAGATGAAAAGTATGCGAAAATAGCTTAAGAGCTCCTCTCTTTCTCTCTCTAGAACCCTCTAGAGTCTTGTGGAAGGTTTTAGGTCGAAATGAATGGAAAAGGAGGTAAAACGCACTTAAAAATGGGTTAAGTAGGCGCACTGTTCTGGATGGCGGACCGGTATGCTGAAAATGGAGTACCGATCCGCAGTATAGATTTCCCCCAAATTTTACACACCGGACCGGTATGCCAAAAACTGCATACCGGTCCGCAGTCCAATTCTTTCCCAAAATGTAAACGCCTAACCTGTATGCCAAAACCTCCATACCGGTCCGCTGGCTAATTTTCTGCCCTGCCACCCTGTTCTTGTTTTGGCCATAACGTTTTCCTCGGAATTTCGATTGAGACAATCTTTATATCCCTAGAAAGATAATTTAGAGATCTATAATTTACGGAAGGAGATTTTCTACAAATTATGGATATAAAATTTTCAAAAATGTAAATACCACACCATATATACTTAAAACAACATAATTCATATTAAAATAAACACAAAGTGTTATATTATATGGCATATCTTGCTTCACTTCATGGTATTATAGTTCGAAAATATATATAACTCATAAATATCGAATAATACGGTCATCATATTAATATACATGTACAAAATCGCCCTTTGTCGTTGAATAAGATCATATTATAGACCAAAAAAAAGGAAAGATGAAAACCAAAGCCCCGTTCGATGAAATCCTAAAGCCCTCGCATCACCACATTCCTAGCTTAGCAAGATCTCCGAATCAATAAAGCGTAGACTTTAACTCGCGTGGCCCTAGCTCACGCTTGAGCTCCCACGGAAAATAACCAAGGTAGAATATGATGAATAGTGAAGGAGAAGGAGATTCGGGTGATTTAGAGCTTTGATTCATGATGGAGGATGAAATATGTAGAATCTCTCTCTTTCTCTCTCTAGAACTTTCCAGAACTCTCCTTAAAAGTGTGTGGGTGTTTTGCCTGAAGTTGGGGTGAAAAAGTGGATAAAAAGCACTTAAAAATGAGCTAAGTTGATACACAGGTTTAACTCGTGGACCGGTATGCCAAATACCGAATATCGGTCTGCGGGTCACAATTTTCCTAAATTTTAACTGCCAAACCAGTATACCAAAATCACAATATCGGTTCGCGGGTAAACTTTACCCTACTGCACTGTTTTTGTTTCAGCCATAACTTTTCGCTCCGGACTCCGATTGAGGTGATTTTTATATCCACGAAAAAGTAATTCAAAGATCTACAACTTTTTAAGTGAAAGTTTTATCAAATTATGGACAAATAATTTCCAGAAATTCACCGAAGATAATGTTCTGCCGAACAAGCAAAATTTAGATATGGGCTTACTTCGAAACTTGTTTTGATCAATGAGGAGGGTGAATCGGCTTTCGGTTAAAACATGAAAGTTGTAGAGTGGCTTAAAACCTAGAAGTAAAAAATAAACGGGAACCTATTCCGATAAGAAACGAGAAAGTTACAAAATTCAAAAGTTAGTCGAAATCAAAGATTTGCGTGACACCGAAATACACGATACATAAGCCGGTCTTGATTCGAACCACCCGAATCACTAAAAGATTGCTCACACGAGTATAAAAGAATTAATACTGTAGGTCGGAAAATACCCTAGAGGGGGGGTGAATAGGGTTTTTGAAACTTAATTGTATTTTTAAAAACAAATAACAAATATTATATCTATATATATATCAAGCAATCAATAACAAAGATAATTCCAAGCACAATGAGAAAATAACACAATATAATAAAGCAAGAGATAGAAAGATAGAACCGATCAAAGTCGAAGATTTTTTGTCCACACTGTTCGGCTTGTTCCCCCTAGTCCGCGCTCGGTTAGTTCCCCGAGAATTTCCACTATAACCGATCTCCTTCCGGGTGAAGACCAAACCACTACAAGTGTATTCTTCTCACACACTCTTATAAGTATTGAAAACACCTTCAATACTTTTACAAGAATTCCCTCTTGCTAATTTTATGAGTACACCTCTCACAAAAATGATTTGAACAAATTTTGGTGACTAACACCAATGTACAATAGCTCTCGCGTATATCAAATTACAAATGAAGCTCACACTAAGAGATATCAATATTGATCAACAATTTTTAGCTCAAAATAAGAATGATTGATCAAAAACAATGTTCTTGAATCTTTGAATGAATGTAGATAGATAATGATGTATGTAGATGATTCAAGTAAGTAAAAATGAGTCTTAAACCTTATATATATAGCTTGAGAAAGCTTATAGCCGTTTCTAGTAGATTAATATATTAATAAGGCAAAAATACATAATTAGTAAAAATCCAACGGCTAGTTTTTGAAGCATCAGTCGACTGAGCAGGGCTCCTTAGTCGACTGAGCAAGCATCAGTCGACTGAGCCACTCTGCTTAGTCGACTGATGGCTACTGCCCATCAGTCCAAAAAATGCAATTTTTACACTTTCGTATTTTAACTCTAAAATCAATTATAATGCTTTGGGAACTTCAAAAATAAGTTCCTAAGACACCTATTTTCGGGAAAACACAAAATATGATCATTTGAATTAATTATGAATTAATTTAAAAAAACAGTTTATGAAAGGTGTTTGTTTTTCAAAGAGCTTTAATTCAATTTGATTTTGATCAATCTATTTGGATAAAGAAATAAAAAGTTTAAGAGCTATAATTGGAAATCAAATATGAATCTTTACAACAAAACTACTCACTCAAATATGATCTTATGAGTCTTCGAAAGCTTTGTTTGTGTCTTCGATTATTTTCTTCCTTGGCTCTTGTTCTTGTAGAGAGATCCTTTTGGTAGAGCATCGATCATGTAGTTGTGTGAGGTATGAGGCATAGAAAAAATACACTTGTGTTGGTGAATGATCTATATTCCGACTTTTTGATTTTGTCCTCATGAGATCATTTATAGTAGCTATTACTTAAAACATCAACTTTGTTAAATTACACAAGATTAAATGTATTGTTATTATCAAAACAAGATTAATGACTTAAAGGTCAACAATCTCCCCCTTTTTGATGATGACAATAAATTAATGTGTGTTTTCAATTGAGATTATAAGTTGAGTTTTCAAAGTATGCATAAGATAGAGTATATGATACACATGCATAACCAATAGTTCAAACCAATGCATAAATATAATAAATGCTAATTAAGGTTTATCATAAGCAAATTAAGATACTAAAGTTTAAACCATAACAAAAACAATAATACGAGCATAAAACAAAAAGTCTTAAGTTGAAGTTCATATAAAACCATAATTAAAGCAAAGTGTGTACCAAACACTTATTATTTTCTCCCCCTTTGTCATGATCAAAAAGAGGAGATAGGGATCACTCATCGGGCTCGTCTTGAGGCCATTGACCACATCCTTGATTGCCTTGCCACGGATTCCATGGTGGAAAGACATAGTCGGGGTGGTAATGGAGGAATGCTGTTTCATGTGCTCTTTGCCTCTCTTCAATTCGGTTGAACCTATTATTCATGTTCACCGAGAGATTTTGGATGGCTTGCAGAATAGCTTCATTCGGATTTGGTGTGGGAATTGCTTGTTGAGAGCTAGAAGGAGCTTGCGTGGAAGTTCCTTAAAGTGGAATGTCTTGCTCCATAGGCTCGGGTTGAGCTAAGTTTTCATCATCATCATCACTATCCCCGTCCTCATTAATGTCAAGAGGATCATTTGAGGCCCATTCTCCGTTTTCAATGTGATATCCCATTTGACGAATGGTCTTGGTACTATATGTTTCCTCATTTGTAGGGACGATGATTTATGTTTCATCTTCAAATGGAATGTCATAGAATTGGAATAGTCTAGTGAGTGCCATAGCATATACCAATCCTTGTTTCTTTCGATTAGTGATACCAAGAAGATGATTGAACATGAGATCTGCATAGTCAAGCTTATGTCCCATTGAGATTTCCCAAACCAAGAAAATATCCAATGCATTGACGGAAGCACGACTACCTCTCCTTGGAACAATGGAATACCCAATTATGGAGTGGATGAGTCTATTTTGCAAGGTAAGCATAGATGCTTTAATTTTGGGCCCCCCAACCATCCCGTGTTGTCTATAGCGTCGTTTAAGAATGGTTGACAGTGCTGCGGATCTCTCAAAGCCAAAAAGATTGCCAAAATTTGACGGTACGTCCGTCACATTTTCAGTTGGAAAACCAAAGATTCGAATGAGATCCGATTTAGTGAAACTAACCATACGTCCATTGATAAGAGAGCTAAGACGTAGCTTATTGGCTCGGCCGGAATCAAGTGTGGGGTGATGAAGATTAGCATAAAACAATCGAACAAGACGTGGATAGACATTTTCACGAATGGTAAGAAAATTCATGATGCCTTGTCTACGAAAAAGAACAGTAATGTTGAGACCATATGAAGAAAATAACTCAATGTTGAATTGTTTACCTTCAACAATAGTACGAACGGCATAGTCGGAGTTGAAGTTTGCTTGAGCTTCGTCGGAGATGACTAATGGTTGTTGAGGAACTGGGGCAGGAGTGGGTGAAGAAGTTCCCACTTGTGGTACAAATTTTCGTGGACGACGAGAGCGGGTTGGTTGAGACATAGCTAGAGTAAATGGGAGAAGAATTTAGGTTTTAAAGAAGGTTAGGGTTTGAAGAGAAATTTGAGATTTTTGGTTTTAAAGGCTTGATTGTATAATAAAAATAGTTGGAAATAAGATATATAGATGAATTGTGATGAGTTGGTAGAGAAAAATTGAGTTTTGGTTGAAGAAAAACAATGGAGGCTAGGGTTAGGGTTGAGAAGATTTGAGATGGGTTTGATGGATTAAAGTAGAAATATGTGTGATTTGTAAGAGATTTGATGTAGAATGGTGAAGATTGATGGTTTAGAATGAGTTTAGGTGATGATTCTAGAGATTTAGGAGGGTTTGTGAAGGTTTGTGGTGTGTATGGAGAAGGGAGGCTCGAAAGAGATAGAGTGAGAAGTGAACAAAACAGGGGAAAAAGTGATAGCTCTCAGCCACTCATTAGTCGACTGATGAAGGCCCTTCAGTCGACTGAATAAGGCTTAGTCGACTGATGAAGAGCATTAGTCAACTGATGCTCTCAGTTATGCCCAGATTAGCTTGTTCTTGCACCAAAAGGATTTTGCTTGCTATTCCATCATTATTTAGCATACTATAGCTGCAAAATTACTTGTTAATTGTCACAATAACATGTAAAATTAATTCAAGACATATATAACACTAGAATTATGAATAATTTAGTACAATTAATGTAAAAGATGTGTGCTCAAGAATAAGCACTATTTATCCTTTTTATGAACTTTTTGGAATAAACTAGATGTCACAAGCTCTAGTCATACCGAGTTCACGTCGAATAGTGCAAAAGCGATCATCGGGAAGTGGTTTAGTGAAAATATCCGCAAATTGCGATTCGGTGCCAACGAATTCAATATCAACATCACCTTTTTGCACATGATCACGAATAAAATGATATCTTATCTCAATGTGCTTAGTACGTGAATGTTGTATAAGGTTCTTGGTCAAGCTTATAGCACTTGTGTTGTCACATTTTATGGGAATGTGGCTAAGACTAATTCCAAAGTCCTCTAGTTGTTGTTTAATGTACAAAGTTTGTGCACAACAACTTCCGGCCGCCACATATTCGGCTTCGGTCGTTGAAAGGGCCACCGAATTTTGTTTCTTGCTTGACCAAGATACTAGTGCGTGTCCTAGAAAATGACAAGTGCCACTAGTGCTCTTCCTATCGATTTTGCAACCGGCAAAATCCGCATCGGAATAACTAATTAAGTCAAAGTTATTTTCTCTTGGGTACCATAAACCCAATGAGCTAGTACCGGAAAGATAACGGAATATCCGTTTTACAGAAAGTAAGTGTGATTCTTTAGGATCCGCTTGGAATCGTGCACAAAGACATACACTAAACATAATATCCGTCCTAGACGCCGTCAAATACAATAAACTACCGATCATACCTTAATATTTCTTGATATCCACACTTTTACCTTTTTCGTCTTTGTCTAACTTCAATGTTGAACTCATAGGGGTGCTCATGGACTTTGCGCCTTCCATGTCGAATTTCTTCAAAAGTTCCTTCACGTACTTCTCTTGATTAATGAAAATGCCTTCTTTATTGTTTCACTTGTAATCCAAGAAAGTAGTTCATCTCTCCCATCATGCTCATTTCAAATTCCTTTTGCATACATATTGAAAAATCCTTACACAAATTCTCGTTAGTAGAACCAAATATAATATCATCAACATAAATTTGCACAAGTAGCATATCATTGGCATGATTCTTAATGAATAAAGTAGTGTCTACCTTGCCTCTAACAAATCCATTATTAAGCAAGAATGAACTTAATCTATCATACCATGCTCTAGGTGCTTGTTTTAAACCATATAATGCTTTTGATAACTTAAACACATAATCCGGATAAACATGATTTTCAAAACCGGGAGGTTGTTTCACATAAACTTCCTCTTCAATAAAACCATTCAAGAAAGCACTTTTCACACCCATTTGATATAATTTAAAATTCTTAAAACATGAATAAGCAAGTAGCATGCGAATAACTTCTAGTCGTGCAACGAGTGCATATGTTTCTTCATAATCAATGCCCTCCTCTTGATTGTATCCTTGGGCAACAAGTCTAGCTTTATTTCTAACAATTATACCACTTTCATCCTTTTTGTTACGAAATACCCATTTAGTACCTATAATAGTATGATCACTAGGTTTGGGACACAAGTGTCCACACTTTGTTTCTCTCAAATTGATTGAGCTCCTCTTGCATAGCCATCATCCAAGATTCATCTTGTTCGGCTTCAATAATGTTTTTAGGCTCATATTGAGAAACAAATGCCACATTATTGCAAACATTTCTTAAGGATGATCTAGTCATGACCTTACTAGATGGCTCTCCAAGAATTTGATCAATAGGGTGGTTGGACACAAATTTCCGACTCCTAGGCAAATCATTCGATTCTTGCTCGGTTTTACTTTCTAACTCCTTAGGAGGAGCTTGAGCACTCAATGGTTCTTCCTTAGATGTATCATTAATTTGAATATCCGAAACTTTTTGGATAATTTCAACATCGTCATCGGAACGTACTATGGGTGAAAAAGGATTTGTCTCATCAAATACAACATGCATAGATTCTTGTACTATTAAACTTTTCTTGTTATAAACTCTATATGCTTTACTATTAGTGGCATACCCAAGAAAAATTCCTTCATCGGATTTAGCATCAAATTTACCCAAATGATCATGATCATTTAAAATAAAACATTTGCAACCAAAAACTTTAAAATATGCAATATTTGGTTTCTTGTCATTCCATAACTCATAAGGTGTCTTATCTAACTTTTTACGAATAATAGTACGATTAATCACATAGCATGCGGTGTTAACAGCTTCCGCCCACAAATACTCCGGTAAAGAATGTTCATTTAGCATAGTTCTAGACATCTCTTGAAGAGATATATTTTTCCTCTCAACAACACCATTTTGTTGAGGAGTTCTAGGTGCCGAAAAATTATGATCAATACCATGCTCATCACAAAAGTTCTCAATATCAACATTGTCAAATTCTCTACCTCTGTCACTTCGAACATGCACAATAGAAACACCTTTTTCATTTTGAACTTTTCTACAAAACTTAGCGAAAACATGCAGAGTTTCACTTTTGTGGGTGAGAAAGAACACCCAAGTGAGTCTAGTGTAATCATCAACAATAACAAGAGTGTACAATTTGCCACCTAAACTAGCAACCGAAATAGGACCAAACAAATCAATATGCAACATATCAAGTGGTTTACAAGTAGTAATATCCCTTTTAGACTTGAAAGAAGATTTGTGTTGTTTACCAAGTTGACATGCATCACAGATTTTATCTTTAACAAATTTGGTTTTAAGCAATCCTTTAACAAGCTCTTTCTTAGATAAATTATGAATCAAATCCATATTAGCATGTCCTAATCTCCTATGCCATAACCAAGATACATCATTTATAGCGGATAAGCATTTAACATCTTGTTGTGATAAATCGTCAAGTTCAAGAGTATACACATTATTAGTTCTATATGCAATAAGTAAAATTGAATCATCACTATCATTCTTGACAACACAACGGTCAGATTTAAATATCACTTCATAACCTTTATCACAAAGTTGACTAATGCTAAGTAAATTATGTTTTAAACCATCAACTAATAGAACATTATCAATGCAAGTAGAATGCTTACCAACCTTACCTATACCAATGATTTTGCCCTTGGCGTTGTCCCCGAAAGTCACATTTCCTCCTAGCTTGGAAATTAGACTTAAGAAGTTGTTCTTGTCTCCAGTCATGTGTTTTGAACAACCACTATCCAAGAACCACTTGGATTTGCTACCCTTGGCTTTTAAGCAAACTTACACCATAACTTTGAGTAACTTCTCCTTTGGTACCCAAAATGTGTTGGGTCCCTTTGGGTTAGCAAACATAATGGTTCCTTTTGGAACCCAAGCAAGCTTCCTCTTAGGGAAACCTTCATTTCGATAGAAATAACGATCCACATGATGAGTATTTCTACCACAATATGAGCAAAGATGAGTGGGATCATGAGGTGTATATGTTTTAAAAAAGTTTTTGTAATCTTTTTGGTTGTCAATTTGGTTGTAACCCAAACTGGCTTTGTCAAATACACATCTTTGCATTCCTAATAGTTTATCCAAATTATCCCTACCATTGGTGAATTTGGCTAAGCTATTAGTTAGATCATCCACTTGATCCTTTAATTTGACATTTTCTACTACAAGTGTGTTTGGAATCTCCTTCTATTTTCCTTTATTTAAAGTATTGATTTCATTTTTCAAAATCATGTTTTCTTTTTCAAAAAATTCACACTTGTTAGAAATTATCAAATTCTCCTTTTTGAGGCTTACAAACTTCTTGGAAAGATTTTCAAATTTGTTATGCAATTCCTCAAACATTTCATATAACTCATCATAGTCATTTTCATCATGAGCATCATCATTTATAGAAGTATCATCATCACTAAATAAATTATAAATAGAGTTTACCTCATCATCTTTTGCCATAAGGCAAAGATTTGCCGTCTCTTCGTCGCTAGAGTTGGCATCGGACTCACCCTCTTCGGAATCACTCCAAGTTCCCTTGAGGGGATGCCTCACTTGTTTAAAGGCTTTATCTCTTTTATCTCTTCTCTCTTTTCTTTTAACCGGGCAATTGGTTTTGAAGTGTCCCGGTTCATGGCAATGGAAACATTTTTTGACTTCTTCGTTTTCAACTCTTGGTTGAATTGATCGATCATTGTTTCTATTTGATGAAGAACCAAAATTGTTTCCTTTCCCTTAAAACTTCTTCTTCTTGGCTAGAAATTTCATGAAGTTTTTAGAGAGGAGGGCCATGTCATCGTCACCACCCATTGACTCTTCATCATCCTCTCGTTGACTTGCCTTGAGAGCAAGAGTCTTCTTGGCTTTTGAATCAACTTCTTCTTCTCTCTCTAATTCCTTCTCGTGGGTTTTAAGTGAACCCAATAGTTCATCCATGCTTAATGTTTTCAGATTCTTGGCTTCTTGAATAGCCGTTACTTTGGGTCTCCACTTCTTGGGAAGAGTTCTAAGAATCTTTCGAATTTTATCCTCATTGGAGTATTCCTTTCCAAGAAGATCTAAAGCATTAGTAATAATGGAGAACCTACTATACATAGAATCAAGAGATTCATTAGGCTCCATTTTAAAGAGTTCATAATCATGAACGAGCATATTTATATTATCATCCTTAACTTGTTAAGTTCCTTCATAGGCAACTTCTAATTTATCCCAAATTTCTTTGGCGGTTTTACAACTAGAAATTTTGTTGTATTCATCTATAGTTAATGCACAATGTAGAGCATTCAAGGCTTTAGCATTAAATTTGATTTTCTTAATATCATTCTCATCATATTCGGAAATAGATTTAGAAGTGACTATACCATTTGCATCGGTTTTGGTAATCTTATACGGTCCAATAAGTGTAACTTTCCATTGTTCAAAATCACTAACTTGAAGGAAAGTGCTCATACGACTTTCCCAATAACTATAGTTTTTGCCATCAAATAGTGGTGGTCTAGTGGTGGAAGAACCTTCGTTAATTTCGGTTCCTTCATAAATAGACATGATCGTAAACTCTAAGATTTTTAAATCAAAATAAGAGTACAACCTCTGATACCAATTGTAGGTCGGAAAATACCCTAGAGGGGGGGGGGTGAATAGGGTTTTTGAAACTTAATTGTATTTTTAAAAACAATTTAAAAATAGTATGTCTATATATATATATATCAAGCAATCAATAATAAAGATAATTCCAAGCACAATGAGCAAATAACACAATATAATAAAGCAAGAGATAGAAAGATAGAACTGATTAAAGTCGAAGATTTTTTGTCCACACGGTTCGGCTTGTTCCCCCTAGTCCGCGCTCGGTTAGTTCCCCGAGAATTTTCACTATAACCGATCTCCTTCCGGGTGAAGACCAAACCACTACAAGTGTATTCTTCTCACACACTCTTATAAGTATTGAAAACACCTTCAATACTTTCACAAGAATTCCCTCTTGCTAATTCTATGAGATACACCTCTCACAAAAATGATTTGAACAAATTTTGGTGACTAACACTAATGTACAATAGCTCTCGCGTATATCAAATTACAAATGAAGCTCACACTAAGAGATATCAATATTGATCAACAATTTTTAGCTCAAAATAAGAATGATTGATCAAAAACAATGTTCTTGAATCTTTGAATGAATGTAGATAGATAATGATGTATGTAGATGATTCAAGTAAGTAAAAATGATCCTTAAACCTCATATATATAGCTTGAGAAAGCTTATAGCCGTTTGTAGTGGATTAATAAATTAATAAGGCAAAAATACATAATTAGTAAAAATCCAACGGCTAGTTTTTGAAGCATCAGTCGACTGAGCCACTCTGCTTAGTCGACTGATGGCTACTGCCCATCAGTCCAAAAAATGCAATTTTTACACTTTCGTATTTTAACTCTAAAATTAATTCTAATGCTTTGGGAACTTAAAAAATAAGTTCCTAAGACACTTATTTTCGGGAAAACACAAAACATGATCATTTGAATTAATTATGAAAATTTAAAAAAACAGTTTATGAAAGGTGTTTGTTTTTCAAAGAGCTTTAATTCAATTTGATTTTGATCAATCTATTTGGATAAAGAAATAAAAAGTTTAAGAGCTATAATTGGAAATCAAATATGAATTTTTACAACAAAACTACTCACTCAAATATGATCTTATGAGTCTTCGAAAGCTTTGTTTGTGTCTTCGATTATTTTCTTCCTTGGCTCTTGTTCTTGTAGAGAGATCCTTTTGGTAGAGCATCGATCATGTAGTTGTGTGAGGTATGAGGCATAGAAAAAATACACTTGTGTTGGTGAATGATCTATATTCCGGCCTTTTGATTTTGTCCTCATGAGATCATTTATAGTGGCTATCACTTAAAACATCAACTTTGTTAAATTACACAAGATTAAATATATTGTTATTATCAAAACAAGAGTAATGACTCAAAGGTCAACAAATACAACCAATACAACACGACAGAACACTACAAGGCCCCATAATACAAGATTTCACCACTCACGGTGAAATAAGCGGATAGATGAATGAGATTGTTGTGGATGGAAAGGATGGGCTATTACACATATTCTACCAATAAAAACCAATAATCGAAGCTTTTTATAGCCCAAACCCCATGGTATGCAAACAACCCAGGGTTCATAAAATTTCTTAATTTGAGTAAAAAACTCTAATGCAACTTATAAATCTTTGAAAAACAAGTTTTATAATAGTGTTCCCACCTTAGAGAAGCTAAATCCACGAGTTAACAAAGTGTAAACTTTAATTCGCAAAACCTTAGCTTGCGCTCAAGCTCCCATAGAGGATGACCTAGGTTGAAGATGATGAATAGTGGATAAGAAGGAGGTTTGGAGTTCAAATCTTGTGTGTGGATGGAGAAATCACAAGGATTCTCAAGGATCTCCTCTTTCTCTCTCTCTTTAAGGCTCTCTAGGTGTGTGTGGAAGTCTCTTGCTAAAAAATAGAGGGGTTTGGTGTTAAAAAAGGAGAAAAATAGGTTAAAAGTAATCAAAATTTGACACACAAGGCTCAGGGATCGATCCTATTAGTATACTGTCCAACCTTGTTTCCCACTACACTGACCACTATTGGTATTTTGGTGATAACTCCTTGCTTAAAATTCGAATTGAGGTGATCTTTATGTTCAAGGAAAGCTAATTCAAATATCTACAACTTCCTTAGAGGAAGCCTCTCCAAATTATGGATGGATAAATCCCAGAAATTCGTTGAAAGCAGCGCTCTGCCGAAGCACCATAAAATGCATATTTCACTAATTGCCTTACTTTGCACGTTGTTTTGACTAACGAGGAATATGAATTGGCTTTCGGTCAAAACACAAAAGTTGTAAAATAGATTAAATTCTACACTTAGGCATGAACGGGGACTTAATCGGATAAGAAACAAAGAAGTTATAATATCTCAAAATTAGCTAAAATTAAGAAATCGAGTAAAACGAAAACACGCTATTAACATCTTGATTTCAATTTGGACCACCCGAATTACGAAACGATTGTTCCCACAAACTCGATATACCTAATATGACATGCTAGAAGTTTTGAATCAACTAAAAATGGTACAAAACCAAAAGTTCACCCCTTCATAGAGATTGAGCCTAAACTGGACTTAAGAGAAGGATTAGCTTGAAATTGGAACACGGGGTATTACATGATGGTAGTGTGACTAACCATCAAAATATATACCGGGATGCGGTGGTGAAGCTTGTTTGGAAGGTCAAGGAGCCTAGTGTTTATATGTTCTTTGATCGGCGCGCGATACATTTTTGTAAGTGTTTGTCTGTATGCAAAATGCCATGCTTTCTTAAATTTCGAGTATTCACATACTTTTAAAATTATTGCACCATCATTTTAAAAAATTGATTTGAAAAGGTCATGATTTATAAAGTATACAACGTTACTTGAAATTACCTAAATGCAAGTGTATGCACGCAAGACTGACTATTTTTCAAAAATATAGTAACAGTTAAAAGGCAAATATTGATTTATGGTCAATTTGTGAGTGAGTGTAAGGTGACATCGATCACATGAGAAATGGCATACTTTCGTTATGCTTCTGTCTTGACAAGTTGTTCTCTGCTTTTTGATTCTTGGGCTTATCAGAGTCCGTGTGCGTTGCTCCTTTTTCTTATACCCTTAGCCTCAGGAGAATTATTGGTGTTCTGCATTTTCATGAGTGTGTGTGGATTATCTGAGACTAGCTTGATCCTTGAGAGTGGCAATGGCCTTCAGTTGCTAAGTAATTGATTTGATTCTCCCTTCAAAGGTAGAATTTATGGTTCTACTAATAGGACGACCATGGGGTTGTGATGGTGTGGGTTAGAGCACCCTCACTTCAAATGATGAAATTGAGAGGCTAATCTTTAAAGAGTTGTTCGAGTCTTCTTGTCGATACCCTTAGTTCATATACCCTCGGCTCCCTTAATGTATGCAAATGATGATGAAAAAGCTAGTCCTTGAGGAGCTATTCGAGTCTTCTTGTCGACACCCTCAGTGCATATACCTTCGACACCTTTAGTGTACACCCTTTGCACCTTCATCATATCTATGATAGGTCCACACTCTTCGATTTAGATTCGTTGCCTGTGTCTTTTCAAGAATATTGTTTATGGATTCAATTTAAGCAGAGGCAATCATGAATTAGGATACTCAAAAAGCGATTCGATTTTATTAATGAAATGAATTCCTCATTCTATCCATAACCCTTACAATTTAGCATATTTTCCCTCTCAATTTCCCCTATTTCTAGGATGATTCAGGTAAACTGATTCAATGATGTTTGCTTTTGCTTAGGGCATCTCTCATCTAATATTTGGTGCATCAACGGGGCGTAGTCTTCCCAAAATCAATCAAATCTTGAATAACATCCTTCAAGGCAGAGCAATTATCGGTATTATGTCCAAAGCCTTAATGGTAAGTGTAGTGTTCATTGGCATTCCAACCATGGGAAGCCGGGTTGGGGGGTGCATGAGGAGCTAACAGCTGCAAAATGCCCTCAGCTTATAGCGTGGCTAAACTCTGACTTAGTGAAATCGATAAGCATGAAAAGGGATGGTCATTCTTTCTATTGCTCCGTTGTTTTGGCCCTTGTTCTTGCGAATAATGGAAGTTGGTTTGTTCATGAGGCTTGAGCTTTGGTAAGACCAGACTTGGTTGATGGCCGGGATGATCTTCTCTTATTGAGTAGAGGCTTTCTTAGCCTCGACAGTTTGGGTAAGTTCCTTCTCAGTCTCATTAGCCACGTGCATCAGGGCCTTATATCGATCGAACTATTGGTGACCCTTACTGCTTCGGATCTTGGGCTTAAAGTTCTTGACAAGTATCCCCAACTGCTCTTTCTCAAGAATTCTATCTACCAGTTAAGATGCTAACTCACTCCAGCGAGTGATGAAGTCGCTGACATTCTCATATTTTCTCTGTTTCGTCATCTCAAGATTCTTATGAGTAACAATGAGCTCTTCGTTGGACTTATAATGTTTCATGAACTCATCGTTGGACTTATAATGTTCCATGAACTCCTTTACTATACTTTTCCAGTCGGCTACTGGGTGCTGCTCTAAACTCAAAAACCAACTGTAGGCTAGTCTAGTGAGAGTTTGGTGAAAAACTTAAGACAAATGATCCTCTTTCAATCCATATAATTGCATAGTTCGGACATAGGCTCTGAGGTGCAGGTGAGGTGGACTGCTTCTAAAGAATTTCTCGATGTAGGGTAGTTTGAAACCTATTGGCAAATGGGCATTTAGGTTTGAAGACGGGTTTTGGAGATCGATGATGTCGTCGGCTTTTTCGGCCACCCTCTAATTTAGGCTTTTATCTGATCTTTAAGTGTGGTAATGTTTCATTTTCTTTGGCCTGATTGATAATGGCCTCGGGGTATTGGCCCTGGTTTAGATCTCCATTAGGGATGGCTTAGAGATTATGGCTTTGAAGGGGTTGGTTATGTTTGAAACTTAGCAAAGTGGCTATGGGATCTTGTACCGGTGGTACATTGATGTTGGCAGGGGCCACATCAAGTGGGTGGTTGATGTTGGCATGAACTGGGAGAATGTGTTGAAGAATATTAATTGGAACTACTAGGCGTCGGGCTTGGTTATCTTCGATTGGGTTTGGATTTGGATTGGGTTGATTTGGTTTAACAAGTGTTCTGATAGTGATTAGAGTGTCAAGACGGGCTTGGGTGGCCATTTGGTGATCCTTCATAATGACTACAGATTGAGTCAGATCATGGATTAGATGGTAGATATGTTCAAGGGTTAGGGTACCACCCTCAGTTTGTGGGAGAACGAGACCAAGTGGCGGATCTGCTGCACGAAAGGCTTCAATGAGGTTACCCTTAATATTTTTGATCCCAGTTTGATTGACTCGTAACTCGGTATTACGACGAGGAGGCATGATCGGTGGTGAGTCTGATCTCGTGAATCGTCTTGTGTGATCTTTATCAGTTTGGCCGGCTAGTGTAAGTGATAGATAATCTAAGTATGGTGAAAAATGGGGGAAAAGAAATCGGGGATTAACTTAAAAATCAATACTTTGCCATGGGTTACATGATTCTCAAAAAACTATGATTCTACGGAAAAATATAATCGAAAACTACTTTTTGGTGTTTAAGCGAAAACAGACTGACAGCAACAACTTGAGAGCCCGTAGATAGGTTTAGGGTAGGAATATGAATTCCCAGGTCCCCTTTTAACTTTTCGATTTTTAGAAATTATTTTTGTAAAATGACTCATTTTTTTGGAAAACTTGTTTTTGAAAAAATATTTTAGAAAATCGGGAAGTTCTCTCCTCTTATAATTTCTTTTCATAGAAATAATAATAGGAAAATTCTCACTGAAAATATTTAGTGAGGGATTTCTACAAGCGGGGTTAGACAGCCTCGACCGTACTTGCCAAAATCGAAAGGTTGATTATGCATGACAAGGCCTATTGATTCATTATATCTCACGACTGACAGCCAGAAAATATACAGAAATCATGTCTTCTAGGTTGACTCATCATATATGCAGCGTGGTTCAAGGGGTAAGGTTTAGGCTCCCTTCAGTTTGGCTAGATCTTGTTATATACCCCAAGGGCGAGTACATACAAGGACATTTTGATATGCATCCCGGGTATGTGAGTGTTCTTGTCACTCTATACACCTCGGTTGGTGCTTGGCTAAAAAGAGTTAAAATAAGAGCTTTCGGTTTATGTTGACCGAGACGAGCTAATTCCCTACTTACTAAACATTATTTCTGGGTTGAATAAAATAATTTTATACTCACGATAATGCATGATGATAGTGCATGCGTGCAAAATAACGATTATGGAGGTTCATTATGATAAGCGCTTTAGGGTTTGTTCGAATACTTTCAATTTTTATTTATGAAAAGGATGTCCTCAAACAATAGTTACAAATAAAAAGGGAATCAGGGTATCCACCTAAATTGCATATATGTTATCCTAAAACTAAGGCCAAAGAGAAAAACATGCAAATAGAAACGATTATCCAAACATATTCTACTTTTGATTAAAGCCTAATCCTCTTAGAAGTTCCCCAGCAGAGTTGCCACTGTGAGAACCCGCGTTTTCAACAGCGGCCCCGCGCGGATGGCGATTCCTCTTGTTTTCCGATTCATTTGGAAAATTGTTCATAAAAAAAAGTGTGTGCTGAAGAGGAACATTTATGCTCAAACAACCTTTTAAACACAATTGTTGCGAAACTAGTCGATTTGAAGGTTCGGGGATTAAGTTACGAATCGGGAAGGTGTTATGCACCCAATTCGCCTTTTCGGTCTCTAAGTAGGATATACATGTAATTATAATCGAAGATTTGTATGCTTATTGATGTTATAGCATATTAGTCCATAGTTTTAAAAAATCGAGATTTGGGGTGGGGATATAAAACATGTGCTTCGTATTTCGCCATTTGATTTTAAAAATCATTGCATGTGTGATTTGAAAAATAATTTTGATGATGATAAATAACAAAATAGGTGTTTTTGGTAAAGTTGAAGGAATTTCGGAAGCTAATTCAATTTGGAATCGAATATTCAGTAATCCTCGAGATTCGTTCGTCAATAGTGTACCACAATTTAATTACTTAAACCGGCATTGATAAATTAAATACTCTCATATTGGATATTTACATAAGCACTGCGATTTATAGATTAAACCAGGTACAAACTCTTACTAATTCCTTCGTGAACCGAGACTGACAAAACTGAGATTTGGTGAAATTAACTAATAAAAATATGTTTAAAAATGGTTACAGCAACACATTCCATGCCTTTGGTTTTGAAAACGAGTTTTAAATATGAAATCTAGACTGATTTTAAGATAAACATCAATTTTAACATGCAATTGATCAATTATAACTACTAAAATAAAGACAAATAAATAAAATTGGAATGCGATAAAAAATATTTGAGAATCTTGAAAGTAGACGAATAGAATTTTAGAACACTATTCCCGAAATTCCAGAGCTGTTTGATGTTTTAAATGGGGTCAGTGCATGTGTATTTATAGCTCAAAGGGGTTTTTGGGCTGGGCCAGGGGCATTTGTCGTGTGGACAAAGGGTTTGTCCACAAAACAAAGGAATTGTGCGTCTTGTGGACAAAACGTTTGTCCACACAACATTATTATTTATCCCATTACGATTTTTGTTTTATTGGCCAAACGGGATATTGGATTGATCTAATTTTTTATTATGTTGTTCCCCATGATAATACCCATTTACTGACTAAATTTGAGCTCATTTGGACTTCGGGAAGGCCTCCGTTTGATTACCTAAAGTGAACTCCCGATTTTTTTAATTTTCGGAGATTTTGCGGTCGGATCAAGTTGACTTTTGAGTATGTTACTCCTTATAGAACTATCTAATAACCTTCAAAATTTAAGGATGATCAGAAATCAGGAAGTTTCATTTTACAAGTTTTCACAAGATTGACGACCTTCAGTTATTCTCGTAACTTCTTGTCTGGGTGTCCTTTTTGCCTCCTTCTTTGACCTGTATCACATGTAAGTTGTATGAATGCATGTATGAATTCTTATGCATGCATGCGTGCTCATTTGCTTAGAGATCGGGTTCTTGCAGGGGTCACAAAATGAGGTGTTCACACATACATGTTTTTTTTTCTTTTTTGCCATCTTTGTTGTAGTTATGTATAAAATGCAAGTTCTAATAATTGTGAATAAAATAAAAAATATTTACTTAAGATTATGTCATGTTCTATGGAATAGCAAAACAAGAAATAAAAACTTTCAACAAGAACATATAATTCCATATCATAATTATAAAAAGTGTTAATTAATGTCCAAATTAAAATAGGAAATATTTCAAAAACCCACAAAACTTAGCAAATATGTTAATATCAAAAATCCAAAAGACGAACAAAAAAAAAGTGAAATTAAACCTACATAAACAATTCTTTAACTCCTCATCCCCCATCTCAAGCTCCATTATCTCCTTCAACATCATTACTTACATCCTCAATTCTTTATATTCTTTAATCTCACCTTCATCATCATCATCATCATCTAGATCTTTGTCATCCTTAACATTATCCTCTACATATACATCTCCATTGAAACCATCATAATGTACTTTGTTATCGTTTTGCTGATAATATGAATTTTCTCAAGTTTTGGGTTTAAGATGGTCAGGATAAGCCGGTTGAGTGGGCATTCTTTCTGGTGACAAAGGAGGATAACTTACATAAAATTCTTCAAAGATCTCTTTTTGTTAGGATTCGTAACTTTTATTTCATATGATTATTTGTTTCTATATGGATCTTTAAGCATGTTGATTTAGTGGCTTATTACTTTTTTTGATGCATATTAATGGATGAAAACTCCATTCATGACTGTTTGAAGCAACTGAAGTTTCGCACCCGTTGAATTTCTCGGTGAGTTGTAAATGGTACTATTGCAGAGTGTAATTTTTAACAGAAAAAATTATACAGGTATCCATCTATTCATGACAAATTGTGTTTTTCTAGTAATCATTGTGTACTTTAAGCTATTTAGTACTTTAATCCAATAAATCTACCTTTTATATATGTTTCAAAAATATATTTTTTTATGTATTCTCTGTGTGTGTATATATATATATATTAAGATCTTACTTTAATCCAATAAATTCACTTTTTATATCTGTTTAAAAAATATTTTTATATATAATATGAATATATATTTAACAAATTTCATCTTTAATATATATTATGTTCTACAATCAAACAGTTATATAAATGTGTGGATATATATCTTTGATTTTTCTACAATGGCAATATATGTCAGTCTTAATGAATACACCAACAAATACACACACGCATATATATATATATTTATGTTTTTTTTTGTCTTATTATTATGTGATTATTTTCTCTTATAATCAACATAAATGCATTTAACTGTTAATGATTATATACAAGAATATATATATACACATACTTAATTAAATTTCAATTTATATGTTATTATTAGCTCTATTATTATTTTTAAAAATACTATTGCATTAAAAAATATAATTATAATAAAATCTGTTTGAAATGGTAATTATTCGAAGTCAACTTTCTACAAATATATTAATCGATCATATTAATTGTCTTAATTAGTAGGTCGAGAGTAATACTATCATAAAGCTTTAGCATTAACAGATAGATTATGGATAATTAAGGTAAAGGGGACTAAACATTAATTTCAATAAGTTGGTAATCCTAATCCCTAATAAATATTGAAACTAGGGGTGTATATGCGTGTCTTTACATAAATTTACATAGAGATCATATGACATGGGCTGCAATAATTGTCTTTCCACAACCATAGATATTCCTTCACCACAATAAATACACCCCCGGCTCATAGAAGCACGCATTTCATCCTCAACTTGTACCTTTTTTTTTCATAGAGTTCAACTTTAGTTCTATAATGGCTCAAGTAAGAGTTAGAACTCTCAATCTCCTCTCTTCTATACCCTTACATACCACACCAAGAGTACCTAAACTTAGATTTATTTTTCCCTCTCAAAACCCGAGTAAGAAGACCCCACATCTCTTTCTCGCTGTCACCTCAGCTCGCAGAGCGCTCTCAGCTTTGCACTTAGAAGCAACACTGGTGCCCCTTGAAGAAGAGGACAATGAGAAGGAGAGCGTGTGGAAGTATCCCTTCTCGGATGTAGAGGTGAAGAAGAGGAGGAAATTGTTTGGAAGAGAATGGAGCACAAGGGACGTGGCCAGAGCAAGCGTGTACGTGGCCGTGCACGCGTTGTGCTTGTTCGCGCCTTTTACATTCACGTGGGCTGCATTTAAGGTCGGGACGACACTTGTGGTGTTCACTGGATTGGGGATCACTCTATCTTACCACAGGAACCTTGCACATAGAAGCTTTAAGCTTCCTAAATGGCTTGAGTACTTCTGGGCATATTGTGGGGTTCATGCTATACAAGTAAGATAAAACTCTTTAAAGTTTCTTACTTCATCATCACTAAAACAAAATAACTTCTCAGTGACAAATAACTTTTTTGTCACTAAAATTATATTTTTCATTACAATTCACATTAATGACAAAAGATTTCGTGATAACATATACGGTCGCTAAAAGTCTTTGGAGATAAAAAACTGATTTTGGTCACAAAACGCGTTTGACATTAAGGAAATTAAAAGTGATGATAAAAACACCCCTAAATTGTAGCTAGCTTGACCATCAGATGTATTTATTGTGATGGTTGTATGTCGTGTTTAATTAGCTTGTAGTAATGTAATGACAAGGCTACAATTATTTAAGGGTGCTTTTATAATCACCTTAGGGGAACACCATACCCTTTAGTTAAAGTCTGAATTTTGTCACCAATCTCTTGGATTTCATTCACAACTTTGGTGAAGAATACTACGTTTTATTGCTTAAAGAAAACATTACGTGACGAAACATATATTTCATCACTAAATTCGTATATATTCTAATGAAAATTTGTTTCATTACAATATTTTGTCGTTAAAAGTACATATTATGTTATGGAAACTCATTGCGTCACAAATATTTTATCACTAATTGAACAAATTATGCATGAATTTGATTCTCTTTTTTATATTATTGGTAACTTTTAAATGAAACAAACTTAGACTTCATATTTTTCTCAAAAAGAAGAAAATAATTCTTTTCTTAATAGTATATATTTATATTATAATTTGATATTATAAGAAACAAAAAGGTCAACATTTTCTTCAAATAATTTTCCACCAAATGGTCCATAATTTGTGTTAACACTTTTGGAGGTTTTTTGACCCTTGGATGTGTCTTCTACTCGTATAAAAAATATTAAATCATACTCACATATATTTCATTTACACATAAGTACTCTCCTCTATTTAATTTCTGTTTCATTACATTTAAAAAACATAAAAATACAATAACTTTAAATCTAAAATTGTAATTTAATAAAATTTATATATATTTAAAACTTACTCGATCATCAAGATCTACAAGCTAGATCCATTAATTGTGACTGCAAAATTATGTTTAAAAACATTAAGAAAAATTATTAAATTTTATATAGTTAAATTAAATAATTTCATTAGATACTTTGAACCGCCGAAGTAACGCTGCACACTTTCTTCCTCTATATACATTTTTCGTGCCGGACGGCATAGTGATGTAAACAAAATGAATATCGAGATTTACAAATATTAACATCGAATGCAAAAAAACAAATATTCAATGTCTATATGGCTACTTGAAATATATAGCGGCAAAACTATATATTTTTTATACAAACACATACATGAAAAATTATATTATCAAATAACCAAATTGGATAATTAGTAATTGCTATATATATACTACTTGGTTTATTTAACCCTATCATATATCACCAAATACTATAATCTAAATGTGATCTGAACTTCTGTTAGTACAAAGACAAAAAATTTTAATTCCAAATTTTTTATTATAAGCACATAAACCATTAAACTTACGTGCTTTATTTTGAATTATTTAATTAAAATTCCTCAAAGATAAATTTTTTTTTTTTTTTACACATATCGTAGTGCACAGGCAATACTTAAATAAGAATATGTGCAAAAATTCGAATTTGTCCAAACCTTAATTTTAACGACTGACGTGAAGAAACACAAAAATTTACATCCATATTTACAATATTTTTTTTAGCCAGATAGATCTATAGGCTACAAAGAAACTGCCATAATTTTTGAGTACCCGTGAGGTATTCCAATAGTGGGGGCCCTTCTTCTATTCAATGAACTAATGAAGTACTTAAAATATAATATTAAACCTTATTCTAATTATATATACCAATACGATTTTTATATGGACCAGCTTTTAGTAACAAAATTTCTTGTTAATACATTGAAAATATAATTTTACAAAATTTTTCGTTTAAACATTGAAAACATATTTTTTCCAACGAAATTTTATTTCTAGAAGCTGACCGACAATTACCACTGCTCTACAAGACAACTAGTGAATGAAATTATATAGATAAATGAAACAGAGACAATAGGTTAAAATGATTCCCTTAATAATTATATCAAAATACAAACCTTCCTTTTTCTTTACATAAATATCATCTTTCATTTATTTTCATGTTTTTCTAAAAAACCAAATTTAATCACCACTGGTTGATATCGCCCTTGGGCACCACCATCTATATTGCTGGAGTTCTGATACAGGTATTGTAAATATTTTTTTTGTCACTAAATTTGTTAGCAACTACTCATATAAATTTTAGTACAAATCTGTTTTTACACTAAATCATCAGGCAATTAATGATATAGATTTTAGCTAGTGCAAATATGTTTTTGCACTAAACTTATAAAGAACCTAAGATATAAGTTTTATTGCAAATCTATTTTGCACTAAATCTACAGGCAATTAAAGATGTAGATTTTAATGCAAATTTCTTTTTCAACTATACAAAAGTTGTTGTCGGAACTTCGATTACATAGTTGGAGCTCCAAAAATGGTCGCTAGAGCTCCAGCTATGGTCATGAAAAACTCCGGTGAGCATTGGTGGTGGAGGTGATTGGTGAGGCTTAACGAACAATAATTATAATAAAGATATTAAAGATTATGGTAAGGGTAAAATTGACCATTTAAAAAAAAGGTATATCCTTTTAGTGAAGGTGTATTGAAAATTGTCTTTATAAATAAACAAATTATGAAAAAAGCTCTCCATATAGTATAGAATAGTGAAGTGTCCTTGATTTGAATATAATTGTGAACAAGCAACTTATTTTTCTTGAAAAGAAGAAAAAGGGAAAAAACCCCAATCAATTCAAGGTTTTTTAATTAGTAATTCCTTATGATAATCACCAAATTACCCTTTTGCCACTGCACATTACATTAGAAAGTATGTTTAATTACTACATGATACATGTAAAATGTGTCCAAGATTAATATATAATAAAGTTATGAATGTGGCGAGTAGGCGACTTAAACATACCAACTGATGTTGGCATGAGTGGAACGGGCTCATCTGGGTTCGAACCCGGGCGGATGCATAGTCTTTGTCTTTTTCAGCATGATGGGAGTAAATTTGGGGAGGAAATATCACGGGGAGGGGCCCCTCCCTTTAACACACAAATTCAATGCATGATTGAATTTTTAGAAATTATCTTTCAATGCGATTGCAATATGAGATTGCACATTTTACATGAAATTATAAATATGAGATTATAAATTCAATACACAAATAACTTCGACTTAAAGTTATGAAATTATAAATATGAGATTGCAATATGAAATAAATTAGACAATTCTCTCTCTTTTTAACACACAAATTCAATGCATATATGTATTTTTAGAGAAGGTCAACATATTTATACTCTATACTTTTCACTATGCAATTTATTTCATATTGCAATCTCATATTTATAATTTCAGTTGAATCTAAGATGTCTTTTTTATTTTAATTAATTTCCAGTTAACCTAATCATTTAATTATATCTTCTTTGTTAAAAATATTATTGTTTTTTTGTTAATTCTGACAAAATCAAAGTACTATATACGTTTTATATTAATTAAACATAATGATTTATTATTTCTCATTAAATAGTTTTATTTTTCAATTACATTTCTTTCGAAATTATAGCATATGCATAAATGTTTTTAAGTAAAATATGATTGTGGATCTAAAAGAAGTAACAGAGAGAAAATTACACAACATAATGCAAGCACAAAATAAGGAAGTTTTAGATTAATTTTTTAATACAATAATACTCTAAAATCGAAATTTTGGACTTCATTATTTTATAAATATTCTTCAAACCCTATTTAATACACAACTTTATATATTCATTAGTACAACTTACTATAATAATATTTTGCATAAGGCCCCAAATACCTTATGCAAAATATTCATTAGTAGAACTTACTATAATTTATTTATTTTTGTATTTTTTTTATTTGCTCACCTTATTTTGCATTTTCAAAAATTTGTAGTGAACGTGGTACTAAATGCACTCAATTTAGTACTTTAGCACTTTAAATTGATTATTTGTAATACTTAATTGAAAAATATTTTTACCATATATTTTGATATGCATGTCAAATTGTTTAAGCACAGAGGTGGCCCCAGGTCACTTGGGGACTTAGGCGAAAAAATTTAAGTGGGCCCTTCGTAGTGTTAAAAATTTCAATATAAAACTAAAATATATTTATCAAAAATTTCAATACAAATATATGAAATATTTTGCTTATTTTATGTTTATTATATTCGTATTTAACAAAATATTTTAAAAGCTCATTGAAAAAATAGATTTTAAACTTGAATCTAGAGCAATTAAAAAAAAACATATTAAATGGGTTTTATTTCCACTTTTGATTATCTTAAAATTTAGTTGCTTTTGTTAAAAAATAAGTGCACGAGTTAACAAGATTCTTAATTTAAAATAAAAGAAGTATTTGTTTTTACTAAAATCTAAACAAGCAAAATAACTAAATAAAAGTCAATAATATTAATTAAGAGAAAAAGATATTAAACATTGAATGAGATTACGAACGAGTAAATTAAGATTAAGAACGTAAACATGACACAACAAATCAAGAAATATGTGATTTGACAATTTTCCTATGGGTAATTTTATTTCTATCCGCGAATTTTTACAGTTTATCCACCATTGATTTATGTTAATATTGAAATAAATTTCTCAAAACTTTCCTATAAAAATTGAGAAGTATATATATCCACCAATTAATAATCCTTTGAAATGTATTTACTTTTAAAATTAGTTTCCTAATTAGAATATACTTCCTTACTTTTAAAATTAGTTTCCTAATTAGAATATACTTCCTTAATAATATATTTTCTTAATTTGTTAAAAGGTATATCGATACAAGTACTATAAATTCATTATTCATCAAAAATATACAACACTACAAAACTGGACGGAATTAATTTATATTATTATATCATAATACTAATGAATAATTTTATTCAACAAATTAGTTTACTATTTCTTTTTTCTTTTTTCTATACAATGAGGGCTTTAAATAAATAAAAATAAAGCAGAATTAGAACTTAAGAAACTAATTAAGTATTAGTGGCCAAAGGTAACAAATATCGTTTCCTTCAATCTCAATCATTTCAAGTCAAAGAAAGAATATTCAATCATAATATATGTTTGTTTTCTTGTTTGCCATAATAAATCTGTAATTAAAGTTATAATTTTAATTTACTTCTAGGTATGAACTAAATTTTGTAGACATATTACAAATAAAATTATACTTACTGTTTAATTACTGTTCCACGACTAATGTGAATTATTGTATAATCTCAATTCTAAAAACAAATGTTAATCGTAGACTATAGTATAATCTCGAGTTCGGAAAATGGATATAATTAACAATATATTATATATATATTAGAAAAATTATTTTTATTATACAATTTATGTTTACTTTTTGATATATTATATGACGGTGGATAAAAGTAAAAATTTGGTGGATAATTTACAATTAAATTAAAAAGAATCATTATTTTATAAAAATTATGCCAATATTATTTTTTGTAAATTTATCCAACAACGTGGTTAAACTTAGTGGGCAATACAGATTATCTCAGTAAAACCCAAAAAGAGGGATAGATTAACAAATTTCGTGGATAGAAATAAAACCACCCTTGTTAATTACATAGTACTAATCAATACTTTAGACCTTAAAGTATTGGTATAAAAGTTGTGTCCTTAAATAGATAGAGAAAGGAATATCCGTCCTTCAAACTATTTGTCCTTATTTTTATTTATTTAATTAAAGTGGATGTACTTATCAATTTAGTAGATTTTTTAATATTAAATTATTAATAAAATAATATTTATAAGATTAAATCAATAATATTTTTTGTCAGTCTATCCACATTCGTAGATTAATTTAGTAGGCAACACGAATTAACTTAATAATGCGGATTAATTGCAAAATATCGTGGATAAAAATAAAATCACCATTTCCCTATTACAAAATCACTTTTGTAATCAAAGATTTGGATGTCTTGATTCCAAATGAATTTCGTATGTTCAGGCTTTATGTTTGATAGCTTTTACTCCGTATATACTAGGCTTATTACAAAATATTGTTTCCAAAATAAATACAATTGTTGCAACATAATTGAATTGGGAAATTGGATTTTTATTTGTTCAGAATTCCTCCTTCCTCATTAGTATCAATTGCTCTGTTAAAAGGCGGAGATATTAGCACTACCAATATTTTTTCAAAACACTCTTACTTCTTATTAAGTCCTTGACAACTGAGTAATGTATATGTTACTCGATTGTAAAGGATCAAATATAAATTTAATAATGCAATACTCAATTGTCATAAACCAAGCATATAAAATCACATTTGACCTTCAAAAATTAAATAATATACACATTACTCAATTGCAAAAAATTGAACAAAAGTGAGAATAATAGTAAGTATTTTTATGAGTGCAAATATCTCTTCGTTCAATGTGTTAAATGCATCAAATTAAATTGAAAACTAAATATAATATATATATATATATGACAGGGAACTCCAATGACATGGGTGAACTTACACAGGGTGCACCACCTCTACACTGACAAGGAAAGAGATCCTCACAGCCCAATCGAGGGGTTTTGGTTCAGTCACATCAATTGGTATTTTGATACCAAGTATTTCAACACCAAGGTACCTACTCCTCTCTCTCTCTCTCTCTCTCTCTCTCTCTCTCTCAATTTAATTCACGAAAAAAAAAATTAATTTTTTTGTCTTTCTTATTAAGGTAAAAAATTAAAGTTTATGTCAAATTTTATTTTTTATATTTAGTAAAATATGAAAAAATAGTATTATCCAAAAGTTTTGTAATAAATGTTAGGAATTACAACGAAAAATCAATCTTATTAATTTTAAAAGGAATGACTTTACCCATATCTTTTCCTCTATCAATAAAGTATTTTTGAAATTTGTATTTACCCAATAAAAGAAATGAAAGACTTTTATTTTTCGAGTGCTTAAATCTGTGAACCAAATGAGACCTAAGTATTTATTTGTTTTTTTCTTTTTTTTATTATTACTTTCTTAATTCAAAATTAATATTTTCTCTTTCAATTTTCTCAAATTTATAGTCTTTTTAGATCAAATCGTTGTAACAAATCTTTAAATAAAAAATAAAATTACGAAGGATGGAAACAAAGTTAAAAAAAAATAAAATTCAAACTAAGGAGAAGCAGTAGAATTCTTTTAAAAATAAGGATTAATTTTTACTAAACCACATTGTGCTGCGTAATGATAGGATGGAGTTAGGATAATATTTTCTTCTTCATTCTTAATCTCGTTTTCTCTTGTTTAATGGATTTTGGATTGAGAAGAAGACCCGACTTATACATTATTTGACCCACATTTTAAAATAATTAGATTTTGGGTTGAGAACAAGATTGTTCAACAACTTTCTTCCTCTTTATAAATTTTTTATCCATTATCACTGTTTCAAAATTGAATACAAAATTCAATTTTAGTTCAATAAATTAGGTCCAATTAAAATTTGGGCTAACTATAATTAGGGCCAAATTTATTAAGACTGGTGCTAAATTTATTAGAATATTAAATCAAAGACGTACCAAAGAACTAAGAGCATCCTACGCACATGGCAATATGCATGTTTGCATCACAAACAACATAACTATTAAACTTAATTATGCGTGATAGTAAATGTATAAGTTTATTATACCGCTAAATTTTAGTCATATGGGCAAGCTTGTCTCATATAACACTAAACCAATGTGCCTTATCCATATCACAAAAACCAATGTGTCTCATATAACTATTGTAATTTTTTTTAATATATTATCTATAAGTACAAACTATTATTTATGTATTCAAAATCTAATTAGAGCCTTTGAGACTTGAACTAAATTATTTCTTACTGGTTTTTGGCCATTGTCACAGTTAAAACTAAATAAAAACAGCAACTGAAATTACATAAAGTTTTTAATTTGTTTGGCTTTCATGAATTTTTTTGTACTTGTTTCAATTCGTGCAACAATTTTTGTTTTCTTTTCGATACTATATATCTAGAATTCATTTTTTTTTGAAATAATTTAATTTAATTTTAACACATATAATTGAATATTAATGAAGTAAATTATTAATATTTTAGACTATTTTTTCTCTATCATGTAATAATTTTATGTATTTGTTGGAAAGTATCATAAACTTCTTACATTTGGTACAAATCACACTGAATTTCTTTTACTTTTGATACAAAATGTCGATAAAGTAATTAACATCACTAGCACTTGTTGGAGAGTACCATGATTTGTATAAAATGCCAAACAAAGTATTCAACATTGCTGGCAGTGGCGGATCTAGGATTTGGAGTACGGGGGGCCAAAACATAACATAAAAAATATGATACTTTATAAATTTATTAAGAGGAACCACAGCCACTTAAATTTATTGAATACTTATAATATAAATAATAATGGGTATAACTATTGACACTCCATAAAAAAAATTAACACTCTAAAATAATTTTTAGAAATAAAAAAATTTATAACAAAATAAAAATGCATAATTTTATTTAAAGAGTGCCAACAACTATATTTATATATAAAAAAATACTAATACTAATGGGGGTTTAAAATATCTCGGGGGGAACCGGGCCCCCTCCGGTCCCCCCCTCCATCTGCCACTGATTGCCGGCACTTGTTAGAAAGTGCCATAAATTTATAGCATTTGTTATGTAAGGCCATATCTCTCGGCATTTAGTATAAACTATCGTAAATTCCATGCGTTTCATTAAAATGTAATGGGAAAACTTTTTTCTCAGCATTTGCTATAGTACCACTAAATAAATGCCACAAAAAGCTAGTTTTCTTGTAGTTTTTGTTCGAAAAATGGATTTTCTATCCAAAAATTTGACAAGGCATCTAATTTTGGATGAAACTAGACGGCTCAAACTTTTGAGGAATAAAGTGAGACAAATGAAACACTAAGGACTAAAGTAACTAAGTAAGACAACGAATAAATTTTAAGGGTGTAAAAATTAAGTCAATTACAACTACCTTCTTAAATTTATTTTATTTTTTTGAAACCACTACCTTCTTAAATTTTAGATACAACTGCTTTTTCATATTATAGTTTATCTAACTAGTAATCATTTATTATCAACAAAAAAAAAAAAAATAACTGCAGGAAGGAGGAGAGTTAACCTATGTTGAGGATATGAAAGAGCAGCACTTCTACAGGTTTATTGAGGAAACCTACATAGCACATCCGATTGCACTTGCTGCCCTACTATACATTGTTGGAGGATTTCCTTGGTTTGTATGGGGCATGGTAAGGGCCATATTAATAATAATTAAAATGCATGCAGACTTTTGAAACGGTATCTATTAAATTATTATAATACCCTTCTTCTGTTAAGAAAAAAAATGCTAATGTATGAGAGATTCAAACACATGACCTCACGTATATATATCTTTTCCTCAAATCTTTACGACTTGACCAAGTGTACACATACTATCACATGTTTTAATCTTAAAATACTAGTTTTACTTAAAATTTGTACAAATAGTTTTTATCAATGATGTGGCAATTTGCCGTGTCAAAAAGAAGGGCCACATTTCTAATGTTTTTTCTCTTTCTTCCTAGCTGCCACGTTAGTTTATTCAAAATTTTGCGCAATTTATTAGTATGTTTAGCACTATTAATTGGTGTATATATATGTGTACGTACGCACGTATATAAGTAAATAAAAATGTTGATTCCAAGTTGAGCAGTTTTGAGACTTTTTCTCTTTTGGAAGAGTTATTAACAATTTACCTCCTTAAAGTTTACCGCTTTTGCACTTTCATCCATGAAATTTATTTTGCATAATGTCCATCCTAAAAATTAGTTTTTGTTTTCACTTTAGTATGAAACTCCACACGCTATTAAGTTTTTGAACGGAAAAGAACATATACTTTGCACGTGGGCACTGTAGTGGGTTAAAATGGATAAGCCGCTATAATACTCTCATATATGTTTATCTCAAGACCAAATTAAGGAAAAATCAAAGCGTAGAGTTGAAAATAGCAGAGATAAAAAATGAACAAATTAAAGCGTTTTGTTCCATTATAAGCTTTAATTAGGGCAAAATGAGTTGAGAATTAGAGCATTATAGTGTGTTGACTGTTTTATCTCGCTACAATGCCTACGTGCAACACACGTGGTATTTTTCATCAAAAAAACCTAACGACGAGTAGAGTTTTCGGACTAAAGTGAAAATGGAAGCAAATTTTAAGGACGGGTATTATGCAAAATAAACTTCATGAATGAAAGTGCAAAAATGGATAAACTTTAAGAGGGCAAATTTTTAATAACTCCTTTTGGAAGAATAAATGGTAGATGAGCTTCCCACCATGTTGATATAATTAACCATTAATGGCTTATAAAAGCATGCTACTTTCAGCTCAAACATTATATTGATATAACCATATTGAGTATTAGATTAATAGTGTCCACAGTTAATTAGACAGCCTACTCTACTTGATCTTAAAAGCAATCCAGGTGCTTTAAGTTTGAAGTATTCTCAATTTTTATTATTATATTTCCATTAGGAATCTAATCTAAATCACTATAAATTAACATCTAAATACCAATCATAAATTCTATTTATATTTGGATTTTTAAAAACTCGGTTTTAATTTTTTGTAAACTAGATATAATTCTTCAACTAACAATTTATTATATTTGGACCGTAAAATACTAAGATGTTTAATTACTCTCATGTCTACTATTTTGTTATTTCTTCAAAACATGATATTCGTAAAGAATTGTTTTATGATACAAGTCCATAGTTTTTTTCTAATACAATAAAGTCAATACCTTTTAGAAAAACAATTTAATTAAATTTGCATTTATAATTGTAATTGTAATTGCAATTGCTTATTTATTTATTTATTTATTTATATGTAATTATTGTTAATTCATAGCAGTCATGTGCAACGCATGATGTACACTATGACTAACTAGTAAACTTATGAGTTGAACTTTATCTTAGAGATAATCTCTACCAAATTTCATTAACTAGTAAACTTATGAGTTGAACTTTGTCTTAGAGATAATCTCTACCAAATTTCATTAAAAAAAACAAAGTAGCGCGCACATGCAATGTAAAATGAAGTAAGAGTGTAATCCCATAAATGTAATGTTTATTTATTTATTTTTAATTTTTTTACCACGCAGGGGGTGAGAATTGCAGTAATAACCCACATCACTAACTTGGTGACCTCTGTTCTTCATATTTGGGGAAGCCGAGCATATAATGCTGACAACAATTCCCGTAACAGTTGGTAATTAAATAACACTCAAAATACATTTCACTTACCTATATATATATATATATATCCATTTTTATGTATAATATTGTTACTCAATAATCATCTCTTTAAGTTTAATTCATTTGTTATATATAGGATAGTGGCTTTCTTAACACTTGGAGAAGGGTGGCATAACAACCACCACACCTTCGAGTTCTCGGCTCGACAGGGACTGGAGTGGTATGAAATAGATGCAACATGGTATGTGATCAAGCTACTTGATACTTTCGGGTTGGTAAAAGATATAAAATTACCAACTGAGGCGCAAAAGAAGAAAAAGAAGCTCGAACGATGATGGAATTGAAGATAACGAGCGTTACCATATATATCGCCGTCTTCACGTATTTCCTATCTATGATATAATTAAAGAATAATTATTGGTGTGAGAATCTAATTTCTTTATGTTATTGGTGTGAGAATGTAATCTCTTTATGTAAGTCCTATATTTTGTATGTGCTTTGAATTATTAATGGTGTATTTGTGAAATAAAAATGGTGTATTTGTGAGAAGTTGAACCCGTGGCTAGCTATAGATAATTGTACGCAAAATATAACTCAAATGTGCATTGAACTAAATAATAGAGTGGACAATTCAATTTGTTGACACACAAGATCGAATCTAAGCCTAGCATCTAACTACTTACTAATTAAGACAATAAGATTGGAACCAGCAAACAAGAAAGATGGCCATAACATTCGGTCATATCGTAAGCTTTGGCCATATCCAATTTAATCATAACATTGCTACCCTAGCCTTAATTTCAAGTTTGTGAAGCATTTCCTGAGCTAATTAAGAGAATGTTCTCAATTATATTCCTGCCTTCAACAACAAATTCCTTGTTTCTGGACTAATAATAAAGGGGAAAATGTGAGCCATGTGATGTGCCAACACCTTCGAAATCACCTTTGAACTATAATTACACATACTAATAGGTATCAGCTCACCAAAATGAGTAGGAGAGGTGTCTTTAGGCAGAGTCGCTATAAGCGACTTGTCCATGAAACAGGAAGAGAATGACCACCGAAAAAAAAACGTGAATAGCAGCAGTAAGATATATCAGATTTGATGATGTCCAAACAAGAAAATAAAAACTGCCAAAAGGAGTTTGCTCACTTCGGAAAATTTTTTTGGTAATAGTGAACACTTTCATCATTAATGCCTTGTTGATCAGACAACCAATTTCCCTCACCATTCTGAATTCAAAAGATTTTTGCCTTTTTTCTTTTCATGGTAGCAGAAGCATGAAAAAACTGCCAGTTCTTATCCCCCTTCTTCCACCATTTGGTTTTTGCACTTTGTATCCGAAATGATTCTTCAATATCTATATAAGAAGTAAGTTTATCTCGAGCATTAACATAATCAGCCATACATTTCTTAGAAGCATCCGTTTCCATTCGAGTTTCAACATCTTTCAAAGCAGCTTTCAGCTTTCGTTATATTCTGAAATATGTACTAAACGAATTTTTATTCCACACAATCAAAGCCTGCTTCAGCCTTTTTAATTTTCCAGCAAAATTAGAGAGAGGATCACCAACTAACGGAATATTCCAATTCTACCTCAACATATCCCAAAATTGATGATGCTTCAACCACATTTTCTGAAACTTAAAACATCCCTTGTGGTCTCCTTTCACAGCTTCGAAATACCCCACCAAAGGAGCATTCCCCATTTAAATGTTTCACTAAACTATCAGAAAAAACCATTTGCCACTGAGTATTACACAAACACCTGTCTAGCTTCTGCCACATTCGTTGCCCAGGCATCTTCTAAGTTAAAAACACTTCCCAAAATATTACACTAATGCAAACCACTTCTAGAAATAAACTTATTAAATTCATTGGCCCCGCTAAAATCAATAGCATTGCCCCTAATTTCTCACTAGCCATTATAACAATATTAAAATCCCCGTGTTAGGCTCATATTTTTAGTTGGCTTGATTCCGATGCCAAAAGCAGTCTTTCCTCTATAATTGTTTGAGTCAAATTGATGTTTTGAAAATGCAACAATCAACGGAAGCTCGCCGAACATACCGGATGGACCATATATAATTCAAGATCTAAGGTAAATTGGTTATATGGTTTGATTCAAAATATAGGTGGTGGTTGAGCGTTAAAATCGAAATCAAAAGTCTTTTGAGTCAAACTTGTGTTTAAAGTGTTTTTACCTCATTTTTCCTAAGCCCGTTGCATTCTATCGAAACAAAAAAATGAGGAAACTTGTTTTTTACATGTCTAACATATCCCGTTGCATTCCATCTATATATATATTCAGAAATTATTTCGTCAAGGTTGTAAAGAGAATTTACAATATCTTTGAGAGCTCTCTCGTAAGATTGACAACTTTTGGTTTTTGAAAGTCTGTTATCGCTAATTTCGTTATCATTGTAGCTTCTTTTCCGTGAATCCTTCTTGTTTCCTTTTCGCTTTGAATCAAATGTGTAGAGTATGAATGCATGCATGAATGCTTATGCCTGAGTGCGCACTAATTTTTTCAAGAAATTGGATTATTGCGAGGTCGCAAAATAGGGTGTTCACAGTTGTTGTTGATATTGAGGATGAAGATGCTGAATCCTTTGATGATGCAAAATCGATGGCTCAGTCAGATATTATGGACGGTTTGAGAGTTAAACTTCTTCCCGATTTAAGAAACATAGCCAAAATTTGGGTATCTACTAGGTATACAGGGGCTCCTTGATCGAAAATGGGTACAAGAAAAAATTGAAAGAGTATAAAAGAGGATAAACCTCACAACACCAAAAAAAAAAATTTAGAAAAATAGAAAGACAAGAGATGGTGGTGAGAGCCACACCAAGAATGATAGTTAGCCAAAAGGTCCAGGGCTACATCTTAGGTGAGGAAGGCTATTGACCACACAAAAGAGAACAAATAAGTTGCATCACAAAGCTTTCAAACAATCATGGGGGAATAACGGCTTTAAAAACAAAAAACGATGCAGGAAAAAAAATCCCCTCTTATGAAGTGAGAAAACCATAAGTAGAATCATACCCTTGTGACACCAGAAAAATACCACTAAAGCAAAGTAAGAGACAAAGTCTAAAAGTCATGCACGAGGTTCGAGAATCAAGTGAATATAACTCGATCATCTCCCAGGAAAAAAAAAAGCCAACCAAAGTCCTTGTTTTTCTAAAAATAAATCACACCAAAACTTTCTCTCTTTCTCTCTCTCTATGTCTTCTCAGAGACTCTCACCTTCCCAGCAGATCATTAACTCTCAGCAGATCATCCTATTATCACTCCTCACATCATCATATTATCACTCCTCACATCTTAACCTTGCATCCTATCTAGTAGGATTTTTTATTTCCCCAACAGACCATTAATCCCCAGTACATCTCCAACCTTCACAGGTTATATCTTCTCAGCATATGCTATCCCCTGTAAATCCTCTTAGGTTGAAGCACTTTCCTCGGCAAACTATACCAATTCAACTAATGAATTGATACAAAATTGTTAATATAATTGTCACTAAAGTACATTAGCTTAACAATCACCAAAATCGTTGACATAGCCTTCTTAGCTAATGCGAGTGCATTATCTCAACACCTGATCATATTTTGTTAATAGAACCGTCCCTGCCAATGGGAGTGCATCTGCTTAAAAATCATCAAAATTATTGACAAAACCTTCTCTGCCAATGTGAGTAAACCAACTCAACACTCGATCATATTTTGTTAACGGAACCGTCCCTGTCAGTGGGAGTACATCAACTTAATAATTATCAAGATCGTTGACAGATCTATCCCTACCAGTGCGAGTACACTAACTTAACACCTAATCAGATTTTGTTAACGGAATCATCACTGCCAGTGGGAGTACATTAGTTTAGCAATCATAAACTCATTGACAAAACCATCCTAACTAGTGGGAGTATATCAGCTTCACACCCGATCAATCTCGTTGAACTATCTAGCTAACAAAATTATCCCTGTTAATGGGAGTATAATAGCTTAGCACAGAAGAGCCATTCCCAACCAGTGGGATCACAGCAAAGTCCAAGTTAAAGCATGGATCCAACTAATGGACATGTTCCGAATAGCCCTCAGTCAGTGAAGTCAGACATCCATCCCTAGCGAAGTCAACAACACACGTGTTATGACATCATTTTCATAGCATTGCTTTTAAAAACATCATGAAGATTTGTGTGAGACCCACAAAATGATGTGTTCCTATTATCGTCTTATTGTATTTCCTTTGCAAAGAACCTAGGCCGAGAGGGTATGTGAAAACTCCATTTTGCAACCCTCGCAAAAATCTAATTTCCAAAAATATAAGTACGCACTCAAGCACAAGCATTCACACATTCATTCATACTCTGCACATTTGATTCAGAGCGAAGAAGGAAACAAAAAGGATTCATGGATAAGAAGCTAGGACAACAACCGGAGTTAGCAATAATAGACTTTCAAAAACCCAAAGCTGTCAATCTTGCGAAATCTTTAAACAAAAACATTCATGGATGCTGATCGACTTTAAATTTGGAAGGATATTACATAATGCTAGCAAGAGTAACATATTCAAAAATCAGCTAGATCTGACGACAAAATCTCCGAAAATTGATCCAATTGGCAATTCATTTCGGTTAATCAAACGGAGACCTTTTCAAACTCCAATCAACCTTAAATATAGACAGTAAGTCCATGCCATCATGAAGAACATATCCAAAAATTAGATAAATCAAATACTTTGTTTGTTCAGTAGAGAAAAAACAGTGGCGTAGACAAAGGTGTCGCATGACATTGGACCCCAATGTCTTGTGGACAACACTGTTCACACCATTTTCCACATGACATTACACTCCAATGTCATGTGGACAACACCATTCACACCTTTTTTCATACTACAATGGCCTCCATTGTCTTATGGACAAAGCTCTGCAATTCTTTTTAGCTATAAATATAGTTGCATTTTCTCATTTTTTTTATCATCAGTCAGCTCCTAAACTTCGAAAATAGTGTCATAATATTATATTCCTCTATTTTCAAAGCTCTCAAGTATATTTTAGCTTAATCCAGTTTTATTTATTTATCCGCCTTCAATTTATTTGGTTATAATCGATTGCTTGCATGATTAAATTATCTCAGAATTATTCCAGAATTCATATTTTAAATCTATATTTAAAATTTAAGGCGTGGAATGAGCTATAGCTATTTCGACACTCGTATTTATTTGTTAATTCTACAAAATTTTGGTTTTATTAGTTTCGTTTTACAAAAAAAATTGTCAGGCATTTGTGATTTATATGTAAACACTTAATACGAGAGTACCAGATTCGTCAATGCTAGTTTAAATCACAAAATTATGGTACACTGTTAATGAACGAGTCTTAATGATGATTATATATCCGATTCCAAACCAAATTAGCTTCCGAAAAGCCCTAAACTTTATTAAAAACACTTATTCTTCTATTTATCATTATTAAAATTACATGTTCATATCACATACACTTATTCCTAAACTCAAACAGGCAAATGATGAAGCACATGCTTTCTATCCCCACCCCCAAAATCTTTATTTTTTAAAACCACGGAATGAAACGCAATGATATCAATAAAAATGTGAATTACTGATTATAAATATATGCACTACACCAGAATGACTTTTTTGTAACGAATATAATCCGTTGGAGAAAATTTTTCCAACACACAAAATCCGCTGGTTTGTAGGCATGGGAAACACTTTAGTAACAGATATATCCGTTATTAAAATTAGCCAAAATCCATTACAAAAAATAGTTTTCTAACGGACTATATACATTATTAATTCGTTACTTATACTAATTTTAGTAACGGATTTAACTCGTTAAAAATACTGAACAACTGTTACAATGACACATAAAAGTAATTAATTTTTTAATGATTTGTAACGGAATAAAATCGTTATTAATGAGAAAACCGTTGCATATTTGTAACAGTTTATAGCCGTTACATAGTGCAAATTAATTAAAAAAAACTAATTTTTTTTGTCCATTATCCCTATACAAAACAATACAAATTCCTATAGCTATAAATGTAACCAGTTTTAGCAGCACAATTTTAGCGCACAATACAAATTCCCATATAATGATCAAATGGCATCATACAAACCAATAGTCATCCCAAAACCAACCCAATATTTTTACAAAAACATGTTCGTCCACAAATATAGGGTACCAAATGACGCGATCCTGGATCGTACTCTTAATCAGGTCGTTTGTGAATCCTTGACCCGTAGTCTATAAACAAACTAGAACCTTGGAATAGGACGAATTGATGGATAATGGAACCTAAACCCAACGCTTAAAGAAGGACAAGCCTCGATATAGTGAACGACGCCACAATCTAGTGTGGATGCTAGATTGATAAGTCAAGAAACACGTGAATTAATCAATTCAACATGCTTAACATGTTCTTAGAGAACACAAAGAGAAAACTCTCAATTTAATTAATCATAATCGTCTTCATAACTTGATTAATAAAACAATATTGTGCCTCCTTTAAATAGGAGGAAACAAAACAATATAATACTAAAACAATAAGGAAACTATTTCATATTAAAAGGAAACAAACTAAATATTATCTCCTAATTAAAATAAAAGGCCTATTAAAGAAATAAAGAAGCTGCCAAAATAATAATAAAACTAATTACATTATTCGCTAGCCGATCGTGAGAACACGTTAAAATAATAAGGCTGAATTTTGGATTTTAAGGCGTGCCCGCGCCTTATCAAAACAACACTTCTGCCTTTTGGTCACAATTCTCAACTTTGGCATGCCCACGCTTTAAGCAAGTACTTCTTCTGATTTCTTGGCTAAGAAGGGCTAGGCAAAATCATATTATACCCCTCCTCTTCAAGAAGATTCTTCCTCGAATCTGGCTTATCCATCCCTCAGTTCAACCAGTCTTTAATAACTTCGACATTCAAACGCAGTTTTGGAACTTGGAATCTCCCATGCCAATAGAACAAGTACTTCGAATACTTTTCACGCTTCATTCTCAACTCAAATTGAAACAACTCAAATCTACCATGCCATGAAAATAAATACTTTGAATATTTACGATGCTTGACACTCTTTGCAAATCGAAACTCGTCAAGCTTTATCCCATACGACATTTCAATTTTCCTCAATTTGTTGAAGAAGTTGACTAGCTGGTAATTCAGATGAAAATCACAATTGTCCACACCAATAAAATCAATATGTTCTATATTGTCAATCTTCAACTCAACTCGAACCTCATCTCCTTCCTCGGTGGAAATATTATCCAAATCAGCAATGTTAGTTGAAATCTCTTGCTCATTGACTCGCCCCTCAATTAAAATCAATTGGCCTTCCTCCATGTAGTTCTCACCCATATCCACACCTGCGGTAGGAAGTACTTGCACTTGTGGTTCTTCAACTTGCACTAAAGCTTTTTCATCTCCCTCTTCTTGCAAACATGGAACTACACCTTCAACCCACAACTCACCTTCTTCAACCATCACTTTAATTTTCTCAATCTCATATGTTTTCGTCTTATTCTCCAATGGCGGCTTAGATATGGCCCGTTTCTCTTCTTCTTTCAATTGATTTGGTTCACCAAAAGATGTATTCAGACTTTGACTTGGCTCTAGGCTTCGGCAAACATCTCTCCAAACCTACGAATAAATTCATCACCAAACAAAGAAACCATCTTCTTACTACTACCGATATTGCTGTCTCGAACTCGACTTTCTCCAAACTCACCACCATGTCTTTTATTAGTAACACCCGAATCCAATTCATCTTTAAATTCAACTTATACCGAGGTTGAATTCTTGCATTCAAGGGTTGGGTTTAGGTTTCGCCTTCCATCTTTTCGACGTAATTCCAAGGTTCTTGCACTTTCGTAGCTTAAGGGTTGAGGATTCAATAACCTGGCTAGGAAAAATGATCCGAGATCACATCATTTACCTGTATAGAAAAATTTTCCTCTGATACCAAATGATGAGAGAGGAGTTGGGTGGCTTTAAAGAGCAGGTGGATGAGATGAGTGAGGAATTGAGGTGAATGCGGGTAAAAGTAGATAGAGTTGAGGGCACACAAAATGAACAATCCAACAAATCACGTAGTGCCCAGAGAAGTGAGAGATTGCAGCATAAAGAAAGGAAGGCTGAGAATGATTTTGATAATTTTTACCAGGATAGCTTTGATGATGGGGATAGCGATGTTGATTCGGTAATCGCTAACCGACGGAATGGTAGGCGGGTTGGTAGAGGACTTGATCGGGAGGATGACAACATGAATGGGATCAAAATGAAGAATCCATCCTTCCAAGGGTAAAACGACCACGAGGCCTATCTTGAGTGGGTCAAGAAAGTCGAATTAGTATTTGCTTGCCATAATTACTCCGAGTCCAAGAAGGTGAAATTGGCGGCTATTGATTTTTCCGATTATGCACTTGTTTGGTGGGATCGCTTGATGACAGAGCGAAGGCGTAGTGATGAAGGGCCGTCGAGACTTGGGAGGAGATGAAGTGGCTGATGAAGAAGCGGTTTGTACCCGATCACTATTATCGGGAATTGTACCAAAAATTACAAGGGCTTACGCAAGGGAATCGTAGTGTTGATGAATATTATAAGGAGATAGAAGTGGCCATGATTCGGGCCAAGGTTGATGAGTTTCAATTTGCAAAGAGTGTCAAGCATCGTAAATATTCAAAGTATTTATTTTCATGGCATGGTAGATTTGAGCTGTTTCAATTCGAGCTGAGAATGAAGCGTGAAAAATATTCAAAATACTTATTCTATTAGCATGGGAGATTCCAAGTTTCAAAACTGCATTTGAATGTTGAAGTTGTTAAAGACTGGTTGAACCGAGGGATGGGTAGGCCAGATTCGAGGACGAATCTTCTTGAAGAGGAAGGGTATGATGTGATTCTGCCTAGCCCTTCTTAGCCAAGAAATCAGAAGAAGTGTTTGCTTAAAGCGTGGGCATGTCAAAGTTGGGAATTATGACCAAAAGGCAGAAGTGTTGTTTCCCATTCATCTTCAAATTTAACTTTACGAGGCTGACTTTTCAAGTTCTCTTTAGGAGCCTTATTCTACCGCATGCGCAGTTCAATCTCTAATTGTTTTAATCTAGCACTATCGCGTTTAATCTTCTCTTGAAGCCACCTTTTTCCATATTCAAACTTTAGACAAGACATACTTGGTGTAAAACAAAAATTAGTGTAATAAAAATAATCCTCACCACACTCCCTTACGTGTTTCACTCAAAGGATATCACTTTAATTTTTACCGCTCGTGTTTGTCACTCAAAATATTGATATACTCACAATTTTCTCTTTAGAACTCCAAAACAAGTTGAATAATATGAATATCACAAGTCCTCAACAACCAATCACACACCCAACAATTAGATTTAGTCGCGTTCAACAATGTAATACCAAGGACTAAAGAAACCAAATTCTAGCAATATTAATGAGCCAAAAGAATTTCTAGAATTGCTAGAGTATATGCAAGCAGATTTCCAAATGATAGGCAACAATTAAATCCCTAATTAACGCAAATCAAATATCCTATGGCTTTTTAGATTTCCCAACCAAAATAGATATATATATAGAGAGAGAGAGCAAAGCACAAAACAAGAATCACTGTACTGTTCATGCGTTTTTTTTTTTCAAACAAACCCTAAATCAAAGATACGGAATCCCAATTGACAGAATCAAAGAATAGGGGCTATGGAATTGAAATAACAAAAAAATAAAAGATAGATAACCTGGAGTAAAAGTTCGCTCTGATACCAATGACGCGATCCCGGATCGTACTCTTAATCAGGTCGTTTGTGAATCCTTGACCCGTAGTCTATAAACAAACTAGAAACTTGGAATATGACGAATTGATGGATAATGGAACCTAAACCCAACGCTTAAAGAAGCGCAACCTCGGTATAGTGAACGACGCCACAATCTAGTGTGGATGCTAGATTGATAAGTCAAGAAACACGTGAATTAATCAATTCAACATGCTCAACATGTTCTTAGAGAACACAAAGAGAAAACTCTCAATTTAATTAATCATAATTGTCTTCATAACTTGATTAATAAAACAATATTGTGCCTCCTTTAAATAGGAGGAAACAAAACAATAGAATATTAAAACAACAAAGAAACTATTTCATATTAAAATGAAACAAACTAAATATTATCTCCTAATTAAAATAAAAGGCCTATTAAAGAAATAAAGAAATTGCCAAACTAATAATAAAACTAATTACATTATTCGCTAGCCGATCGTCAGAACACGCTAAAAAAATAAGGCTAAATTTCGGACTTTAAGGCGTGCCCGCCCTAATCAAAACAACACTTCTGCCTTTTGGTCACAATTCTCAGCTTTGGCGTGCCCACGCTTTAAGCAAGCACTTCTTCTGATTTCTTGGCTAAGAAGGGCTAGGCAGAATCACATCACCAAAGATGTCCAACCATACATCAAATATACTATAAAATACAGTTAATACATTGCAAATGAAGCTCAAAATAAAATTACAAAGTACTTACATAAAAAGGTTTAGCACTTTCCAACACACAAATATAAGGTGGTGATCATTTCATATATTATTAACTAATTTCAACTATTTACTTGGGAGAGAGAGATAGAGAGAGCCGACGGGAAAAGTATGATTACCATCTTGAGGGAAACGTAATAGAGCATCGGGTTCCATTACTTCATCGACATAAACTTTTTTCTCACGAATACTAACCTTCTTGCCATGATAAATTCTAGCCAATGCTTTTGTCACAACGTACCTCTTAGTTAATTCTTAATTTTCTTTATCATTCTCAAGACTCTTACCAAAGCCCTCTCCATCTTATCTTTTAGTATTTGCTTCATTGACTTTATCTTATCAAAGTTACAAGTTAAGGACATTATAATTTGCAGGAATGAAATTAAAACCAATGCAAACTGTTTCAATATAATGCATGCTGAATTTTTGCAATGCACAACAAACTGAGGCATTTTTTCACCTAAAAGTGATTTAGTTTGAACCATAAAAATGAGGCAGTGTGCACACCAAACTGCAATACAGTTTGTAGTATAAACTGAGACAGTTTGAATTGCAAACTGAGGCAATTTAGGTTGCAAAATGGTGCAATTTGCAGTACTGCAACTGCTGCAAAGTAAGGCAGTTTCCACTGCTGCAACTGCTACAAATTATGGTTGTTTGTCGTACAAACTGGTGCAATTTACGATGCTGCAAAGTGATGCAGTTTGCACTGCTGTAAAACTGAAATGCAATGCAAACTAATTCAGTTTCCATGCACTCTGCAAACTAAAGCCAATACACATAATCCAATTGAAGCCAATACATAGGTAGTGAGGTAAAAAAATAAGTGTAATGCATTTTTGGATATTAATTAGTAGAATTCCACTTGGACAACATATATGGAATGAATCGTCCATTCTTAATTCCATCTATTACTTCACGTAAAAATGAGTAAATTCAGCCAATACACTTATACATACTGTTTACATTGCTATGAAGAGCCTCACTCGTCAAGAATGATATGGTTTAAAGCTGATATCTAAGGCTCAAGTAGTGGTACCCATAACCGATTAATACATACCATTAATAATTTGCCTTGAAGTATTCTTGTAGGACATGATTTAATATATAAATTAATTAATTAAACCCAAATTTTGCAAAGATGAATTACAAGTTTACAAAAAGGACGCTATAGCAATTCTGGGTAGTTAAATTCAATAATTTGCAATTAAAAAATGTGACACAACTTCATGGTAGTTGAATTCAATAATTTCTTTATAATATTAGATTATACCTATAGTTTGTGGGACCTGAGAAACCAGCGACCTCAGCGGCTACCATCAGGCATCCGCACCAGAAGGTTTACACCATCCTGCAGTAATAAGAATCAAAGATCTGATGCAAATATGTAGTTCTGAAATAACATTGACCCCACAAAGCACTTGATCTGTCCTTCCTAGGGTTTAAAGAATAACTTTGCACAAGTCTTGATGACTGGATCAACAAAAAAGCAATGCAATTTCAAAGACAATAACTGTTATGCTTGTATATACCCGAAAGGGAAAAACTTATGCTTGTTTTATTGAAGTACTAGAATTTTGAAAGTCATAATTGGATATAATTCAACTCAACATAACTCAACAGAGCCTTGACCCAACTATATTTCTAGATGTTTGTGCATTTTCAAGCATTGCAGCTAATGAAACTATTTCAAGGTAAATCAATGAAGCGGGATTAAAAGATTAAAGATGCATATTACCTGTTCCTTCAACTTTTTTCGAGATTCTTCCTACTTTCGCCTTTCTTTAGAAGCCGCCTGCTCCTCTAAACGACGAATTTCAGCTTCCTCCATGGCCTTCATTTCTTTTTCTCTATCGGCTTGAATGTGTGAATATTCACACAGGGTGCCCAAGTGCGAGCCCCTCCCCCGCCCCGGTCCCCTCCTTGAACCACCCGGATTTGTTTATCGCTTGTATCAGAAAAGGAAAAATAACAAGAATCATTTTTAATCTCCTTCCGAATCCTTTGCTAACTGGACAAAAGTCCTGCCAAAACAAGAGCCACACTCCACGGTCTCTCTCTCTTTTCACTAACAGCTCATGCTTTATCTTTCATCTACCTCAAAGGTCTTGCTCTATATACAACCCAAAATAAATATATACATATATATATATATAAGCACACGAAATAGTATATTGCATTAAATGTGAGTTTGACCAGGCTCCAGCCGAGGCCTAGATGCCCAAAAGCACCCCTTTAATACTGATATTTATTATCAGGCCAAGAATGATCTCCTGTATAGTAGCCCAGCCCAATTGAATAAAGAGCCGTTCAACTACTCTAAATTTGGCTGCAAAAAATTTCAATCCCTAACCTATTTGAGTTTATGAGTCTTCTGCATAATTCATCAACTGATTACTCCTTGCCAATAAAAGTGGTATATTTACCTTTGCTCATTCCAGATTAAATATTATCCGAAAATAATATATGATTTCAAATAACAGAGTAAAACAAGTTATATTATTTATTAAAAAAAAATAAAAAAATACTAATGAATGTTTCATACTTTCATGAAGTAAAGTATAACACAAAAAGATAATAATTATATATATTACTCGAGGGGTTGTGGTGCTCTTAACCCTAAACTTTGACTTAGTTAAACTCATGCTTTCAAGCTCGGACTTGCATTGGATCCTTCCTTTTCATTTTTTTCATAAATAAAATCTCTTTAGTTTATAGTACTTTTAATAATATAAGAAATATTCAATATAAAAAGAACAATGCTTAGTCATTTCCCCCATGTTCGTCCTATATACAAATCCTTAAATGCCCATGTGGTAACCTTGCTTATTTAATTTAGATTAGCTTTGATTACTTAAATGTGTTATTACTTTTTATTTTACCATCAGAAAATTAATAATGCGCATTATATAAAATATATTATATGAAAGCAGCCCAACAAATTATGAATTTGTTTCATTTTACTTGAACTTTACTTTTGAGGGTTCGTTTGATATAATTGTTGGATAGCTATCCAAGGTAGCTCAGCCAAAAAATGACTCTATATTTGGCATTTTGGCTACAAGAAAAATCACTCTATATTTACAAATAGAAATTGTTATTTGGAGAATAAGATAAATAATTCAGATGCATTCATATATGTATTTATAACTGTTGGACACAATAACAGCAATTCCAATATGAAAATCAGCATAAGAAAAAGCCAAATCATCATGTATCAGTGAATAGCTTGTATCAAAAAGGAAAAAAAATATCAGAACTCTATATGCACAAAAATTATCATTATCAACATCCCAAAATTAACAAAGTATCATTATAATGAAGGGCAAATTGCACTTTACGTCTTTACCCCCTTGAACTTTTGCCTTAGTTGCATTTTACCATACGAACTATTCATTTGACCAATTTTTACCACCAACTATTGACTTTGTTGCACTTCGCCTCAAATCACTGACAGGGTTAGAAAATTGACATAAATACTGGGCAAAATTGGAAATTGACATAACATAAACCTCCTCCTCTTTTCAGCGACCTTATCCGGTAACTCATCTTTCTTTACCGAGTATTCGACATCACCAATTCACATATACATTTACTTAGGGTGTTCGTAGGGCAGAAAGATGATGATCAAAGTCTCAATGATATTGACGATGCTTCGTTCTCAATGATCTTGGTTTACTTTTGCTAATTTTATAATCTCAAGTAATCAAAGGCAAATTGGAAGGACAAGAATTGCAAAGAGAAGCTCACACTACTATTTCTTTCTCTATCTAAGGGATCCTCATCTTATTATATATTTCTTTATTTTTTTTTCTAAATTTTGGGATTTTTAAGAGGTTCATCGGTGGTGGTGGTGGTGGTGGTACAACGCCGGTGTGACGGCATTAGCGGAGTGAGGAAGATTGATGGAGATCCGATAATGGTGGCGGACACTAGTGATAATTGAGGCGTGGTGATGGCATGGCCTGTAATTCTTTCTCTCACTAAAACTTTTTACTGAGCAATCCCTCACCTCCTTCCTTTTCTCACCACTTGGTCACCACCACCGTGCCATGCAATCTTACCTATAACCCACCATCACCATGGCTCATCATAGCGCCTCGTGGCAAGAGCACAAAAAATGGCATTTGTAATGGATTTTTTATTCAGTAGCGGATTAGTCACGTTGCATCTCTATAATGGATTTAAAATGGTGTAGTGAGAAATGGTGTAGTGAGGCATATCCTACTTGGAGACCGAAGTGGCGAATTAGGTGCCTAACACCTTCCGATTCGTAACTTAATTCACGAACTTTCAAATCAACTAGTTTCGCATCAATTATGTTAAAGAGGTTGTTCAATCTATAAATATTTCTCTTTCACGCCCACTTTTGTTTGTTTAGTAAAACAAACTGGTAACTCTTTTTCTTTCACAAAACTACCATCTTTTCTCAAATTAAACGAACCATTTTCTAAATGATCGGGAAACAGGAGAAATCATCGCCCACTAGGACAGACGTCGAAAATGCAGGCTCTTACAACATTAGTTGCTTCTAAAAAAAGCAATTGTAGAAGCAATATCATGTATATCTATTACCAAAGGCCTCTCCAACATTAGTGCAACTTCTAGTTTTGTTTACTATCTTTAATCTCTTTTTTCCTTTTAATCTCTTTCCTATGATCAATTGACGGATTTTCTATAATATGTGGAATCGGCTTATAGATCTAAGTTTCTCTTGGCAGATATTGATTGTCTTTTGCCAAAGTTTTCCCACCAGCTATAGAATTAATAAGAGACATATCATGATCTTCCTTCTTGATATGAATAGGTTCCTTCTCAGAACCATCATCCAATTTGCAACTCTCTTTATCATGACCTTGCCTTAAACATTTGGAACAGTAATATATAACTTTCTCATATTCCACTAATTTCCAGAAACCTCCAGATCAGTCCCAATCTAAAAATGACCTGGAAATTTTTATAACAAATCTATATATACACAAAAACAGGCCACACTTGAACGAGTTAATAAGACTATAACAGCATCCCTTTGAAGAGGAGATCCCATAGTACTAGAAATTAAAAATAAGCTTTGTTGAGCAAAAAAATGAATCGGTTGCTTTGAAAAATTATCCCACACTAGAGCAATTGGAGATTCATGCATCAGCATCTACTCTGAAATCTAGTGTCCACTTAAAAATGCGCATGGGTAATTTCTTCAAGTACCACTGTTCATGAAGCCACACCTGATGATAATCATCCTCGTTATCGAACCTAATCAATATGTGTGACACATATTAAGTAAGGTAGCTGAGTAACCATATTTTAAGCCAACAGTTTCAAAAACAGGCTTAATCTCACTTAATGATGGACGGCTTTGAGAAAATTTACCAACCAGAACATATTGAAAGGGGGATGAAAGAGAGATGCAATGTCCTAATGCTCTGGTCTGCCCAAATAAGTACTTGGTGCTTTAAGAGGGATAAAAAGAGATCTAGATTTTCCTACAACTTCAAGAAAGGATTTTAGAGTGGAGTCAATGGGAATGGTGGTCGGTGGTGGATACATAAAGAGTAAAGAAAACTAGAAAAAAAATGCACGTTAGCAAAAGGAGACCACATTTGCCGAGTGCATTTATGATTCCCCCTATCTATCAACTGTTGTTGTCTTGTTGATACTTTAATATTCTATCTATATTATAAGGGAAAAGAAAGTTAAACAAAATTTTATCTTCTAAGTCTATTAAATCAATGGCTCAAAATTCTTTTCATCTATCGGCAAACAATTAACACCCTTAGATGTATTTTTATACTCACATTAAATTGTCAAATCAAGTCTAAAATACATGAACAACTTAAACAAATTATACTACAAGAAATTTGATCGTTTAAGTCACTTAAAAGATGACTTAAATGATCATTTAAGTCACTTTCAAGTTTATCCTCAAATGACTTAATCGGCGGTGTCATAAAAAGTTTATAAAAGTGACTTAAAAAAGTCATACGTTAGTGACATAACACTGACTTAAAAGTGACTTCAAACTAGTAAAAAATATAGCTTTTCAACATGCTCATAATATACCTAGCTACCATACAATTTTATCAATCAACCCAATTAATAAAGCAACGATTTTTTAGCTAGTGTTTCACCATTCAAAAATCCAAATCAATACAACCCAAACAAATATTAATGTTCAAAACAACTCAACAATCCATCAAAACAATTCCAAAAAAATCAACACAATGGAAAAAGAACAAAAATAAATCCTCTAAGGATGATTACAATGATTTCTCCCTAATGTAACAATGTAACTTTCTCTTTGTTCAAAATGTGATTGAACGAAAAAACTCTAAAACCATGATTACCCCCTTGTAACAATGTAGCTTTCACATCCTCTTAGATCGCCACCGGCCATCTTTATCTCATTTGAAACTAATGTTCTACATAAATATAAACGAAATAAAATCAATCCAGGGTTCATTTGATTCACTCGCATGAAAAATAATTAGATTATGTGAAAAGAGATTTTTGACAAAAGCCCATATAATCAATAAGAAATTCAAAAGTTTAGGAATTTGTTTCCTAGTTTCCAAGGAATTGGTTTCCCATGGAAATGATATATTGTTAAATATAGAATTGCATCATATGCTACCTACTAAATAAGTCGTATTCATCTCACTATTCAATAAGAAAATTGAATAATTTTAAACCCAAAGTAATTGTACTAGTAGAAGTGATATATACCTTACTTTTTCATCTCCTTGGATATGATTCTCACATATACTCCACAAGAAATTCTATGAACTCGATCCGGAGTTCATCAATCGCATCCATTGTGTATATATGTTTCTTTGTGAGATAAATTTCTTATCTAAAGAATTAAATATAAATAAAATGTGAGTTTTTGGAAGACATGATAAATGAAGTATAACAAAAACAATCAATATTAAAAAAGTTACCTTCGTTTCCATAGGTTGAGAAAAATAGGACATCAATTCGCATAAATTTCATCACAAAATATCCACATTCGACTCCTCCTTCTTGTATTGGGTCCTAGTTTATAGAGATCACACAAGCTTGACAATTTAGTAGCTAGGCATCAAATGATAACAAAAATAATAATATTTTTATTACAATTAATCTTGCTACCTTTGGGGTTTCCCAAATTGGTTTTGGGATTGTGCTTCCATCAATATCCATTGAATTAAGCCCACTGCAAGACCAAAAAATGATATTAATTTGAAACATTTGTCAATAATGTAAAATGTTATAAGGAAAATACTAGTTATAATATACTTATGTATTGATATAGAACTTGAGTTTCATACTCGGTTCGGTACATATAGAATCTAACCAATAGATTATATATGTACCGAACCCTACTAATAGTACAAGAAAAACCTAGAGTGTTGGAAAACCAAAAATCTATTGCTATTAGTATATTATAAGTAATGTAGGCGATTACAGTTAGTACTATTGGGGCTTAGGATATTACAAGTAATTCTGATTTTTTCAGGGATATATATTGGTAATGGATTTTTTAGTTAGAAGGAGTTCGAGATGGTAAATTTGAAGCTGTAAAATTGCTAACTACTTTAGGAGCTGGTTGTGTGATTGACTTTGGAGCTGAATTTGCATTAGCTACGAAAAATGGTTCCAAAGTTTGAGCTGTTTTAAACCGGTCAAGACCCGATCTTCCATACATTATATCTTCTTTATTTCCACACCAAAATCTTTCATAATTTTAATAAGATTCAGGAAAATCAAAATGTTGCATTACATCTGGCTTGGCTCACATATGTTTTAAAACTATGGAAAAATAACCCTCATTCCATTCTTACATTGCTATATAGGCTTGTATATTTGTTAATTTGTTTGTAACATGATAAAAAAGCAACTGAAAAGTTCTCACTAAAACATAAACTGATGCTTTCACCTAATAAATGATGAGTCGGCCTTTAAAAAACAAAGATTGAAAGTAATAACACTCAACTCTCAAAGGCAAAGCAAATACTTCGGGGATATTAATAGATCAGTAGTTGGAAATATGCAATAACTAAAATAATATATTTAAAAGATTGAAATGGTAGCAACCTAACTAAGAAAAATATGAAAATTAAGGTTTACCTCAAAAGAAGAAGAAAAAGAAGAATAAAATAGTAGACATCTAGTTCCTCATTCCCATCATATTATATCCACACAAAAGTTACACCAATATTCTACATACATGCATATACAATATATCTATATATATATTGGCATAAATGAGAAGTAACGAAACACATGTCCGATGTGAACAAGCTGAAATTAAAACACCATTTTCTTAATGATTTCTTTTACAAATCTCCCACCATAATAAACACAGCTAATGTAAAAACACAACTATACAAATACACAATAAAAAACACAAACAATTGGAGTGAAAAATATTGAAGGCTCATACCAAGTATAAATTACTAAAAATTCTGTCCCACATTAGGCAATTCTTACTTGAGAGTGTAGTTGAAAGGTAAATGTATGTGAACTAATGAAACTACAGCCACATATCAACATCATATCTATATGTATGTGAGCTAATTGATGGCAATTTACAAAAAATGAAGCCACAGAACTGTGAATGTGTTAACATACCAAATCAACTAATAATCAATAAATTAAGGTTTGAGAAATGATCGAAGTACCTTTGACGAGAATTGGAGACCTAGAAAAACCTTAGAGCGGCGGAATCTGGCCTGAATATGAGTTGGCGGGCACATTTACAAAAGATCTTAGATCTATTAGAAAAGTGATTATGAAAGGACAATGGTATAATGAAAGGAGAGTAGGCGACGAGGAAGATGAGGATTAGCTGGTCGGCAATGCTAAGGATCGACTCTGGTGACGGTGAAGAATAGCAGCAGACGCGGCGAAAATATTTTAGCGCTTAGGTACCCAAGTGTAGGTTGTCAAGTTATAATACTTGGTAAGTCCAAGTGTCGAACCACAAGGATAGTCAGAAAGACGATGTGGCGATTACGAGTCTGAGGCTTTTTTAAGAGAATTTGATTGGTTGATTTTAGTTGTTGATTTTAAAGTCTTGCAATAAAAATTAAAGTAATGTAACAATAGATAAGAAAAGGCTAAGGCATTATAGAATTCATTTGTTTTGAAAAGTTATCCAGAATCAATCTCATTCAAAGTTCTCAATGCAATTCCTATGTGTTGAGTATTTTACCATTTTCTAAGTAAAAGGGTGTGGAGCAAACGCAACCCATTCCCATATAAAGAAAAGGTTTGAGCAAAACTCAACACAAGTGTATCTCTCCTTTTTATCTTGTAACAAAGGGTGTGAAGCAAATGCAACTCATTCCCATATAATGTTCAATCAAGATACAAACTTGAAATATACCAAAAGAAAAGGCATAAATTTAAACTAGACATTTTAGAACTCATTGTTAATTTTTCCTAGGCAATTGACTTAATTGTGAAAATTGCCAACTACAAAGAGTTTAGCTCAATAAATCAAAACATTTTATTAGTCTAAGATTGGGAGGTCTAGGTGGACGTCAAACCATCTTATATAGACATATCTGATAAATACAAATTGAATCCTTAGAATGATTAATAAAGTTGTTTATGACCTAAATTTAAAATATCCTCTTTGGCAACGCTTTAACTAAGAAGATTATGAGTCTCAAAATCACATAAAGTGTAGAAAGCACTCAACATATCATTAAAGTATTCAAGGATTAGAATATCAAATTCATGGTATTTTCATGAATATTCAAAGACTAATCATGCTTGGCAATGAAAAGTATCTCATTCATAGAAGGAATGGATATAGGCTAGTAAGAAATACACAAGTGTATCATCTCCTCATTAATGATTGGGAACTATGTATACAAGGCATACAAAGTCAAATCATCATATGAAAATTATTTTACTAGCTTACGAATGGTTGATTAAATGGAGAAGATGAAAGATTCAACAAGTATTTAACAATACTAACAATGGAATGAGAATTGAACTTACGTAATTAATGCATTGCAAACTTCATCTTTTAACCTTAGCAAAGAAATTTACTACATAATAAATGTAGAGACAAGAATTATAAAAGTGAACTCCATTTCTCTCTCTAAAAACTATTACAAGCTCTCTATAAATTGAGAAATGAGAAGTAATAAAAGATATATCTCAAATACAACAATGAACTCTATAAATAAAAGTGTTGTGTTGGATGCCAAAAATAAACAATGTTTTTTTTTTCATGGATAAATCCACTATCTTGGATGCCTTTTGTCACAAGAAAAATTCACTTTCTTGGATGCCCTTTGTCCCATGAAAAATTCCACCATCTTAAGATGTCTTTTATCACATGAAAAATTCACTTTCTTAAGATGCCTTTTGTATTGAATACAATATTTCTTGAAATCTAAAGACACCAAAATAAACACAAAATGTGTCGTTTCAAGCATTGTTAAATACAAAAGTGCTATGAGAATAATCGCAAAATAAGTTCGCAAACCGAATAGTTTTAGAGAAATAAACGCGTTAAACAACTCCGAAAAGTTGATAAACGCATAATATTGTCATTCACACGCTTATTTGATGAAAGCTGCCTTTTCCTGGTGATCGGGATGCATTTGATTTGTTTGTACCCAGCGAACCCATCAACAAATAATTTTTAGGCATGATTTGCAATATTGTCGACAATCAGGTCGATATTTGGTAATGGAAAATCATCTTTTGGGCATGCAGCGTTTAAATTCTGATAATCAATACAAACTCGTACTTTGCCATTGACTTTTGGTATAGGCACGATATTTGCCAACCAGGTAGGGTATTCAACAACCCTAATGAATCCAACGTCTAGTTGCTTTGTTACTTCCTCTTTTACTTTGAGAGACCATTCAAGTATTAATTTTCTTAACTTTTGTTTAACTGGTTTACATTCAGGCTTCGTGTGGACCTCATGCATTACAATAGTGGTCTCCAAACCCGGCATATCGGCGCATGACCAAGCGAAAATATTAATGAATTCTTTCAACAAATTTTCTAAATCCATCTTTTCATCATTATTTAATCCGGCCCCGATTTTTAGTTCATTTTTGTCATCATCTGTTCCCAAATTTATTGTGATAGTGTCCCCTTCAATGGGCTGTATTCTTTGTTCATCTTTTAAATTTTCATTCATCACTTCCACATCACACGAATCAAAGTAAGAGAAATTATCGACAATTTTTTTGATAGAAATGTCATTATGCATGGACGACAAATGTTCTAATTCTTGTACATCTCTATCAATATCTTGTGCTTACTGCTTAGATAACTTCTTCTCAATGGGGCGGATGAGATGAACCGGGTCATCGAGATAATTGTCTTCGAGTGCCATTACCTCGAACATGTTTCCAAACATCTCCTCTTCTTCGAGGGGTTCAACAAGCGGTGGGGTGATCTTCAATTTGGATGAGAAGGTGTGAGTAAAACCTTCATCTATGTACAAATCTTCTTCGAAGAAATTTTTTAAACCCGATTGTCTTTTCCCTTGCTGATTGACCCACGGCTCTTGGAATCCACAATAAGGGAAGTCTTCACCCTCTTTCACAAACCATCCATTCAGCGAGCTGTCGGCAGGTATATCTTTTTTGATGTGGTTATCATTTTTGGTGTATCCCAACCGAGCAAAAGGACTTGGTTATTGATATGGCTCGATCATTTTTGCAATTCTAGCTTTGTACCTTCCCAAGCCAATTCCCGGTAAAAATTTCATTTTCTGTAACATTTGCACTACTCGTGAATTTATGGTGGACATGTCATCAGGTGGCAAATATTCGACTATTTGAGTTGTAAGGGCTTGAACTTTCGGTTCATATGAAAATCCCCCGAGTTGGATGTCTTGGTTACCAATTCCCAGTACATGAGAGTCTTTGAGCACTATTGTTCTTTCGGGATCTCCCTTAATAATAATGACATTCCCGTTGAAAGGTATTTTTATCTTTTGATGAATGGAATAAGGGAGTGCACCAACTTCATGCAACCAAACCCGGCCCAATAACAAATTGAAACTCGATGGAATATCGATGACTTGAAACTTGGTCATAAATGTAGCCAGTCCCATTTTCATATCTAGCATGATATAACCCAATACTTCTCACTTTTTATTGTCATATGCTCGAACCGTTACCGGTGATTCTTCTAGTATGGTCAAATTGATACCCAAACGGAGATTAGTTTTCAACGGGCATACATTAATTGTATAACGATTATCCACGAGAACATATAGTATGGACATCCCTCGGGCTACCACAGTGATATATAAGGCATGATTATAATCTTGCCCAAGAGGTGACAAGTCTTCATCCGAGAACCCAAGCATCTGCTTTTGTACCCCCATTGATGCAATCATGGCTGTCAACTCATTTGGGGTGGAGTCGAAGGGGACCACTGACTCATCTAACATTTTCATTAATGCCACTCTGTAAGGCTTAGATGCAACCAAAAGTCTCCATATCGAGATATGGGCTTGTGTCTTTTTCAATTGTTCCATGACACGTCCTTCTTCTGGATCTTTACACGTCCTTCTTCTGGATCTTTCGTTGGCTCTTTGGTTGAACTGGTGGCTTTAGGTTGTTTAGGAGCCAGCGGTTGATAGGCCCTTCTCGATCGGGCCAGTTGTTGAACCCAGGTGGTCACCAGATCGAATAGTTCTTTAGAGATCTCAAGAGGGATTGTAGGTGTCTATTTTTTAGCTTGAGCGACTTTGTTCCAATCAAAAGCAATCATGTTTATTTGGGGTGGGTGGTTTCTTTGGTACGAACTTTTCCCCATTGTTTTTTCGAGATTATACCCAAGGCCTTGTCTTTTTGGATTGTCGGTTAATCGTGGAAAATGAGTGATCCCCTGATTCTGTCTTCCAAGTCCCAATCCAAGTATAAATTTTATATGTTTCATCCACCCCATGACCTTCGGATTCATGACTGATTGCGAGGGAGGAATCTCTTCAATGCATAACCCCAGTATTGTCTCGTCTTTAGTTTCTTCACTAGCTTTATGAAATTCGGGGTCATGTTTGATATCATTATCATGAGAAGGCCCTCTATGGCCTAATTTCAACATTTCAACATTTCAACATTTTCATCATCTGTGACAGGTCGAATCAAGAAAACAAGATCTGGCAATTCCAAGTGTTCTTTGATGGCATTGACATGGTGATCGGACAAAGGATTCCGTGTGACGTTTGGTGCGGAAGGATTAGGTATTCTCTTGCTATCAATCAGGTTTTGAATAGCATGGCGCAAGGCCATACAACTATCGGTAATGTGCCCAAAGCCTTGATGATATTCACAATGCTCGTTCATGTTCTAATGTGGTGGTATCGGTTGTGGGATCAGCCTTGGGTTCATGGGATACATTATCCCTGCTTCTTTCCACTGTTCAAAAACTTTTCTCAACGAGCCCAGCAATCGTGAAAAGCTAATATCTGTCTCTGGACCTGTTTTGGTCAAATGTTCTTGGGTTACTGTTCGTGTTGTTGCGATACCCTGGTGCGGAGTAATTTTCAGTGCTTCTTTAGGGACCCCGATTAAAAGGATTGTTAGAATAACCCCCTTCGTGCGGTTCGTAAGTGGAAACTTGATTGATGGCCGACGTTGAAGCCTTTTTGTATTAAGATGCAGACTTCTTGGTTTCGGCTTGTTTTGCTAATTCTTCCTCAATCTCATTGCCAACGTGGAGTAGGGATTTAAACCTTCCGAAGAATTGATGCCCCATTTGAGTTCAAATTTCGGGCTTCAAATTCGTAACAATCATACCCAACTGTTCGTCCTCATCGAGACGTTCAACCATTTGGGCAGCGAGTTCCTTCCATCTTGTGACGAATTCACTGATACTTTCCCCTTCCTTTTACTTAGCCATTTCTAAATACTTCCTTGTGATTTTAAGTTCTTCATTTGTTTTGTATTGGGCAACAAATTCTTGGACAATGGCAGACCAAGACCGAACACGATGCTTTTCGAGACTCAAAAACCAGCTCTGCGCCGTCCCAGCGAGAGTAAGATGAAAGGAGTTAGCCAACTCAGCTTTCCCGATGTCACAGATCCTCATCGAACTAACATAAAATTTCAGGTGGAGTTCTGGTGGCGTAGTTCCCGTGAATTTCGGGATGGACGGCATCTTGAAGCCAACCGAATAGCGAGCTTCAGGGTACAAATTTTAAGTCTGCATTTGAGTTAGATCATTCGAACTTTCAACCACTTTTTGAATGAGTGCTTTCAATTGCTCTTTAAGCTCAGACAATTCCTTGTCATCTCTATGTGTTTCCATGGGCGATGGACCTTCCCCTTGAATGCTTATTGGCCTTCTTACCGGGTCATAGTAGGGATCACGGTAAGGCTCATGCATTGGCGGCATCGGTGGAAGAACCTGACTGTTTGGGCTTTGATGTAGCCAATTATTAACTGGATCGGGTATGACCCTCGGTTGATTCGGTTGTTCAAGCAGAGGTGGCACTTCAGTATGGATCGATAGTGGTGGTGGGGGGACAATCAAAGTTTCCTTTGCCGGTTCTAACGTACGTCCCTTGGTTAATTCATCCAAATTGGCCCGAGTATTTCAATTGTCAGTCACGAGTAGAGCCATGCTCTGGTTCAGATTAATTAACATTTGATATAAATCCTCTAGACTGGCACCAGGACATTCCCACTTGTGCTTGTGCCGGCTAAGTTTAGATCTGTATTCTAATGCGGTGGCAGGCCCCCCATAGTATTATTCTGTGGCATACCCAGGTTTGGGTAGAAAGGACAGGGCGGCGGATCTGCTGCATGGTTCAACTGGTTGATCATACCCCGATTTGGTGTATTCTGATCCATTGAGTTGAAGAATCTGGTCTGACTAACCTTCCGGTACTGTCTCTTCCAACCCACGCTGAGGCCAGATTGAATGGGTATCTGAGGCGGGAAAGAAGGACAAATCCATTCGCACGTATTTTTCAAAAAATAAAAACAATATATTATTTAAAAATTGATCGGGACGATGCTAAACACAAAAAAAGTTTTCTTTAGGTGAAATCGAAAACAGACCAACAGTGACAACTTGAGAGCCCTGTATAGAGGTAGGGTAGGAACAGAATTCCCTGGGTTCCCTGACCATCTATAGTTTTGAAAAGAGTTTTTTTTTTTTTTTTTTTTTTGGAAAATCATTTGAAAACACAGGAAATTCCCTCCTAATGAGTTGCTTTATTCGTGGAATCAGTGTTAGGAAAATTACGAAGATTTTTAATCTCCATGAATTTTTACAACTAAGGTTGGACAGCCTTTGGCCGTACCTGTCGGAACCATGAAGGTATAAATGACAAGGCCTTTGCTCACTAAATTCTCACGACTGTCGGTCGTTAAAATGATGCAGAAAATCTTTGTGTTCTAAGCTGACTCCCCTACAAGCAAGCGTGGTTGAATAGGGTAAGGTCTAAGGCTCCCTCCTATTTGGCAGGTCTTAAGATATACCTCAAAAGCGCACGTACGTGTAAGGACCTTTTGATATACGTCCCAGGTACGTGAGTTTTCTCATCACTCTATATACCTCGGTAAGTACTTGGCCAAGAAGAGTGGTCCCATGCGTTTTTGGCTAGTGCAAACCCATAAGTCCGCGGCCTAGTCACGACTCTGGTCCCGAGGTTGATAAGGTAAATTCACACTCGTGAAAATGCATGATAAGACGCGAGTGAGTGGAAAATAACAATCTGACGGTTCATTATTGATCAATGCTTTAGGCTTTGTGACGGTATTTTACACAATTTTAATTTAAGAAAAAGATTTTCCTCACATAATTAGCATATAAAGGCATTAGGGTATCCACCTAGATCTCTTCTATGTTATCCTAGGACTAAGGTTTGCAAGACCAATATCTAATAAATAACATGAATTAAATATATGATCCATCATACAAGAGCTTAGTTCTCGACATTCCCCAGTGGAGTCGCCACTGTGAGAATCCGTATCCACGACCCTCGGAATTCTCTTTCTCATTTCGTTTTGTATGAACACTTATTTTATAGAGTCGCCAGTTTGTTTGACGAGAAAACAAATAAAAGATCGTATAAAAGACAATTAAATAATGAATTATCTTTCATACATTTGAAACCAGAGATTGATTGAAAAGTTACTTTGCTAGGGTTCGGGAACTATGTTACGAATTGGGAAGGTTTTAGGCACCCAATTCGCCCTTTCGGTCTCTTAATGGATCATGTATTTAATTCCTATTTTAGACATCTTACAAGTAGTTTGAATAGTTTTCAAAATAGTCCTTTCTCGATAAATTTAGTTTAAAGTTATATTTGGAAATCAGATTCGAGCTTTGCGAGCGCCTACGTATTCATTCATAGAATGAAATCAGAGTCTCGTAGTTCCATATGTTTGAAACTATTTTTTTTTGTATTTTTGTTTTGTTTTGAAAACGTGTCAAAATTGATTTTAGTTTTCTTGTAAAATTTAAAGAGGACTTGTTTTAAAAGCAGTGGACTTCTTTGCAAGTTATCAAACTTTTTGTATTAACTCATATATTTAAATGCGATATTGAAATTCAGAAGAGTTATAGAGAAATATACCTAATGCGCTTGAAGAGGAACGACGATCGCATGTTTGCTCCTTCCCCTCTCTAGAACTTTCTCCCTCCAAGACTTTCTCTCTCTAGAAATTATCTCTCTAAAATTTTCTCTCTAAGACATTTTCTCCCTAAAACTTTCTCTCTCTAGACTTTCTTTCTATCTAGATTTTTTTTTTAAAAAGACTCTCTAATAATTTTGGCAGAGTTTCTCCTTACTAAAAAATCCTATTGAGTGTTGATGATCTCAAATGAGAATCCAAGGGTTCTATTTATAGCAAAATTTCCGCCAAAAGTGCTCCAAAAAAGGCCAGTCACAGGGGGTAGCCGCATGGGGTGCGGCTGGCAGGTTGCTGTTGGGGTCCCATCCGTACGGTTGGCAGATAACCGTGCAGTTGGGAGGCTGCGGTTGGGGGCCCAGCCGTACGGCTGGCAGGTAGCCATGCGGTGGGGGGGGGGGGGGGGGGGGGGGCTGCGGTTGGCTTTTCAAAAATGCCTTGAAACACCTAAAGAAAACTCAATTTCTAACAGGGGGCTGCCCTGCACCCTGCGACCTGACCGGGTAGGTCGATCCCTATCCTAGTAAGCGAAGTGGCAACAATGGTCGTATCAGACTCTTGATGAATTCAGAGTCAGAGTCTTTCCTAACAGTCTTCTACATGCATGATGGCTCAAGATCTATTGTGAAATGCTTGTTTTATAAAGAAACCAGTATTCACACGAGAGTCGTGGATTGGGGTGTTCACAGTATGCCTCTAGAAAAGCTCATGCATGCATGCATGCTCATTTCCCTAAAGATTGGGATTCTTGTAGGGGTCGCAAAATGAGGTGTTCACCGACCCTCTCGTCATAAGTTCTTTGTGAAACAAAGATACTAGGTCATAAAAAGAAAGCATCATTTTGTGGTACTCACATGAATCCTTTGTGCTATTTTTTAAAAACAATGCCATGCAAATGATGCCGTGTTGTGCTGTTTATCTTCGCTCTGAATGATTGTACGATTTTTGAATTTTTTGGGACATGTCATGTGCAAAACTGTTGTACTCCTCCTGATGAGGACGATTATGTTAGCAATTATGGCTTGGTGTACTCCCACAGGGATGGTTCTATCAAGGATTGGCCACATGCAGGGACGGTTCCGTTAACAATTTTGATTTGGTGTTGAGCTGATGTACTCTCACAGGCAGGGATGGTTCTATCAACGATTTGTTATTCGGGTGTTGTGTTTGAACCACGTAGAGGGGTGAGCCCCCTGCTCTAACAAAATTTGTGGACCACGTAGAGGGGTGAGCCTCCTACTCTAGCGAAGTGTATAGACCGCGTAGAGGGGTGAGTCCCCTGCTCTAGCGAAATGTGCGGACTGCGTAGAAGGGTAAGCCCCCTACTTTAGCGAAGTATGTGAAATGATGAATGTCTGTTGGGGACATTGCTTTAACTTGAGAGGGATTGGGTATCTGTTGGGAATATGATGATTGATCGTCTACTAGAGAAATAAGAATTCTTACTGGCTAGGATAAAGGCTAAGAGTTTATGATCTGATAGGGAAATTAGAACTCCTACTGGATAGGATAAAGGTTGATATGAGAGTTGATGATCTGCCGAGGGAGGTGACTCCTACTGAGTTGGATAAGGGCTGATGTGAGGGTTGATGATCTACTAGGGAAATGAGAACTCCTACCGGCTAGGATAAAGGCTGCTATGAGAGATAATGAACTGCTGAGGAAATGAAAGTCTTTGAGAAGACATAGAGAGATAAAGGGAGAAAGTTCTTGTGTGATATCTTTTAAAAAAACAAGAACTTTTGGTTGGCTTATTTCTTCTTTGAGAAATGATCGAGTTGCGTTCTCTCAATTCTTGAACATTGTGTCTGAGTACGTTTTGGACTTTGCCTCTTGCTCTGCTTCCGTGGCATTTTTCTCTTGTCACCAAGGTGCGATTCTGCTAATTGTTTCCTGACTTCACGAGAAGAGAATTTTTTGTGCTTGCATTGTTTATTGTTTTTCAATGCCCTTATTCCTCCTTGATGAATAAAAGTTTTTCAATGCAGCTTATTTGTGTTTTTTTTTCTTTTGAAAGGTCAATAGCCTTCCTCACCCAAGACGTAACCTTAGGCTTTTTGGCCTAGTTGTCACTCTTGGTGTGGCTCTTGTTGCCATCTTTACCTTTTTTGTTTTTTTCAATATTCTTTTCTTTTGACACTTTGGGATTTATCCTTTTTTCTAGTCTTTTAATTTTTTCTTGTACCCACTTTATTCTTTCTCACTTTGTCAGGTTTTCTGAGCATCATCGTCCTTATGATTTGTGAATATTTTCTTTGGAAGTTCGCATTTGACATCATCGTGTTGTGTTTGCGATTTGTGGTCCTAGAACCTTTGGTAGTGTATCTTAAAGACTTCTTGGGAGAAAAGATGATAGGCCAAAAGCCCTTTTGTTGGGCTTGTTCCCTGCGCATTAGTTGCAAGACTTTCTTATTCCAACTTTCTCTCTCTAACTTTCTCTTATATCTCCTCAAAATGATTTTTTTTTTGTTTGTGGAGTGGGTTATGGATTTTCCTGTAAAAAGGGCTTAGAATTTCCTATAAAAAGGGCTTGGGATTTTCCTATAGAAAAAGCTTGGGTTCGTGCCTGTAGAAAGGGTTTCGAATTCATGCCTCCAGGATGGGTTTTTGGTTCGTGCCTATAGAAAGGGTTTTTAGTTCGTGGAAACTAAATATCAGTATAGTTTAATATTGCATATAGACCGAACAAAAAAAATATGTAAAGCCCTAGTGCGGAATCACATTTTACCTTTCGAGATCTCTCTGGTTTGATTTCATCTCATCATGAACAGCAATTGGTGTAGACGAATTGAGAACACGGGCTCGATGGAACCTCACGATCTTCTATCGTATTCCTTTTGCCGTGCTATATTGTACCGAGTGTGGGCTATGGTATCACCAAGAAATTCCATCGCTTCTCTCTACAGCACAAACCCTAAATTCGTGAGAATTATTGTACCACGAGAAGAGGCAAGGACGACGTATATATAAGGCTACGATAGGGACCCTAAGGATAAATAAGTGTTTGGGCTTACTATGAAAAACATGCATATAGATATACATATCATGCGTTACGTGAACACAAAAATATATATAGGCAGTCCTTGGGTGAGCCGTGGCTTCCCGGACTAACACATCTGTTACAAAAATAAACCGTAGTATCATAGCATTCTACTTTGTCCCCGAACCCGTTGTCTCTTTGTCCCCCTGGGACTCGTGAGTACCCGAAATGGTTTAAAGAAACGGGGTGAGCTATGTACTCAGTAGGGGGAAGTAATCACAAACAAAACATACTCCAGTTTAGAAAATGTGTTCATATCATAATGCATGCATATGCCAATGCAAGTTACCTCCCCTGTGTCAACCGTATAGCCACACAGCCAGAATATATCCATATCGAACCGGAGTATAGCATAAGCCTGACCTCCCGAGGGAAAATATAACAATGATCATAAATTGGCCCATCGGCCCCAGAGCATATCAACTGATCATAATCAATTTGGACCACATGTCCATCAATAGTAAGATAACCACATAATCATTAGTGCCTTACTGTTGTCTAGATTTTCGGGCTACACACCGCTGGCTCTAGACAGCCGACGCGTTGCTGCCTTCCGGAGGTTTAGGGATTTTCAACCCAAGGGCACCAGGCCCTACTTATTTTCATCCCGGTAGGCACAGATCAATACATCATTCCTTCACAATCGAAGGACCACAATAGAATCATATTCGGATCCATATCACATCCAAAATCAGATCATATGGAGTTTTCATCATCATAGTAATCATCATAAGAAGTACGCCCATATGTCGAGCCATAAGAATGATCCAAATATGCTGAGAATTCTTTAAGCGCTTGGTTGACACAATTATAACGTGCATGATATGAAAAACATGCTATTTCAAAGATAATAACAATTTATGCCATATCCACTTCCATAACTCCAATATCATATCCATTGGTGTGTAAAACTCGTCAACAATCCAATTTATCCGCAAACAACATATACATCATAAAGGGATACCACATATAGTTCAAATAACATTTATGAGCAAGTGTATATGGCATATCTTGCGTTAATTATTACAATCACAATTTTACAAGTCATAAAAATAGCATAAGCACTTTAATATTCAAGTTTCTCATGCAATTGATAACCATGAACAATGATTCTTGACAAATAAAAGCATATTATCTAGTTTTGAAAGCCATAGGACCCCTACCTCGTGTTTATTAGCCATATAGAAGGAAGAAAGAAGAGAATCCAAGCTCTCCCAAAGGAATCCCAAAGAGGAAGACGATGAATAGTGAAGTTGAAGATGATTCGGATGATTTTGAGATTAAATCGTTGATGCAAAAGGATTAATGCGTAGAAATCCTTTACTTTCTCTCTCTAGAACCCTCTAAAAACCTCTCGTAAAGTGTAGAAAAGTTTGGGTCGAAAAATGGATGAAAAATGAGCTAAAACGTACTTAAAACGAGCTTAAGTCGATGGAAAAAGTTAACTGGCGGACCGGTATGCCAAAAATGTCATACCGGTCCGCGCTTTAAAAATTTTGGGCCTGGAGCACTGTTTTTGTTTTGGCCATAACGTTTCGCTCAGAACTTCGATTGAGGCGTTCTTTATGTCCACGGAAAGGTATTTCAAATATCTACAACTTTATAAGAGGAAGTTTTCCAAAATTATGGATATATTTTTTCCCAAAATTTACCGAAGACAGCGCTCTGCCAAGGCGCTACCGAATGACCAGAATTTTGCAATGGGCCTACTTCGCGCCCTGTTTTGACCCACGAAGAGTGTGAATTAAACTTCGGCCAAAACACAAAAGTTGTAGAATGGTATGAATACTATACACCAGCGCAAATGGAACCTTAATCGAATAAGTAACGAAGAAATTACGATAGCTCAAAGTTAGCGAAAGTTAACGAATCGCGAAGAACCAAAACTTCCTATTTACCAATCAAAATCGATTCAGACCACCCGAATCACCCAACGATCATTCATATATGTATCAAGGAGTTAATATGACATAATTAACATTAATATAAATACAAGATATTACATTCCGGTACTGGTAATTTTTAGTAATTATCGTAACTTCTTGTCCAGGTGTCATTTTGGTTTCCTTCTTTGAAATGTATCACATGTATATAGTATGTATATATGCATCTAGGAATGCTCATGCATGCATGCATGCTCATTTCCCTACAAATCTGGATTCTTGCGAGGGTCGCAAAATGAGGTGTTTACAACTACCTAATATTTGCATGTTGCACTCTTTTTTCCTTTAGCTAGGTTTTGTCCCATTGGGTTTTAATTTCCTAGTGACGGTTTTAATGAGGAAGTATATTTTGCATTTGATGCCAATTCAATGATCCAGAAAAATGTTGTACTATTTTTCCTTCACTTTAGTTATTTCCCACTAGGTTTTTCTTTAGAAATGTTTTAATGAGGCGACTATCATTGAATTGTAGCATAATGGATATCCAATAGGGAGTGTTGTGAAATATTGATATATGGATGTCCATATGTAATATTTAAATATACAATATGTCCCACATTGAAATTGTTGTGTGAATAAGGAGATTACCTTATATTATATATAGTGTAACCTGTCCCACATTGATTTTGTAGAGAAGCAACGATGTTAACTCTTAATATAAAAATAGCTAACCTCTACCCATATTATATATTAGTTGAATAAGAAGATTTCTATTATTCTCTTATTACCTCTCCCTCTCTAATATTTTTACACTTTAAATATTAATAAATTATACGCTCTCCCTAAATTACTTATACCCACCCTTCAATACCTCATTTTTAACTTCACCAAGTCAAAAAGTTTATATCTCATTCTTAAATTTATGTCTCATTTTTGCCTTATTCAAGACTTTCTTTAGAAGAAAAATGAATTTACTATCATATCTTAACCATTCTTTAGCAAACAAAGGGTCACTCAAAATTCTTTTATAATTTTTTTTATTGATAACTCAAAAGGAGGTATAAAAATCCCATAGTAAATTTAAATAACGTCCCAACAAATTCTAGTAAATATTTAGTTCTTCATAAATTAAAATTACCACCAATCATGCAACAATCACCTCTCTATGTCATAAAAGAATATTAAATTAAAAAAGACAATTTTAGATGTTATAAGTTCAATTTTCTCCGTAACAACAACATTTTTCTCTACTCCCTTTGATAAAACATCAAAATTAATTGAATTTATCTAATGGTTAACTTCAAACGTTGCTATATTGTATTTCCTTAAATGCGTAAACACTCTGAATAAAATTTAATATTGTAATATTGAAGTGATAATTATTTTATGCTTTTGAATTTTTACAAAGAATAATAATATGTATACAAAAAGTCTTACACATGTTAATAGGGCATAAGCCTGAAAAATGAAAGAAAGAAAGAAAGAGGTTCTATAACTATAAAAATTCTTAGAGTATCTCCAGAAATAGTGTATGTTATGATTTTGTGTATAATTTACACAACTTATAAAAAATTCAATCTTTAGCAGTCATTTAAATTCGATTTTTGTGTAAAAACAAAGTGTAAAATATACTCAAAGTTTACATAGGCATGTAAGCTCTTTCTCTCCCCAATTTTTTTTATAAAACTTTAAAATGTAAATAACTTTTAATATAAAACATATATTTTAATGAAAAATATATATTTAAAATCTACTCATCAAACCCAATAAATAAAAGATTCATTGTCATTATAAGATTACGTATACAAAATTTTTAAAAATAATAATAAAACATGTGATGCTATCTTATTGGTTCATTCAAATTTTCAATAAAATTTGACAAAAGTAATATTGTAGCATATTTTTATTTTATTTTTTTCAAATTTCAAGATTTGTGTAAAAGTAGTTTGATACATAAGATTTACGCAATAAATTTTATATTACGATTGTAGATGCTCTTTCACATGTTTAATTTACTTATATTCTAATAAGAGAAAGATAGACAAAACTACATTATTGGGTTGGAATTAATATCCATCCACATAAAATTTCGATATAGTGCATTTCTAATTAATTACAAATAGACTCTTTTAGTAGCGTGGATTATCAAAGAAAATTAGAAAGATAAATATTGTTTGGTGTGAACACCCCAATCCGCGAATCTCATGTTGATCTAGTTTTCTACAACACAAACATTTTTTGCATCAAGTCTTTAACCTACTAGAACACTAGGAAAGCCCGAAAGACTAACTCCTACATATAGAAGTCTATTAGGGAAGCCCTGACTTTGCGTCATATTTCAACATTCTTGTTTTCAAAATAGAACTCACCAATGTCACTACTTCGCTGGCTATAAGGGGGGTCGGTCTAGCTTCTATCTCAATCGGTCTTCAAAGGTGTTCGAAGGGTGTTCAATCAATCTTCAAAGGGTTTCAATCGGTCTTCAACAAAAATGGATCGATCATTGAAAAATGGCTATGTAAAGACCGATTGGTCTAAAGGGTGTCCCAATCGGTCTTCCATGCTCTTCAATCAGTCTTCAATGCGATCGGATCGGTCATATGTAAAACAGTACGAATTTCATAAAGACCAATCGGTCTTTTACAAGAATGAATCGATCTTTTGTAAACACTAATTGGTCTTTAGTTGTGACTGATTAGTTTACTAGTGCCGCACCCTAGTGCCGCACGCACAGTGTTGCACACCCGTTCCACACCCTGATGCCGTACAGTAGACATAGCGCGTTTTTTGTCTATAAGTAGGACCCTAGGGGTCCCATCTTGAGGCAGGACAGTAGAGAATTCACTAGGGAGGTTTAAAAGAGTGATTAGAGAGATTTTTATGAGTTTTGGTAATTTTTTAAAAAGAGAAAGAGCTTTAGAGAGAGAGAATTTATATAGAGAGTAAGAGCTTTAGAGAGAGAATTTATAGAGAGAAAAATTTAGAGAGAGACAAGCAAGCAAGAAGCAAGTTTTATTTCTTCTCAAGCACATCATGTACGCATTTTATATATCTTCTGAATTCTAATTACCAGTTTAATTACAAGTTTTAATCAAGAAAATTAGATAATTTGCAATGAAGTTCACTGCTTTCAAAACAAGTCCTCTCTAAGTTAATTCCTCGATATATCAAATTGTTTGAAATTCGAAATGTATTGAGAATTTTTGGTATCATTTAGTCTTGCCACCTTGAATGTCTCATATTTATAATGTTTTTATGTGTTGATGCTTCCTTGATATATTCGTGATTCTTCCCACATTGTTTAGTGGAAAGATTTAGTCGTCTTGGATGACAAAACATACGACACGTTCAAAATCTAAATTGTCGGAATCATATACTTAGAAGTAAAGTTGTTGTGGATAAAAACTTTTGTGAATGCATTATGGAATCAAGAAGGAGATTGCCATCTAAAATTTGAGGACGAAATTTTTATTAGTAGGGGAGATTGTAATACCCCGTATTTTAAGGTATATTAATTGGGTTGGGTGTAATCTTATTTAATTATATTAGTTGAGGTGGAAAGGGATTTAAGTGTTAACTTTATACAAGTAAGAGACGAAGTTTTGTGTAATGGAGCCTCGTAGTGTTTTAACGCTTCTTATTAATTATATTAGCTTTTTTATACTCATGTGAGTGGTCGTTTAGTGATTTGGATTATCAGAATCGATTTCGGTTTGAAAATAATTAGTTTTGGCCTTACGCGATTCTTTGATTTTAGCCAACATTGGAGCATCATAACTTTCTCGTCTTTTATCCGATTTGGTTGTCATTTGTTCCTACTTCTATTTTTCGTATTGTTCTACAACTTTCGTGTTTTAACCGAAATACAATTCACACTCCTCTTTGGTCAAACATTGTGTGAAGTAGGCCGGTTAGTAAATTTTAGTCATTATGTAAAGCGCTGTTTTCGACAAATTTCTAGGAATTATCTGTCCATAATTTAGGAACACTTCCTTTTAGAAAGTTTTAGATCTTTAAATTACCTTTTCGTGGACAGAAAGATTACCTCAATCGAAATTTCGAGCAAAAAGTGATGGCTGAAACAAGAACATCCCAAAACATAGCAAAATTACCTATGGACCGGTATGACGTTATTAGCATACCGGTCCGACAGATAAAATTTGGGAAAATTGAACCCCACGGACCGGTATTGGGTATTTTGCATACCGGTTCGCCAGTTAACTATTCCCACCAACTTAAACTTGTTTTAAAGTGTTTTTGACCCATTTTTCACCCCATTTTCGAGGGAAGCTTCTAGAGAACTCTAGAGGGAGATCGGAGCTCATATGTGAGGGTTTTTGGAGAAATTTTTATCGCATCTTTCATCCTTTATTGAAGAATCAAAGCTCTAAATCACTCGAATCTCTTCCTCCTTCACTATTCATCATCTTCAACCTTAGGGATCTTTGGGATTTCATCAAGTAAGGCTTGGATTATTATTTTTCCTTCATCCTTTTGGCCTATCGACTCTAGGTAGGGGTTTATATGGCTTCAAAACTCAATAATATAGTTTAAATATTTTCAAAACATGTAATAAGACTTGTTTAATGAAATTTATCATGTTTTCCCCGTGTTTTCTCTAAGGAAATTATAATACATCTATTGAGTGCATGTTTTAAGGTTTACAAAGGTTCAAATGTGAGATTTGAAGCCATAGATGCCATATACACATGATATTCTTATATTATCAAACTCTATGAAGTATTCTATAGGTGTGTGACTATTATGAGGTTATGGAAATTATTGTTGTTTTGTCATATAAATCATGGAATATGGATTTGGAATTGTTGAAGTGTATGGGGCATAAATTACTTCAAATGCTTATTGAATTGCATGAATACATGAATTGAGGCAAGATATGCCAACCAAACTCGCTATTCACATGTTGTTGACTTGTATGAGATATTCCTTGGATGCATATGTGTTGATTGGATTAAGACAAGCTATAACTTTTGTATATGCTAAGGAACATGGATGCATGTTTGAATGAGAGTTGGATGGCATATATTGTCTTTAGATGTTGTAAAAAGCATGAATTGCATATTATGCATTATTATTGTGTCAACTCGGCATCTTGGCGGTATTCTAGCAACTTCGGATCTCTCTGATAGCATATGGCATGGATATTGTTTCACGAGGAGCTTATATTTCATTATCTATAACTTATGCTTGTGGCGAAGTATCTAGATGCTTCAAAGATTCTTATTTCTTATGGCAATTTATGAGGACTTTACTACTATATTGATGTCTCCTTGTTGGAGATGATTGCATAATGGATTTCTTGGCGATGATTATAAGTGATCATAGATGACCATAATGATGTGAATTCCATATGGGAATTTATATAATGGTGCTTGCCGGGATTGAAAATAGGTAGGGCCCTGTGCCCTTGGGTTGAAAATCTCTAAACCCCCGGGGGAGAATTGTTTGGCTGCCTATAAACCACCGACGAAAAATCCAGGAACCTAGGCAATTGGCAAAGCACCATGGGTTTAGTTTATATATATTCTCGTACAGATTGAAGGACGGGTAGTCCCATTTCTATTATTGTATCGATAATGCATTTTTTGAGGCAAAGAATGATATTTTCTTATCAACGATTCGGATTCTCAATATTACGACTATAACTACGTGACTCGAATTGGTATATGTCTATTTGGCAACGTGACCCAACGGTTGACACAAGGGAGGTAACCTACATTTGCATGAGCATGCATCATTATAAATTAGTTGTTTATGAAATGCGTACTTCGCTTAAAGTAATAAGTTCTGAAATGTTTTCAAAAATTGTACCCTTTTGCCCCCTACTAAGCGACACGCTCACCCCGTTTTTTCTAAAACCCTATAGGTATTCAGGAGTCTAGAGAGGACAGGGACGCGACGGGAGTGAGTTAGTGGCTTTGATATGGATTCATTTTTGTTATGTACATGTTTTCATGGGAGGCCACAGCTAGCTCGAAATGTAGTATATTATCTTATACTTACTCGGTTGGTTTTGTAAAATGGTTGTATTGACGCGCCGAAAATACTTCCGTGCTTAGGTACCCAAGTGCAAGTTGTCAAGTTATAATACTTGGTAAGTCCAAGTGTCGAACCACAAGGATAGTCGGAAAGACAATGTGGTGATTACGAGTCCAAGGCTTTGTTTAAGAGAATTTGATTGGTTGATTTTAGTTGTTGATTTTAAAGTCTTGCAATAAAAATTAAAATGATGTAATAATAGATGAGAAAAAATTAAGGCATTATAGAATTCATTTGTTTTGCAAAGTTAAGTAAAATCAATCTCATTCAAAGTTCTCAATGCAATTCCTAAGTGTTGAATATTTTACCCATTTCTAAGCAAAAGGGTGTGGAGCAAAAGCAACCCATTCCCATATAAATGCCATATAAAGAAAGGGTGTAAGCAAATATCAACACAAGTGTTGGTAGACCGAAAATGGCAAAACATTAACACTCGCCCCCAGATAAAGCAATGCATTTTTTATTCTAAAGTTGCCAATCAAACAAGAAATGGTGGGGCAACCGGGATCTTTGAATTTTGGAATTCGAGTGCCTTGCATTATTGAACTCACTTGTTCCGCCATAAATGCCTTCTTTATAACATTCAATCGCCTCTTAGTGGTGCACAAATCTTTTAAAAATTTTGCATAAGAAGGAATTTATTTCACCGCATCAAGCAATGGAATATTAATTTTCACTTGTTTGAATACATCAAGAACTTCGGCATTTCGGGTCTCCTTGAAAGGTTGAGATAACCTCTCCGGAAAAGGAATTTTGACACTATTCTTGATTTTCTCCAAATCCTCTTTTCCAACTCTCTCTTCTTCCCTTATTCTCTCTTCAATGGTGACCTTCTCAACTTGGCTTGACTCACCTATGTCCACCGGCTTTTTGGCCTTAGAAACTATAGTTTTGTCAATCTCTTTCCCACTCCTAAGGATGGTGATGGATTTCAACTCCTCAACATTGCCACTTAATTCACCCTCATTCATCACTAAAGCTTGGCCTCGCGGATTGGCTAAGGGTTGGGATGGAAATTTTCCTTTTTCTTGGGTGGACAAGGCAGTTGTGAGTTTGGACATTTGAGTTTTCAAATCACTAACCTCTCTATTGGTCTTATCTATAAATTGCCGCAAAATAGACTCCAAATTTGAATTTGGGTTTGGGTTGGTTTGGCCAAAAGAGTTGTTTTGAGGTGGAGGTGGCCTTTGTTGGTAGGAGTTTGGATTTGCATTTTGATGAGCATTTTGATTTCCCCCCCCCCCCAACTAAAGTTAGGATGATTCCTCCACCCTTCATTGTACCTTTGAGAAAATGGATCATTGTGTGGTCTAGGATACGAGTTCATGGCATTCACTTGTGAGGGGCTTTGGAGAACCTCTTTGAAGGCCGGGATTGTGTGACATTCCTCCGTAAAATATCCCACCTTCTCACAAATGACACACAATTGACTTGATGACACTACATTGATATCTCTAAGCTTGTTTGTCTCTAAGGCCTCTATCTTCTTAGACAATTGGAACAACCTTACCCCCATGTCATCATCATTGGATATTTGGTACAACCCACCCTTTCCCAGAGGTTTGGCCTTAGGTTCCTCGGTATAGGTGTTCCAATTTTGGGCATCTTTCGCCAATTCATCAAAATACAACAAGGCCTCCTCGGGACTTTTACTCAAAAATTGACCATTACACATGGTCTCTACAAATGTACGCATTTTGGGAGTAAGAGATTCGTAAAAATAGCTTACAAGGCTCCATGTTTCGTGGCCATGGTGAGGACATGCGTTTAAAAGTTCCTTGTATCTTTCCCAACACTTGTAAAAACTTTCATTTTCTTTTGGCGAAAAATTGGATATTGCCCTTCTCAAAGCATTGGTCCGATGGACGGGAAAGAATTTTTTCAAAAACTACGATTGAAGTACTTGCCAAGACCGAATAGATTGCGGTCTTAGAGCATTCAACCATATTTTTCCTTTATCTTTTAAGGAGAAAGGAAAAAGTTTTAAACGCATTACTTCCTCATTAGTGTTTGCCTCACGAAACGTGGAGCAAACTTTCTCGAAATCTTTCAAATGTAAGTACGGATTTTCAGATTCCATACCATGAAAAGAGGGGATATGTTGAAGCATACCTGGCTTGAAGGAGAATGCTCCCGCTTGTCCGGTGGGGAGAATGATGCAAGAATTAGACGTCGTCCGAGGTGGTTGAAGATAATCCCTCATTGTTCGAACCGGAGGATGGTGATTATTGTTTTCTCCGGTATTTGACTCATTATCCTCGTCAGCCATTTCGGAAGGAGTAGGTGAAGGACTAGGATGCCTTAGTAGTAGTTGGCCTCTTGGTGGACTTATGCGAAGATCAATGTACAAATTTCCGCGCATAAGCCCGGAAGGGCGATCTCGAATAAAATTTTCCACCTAAAAAAATAATAATAATAAGTAGGAAAAATAATTTACAAAGGGAGAGAATACTTACAAAGTGATTTTTTTATTTTTTTTACAAAACCCGTAATCCGTCTTTCGCCGTATCCCCGGCAACGGCGCCAAAAACTTGACGCGCCGAAAATACTTCCGTGCTTAGGTACCCAAGTGCAGGTTGTCAAGTTATAATACTTGATAAGTCCAAATGTCGAACTACAAGGATAGTCGAAAAGACGATGTGGTGATTACGAGTCCGAGGCTTTATTTAAGAGAATATGATTGGTTGATTTTAGTTGTTGATTTTAAAGTCTTGCAATAAAAATTAAAATGATGTAATAATAGATGAGAAAAAACTAAGGCATTATAGAATTCATTTGTTTTGCAAAGTTAAGTAAAATCAATCTCATTCAAAGTTCTCAATGCAATTCCTAAGTGTTGAATATTTTACCCATTTCTAAGCAAAAGTGTGTGGAGCAAAAGCAACCCATTCCCATATAAATGCCATATAAAGAAAGGGTGTAAGCAAATATCAACACAAGTATATCTCTCATTTTTATCTTGTGACAAAGGGTGTGAAGCAAGTGCAACCCATTCCCATATAATATCAACCAAGATTCAAACTTAAAATACACAAAAAGAAAAGGCATAAATTTAAACTAGGCATTCAAGAACTCATTGTTAGTTTTCCCTAGGCAAATGACTTGATTATGAAAATGGCCAACTACAAGGAGTTTAGCTCGATAAATCATAACATTTCATTTGTCTAAGATTGGGAGGTCTAGGTGGAGGTCAAACCGTCCTGTATAGACTTTTTTGATAAATACAAAGTGAATCCTTAAAATAATTAATGAAGTTGTTTATGACATAAATTTAAAAGATCCTCTTTGGCAATACTTTAACTAAGAAAATGATGAGTCTTAAAATCACATAAAGTGTAGAAAGCACTCAACATATCATTAAAGTATTTAAAGATTAAAATCTCAAATTTATGGTGTTTCCATGAATATTCAAAAACTAATCATGCTTGGCAATGAAAAGTATCTCATTCAAAGAAAGAATGGACATAGGCTAGTAAGAAATACACAAGTGTATCATCTCTTCATTAATGCTTGAGATCTAAGTATACAAGGCATACAAAGTCAAATCATCATATGAAAATTATTTTACAAGCTTATGAATGGTTGAAAAAATGGAGAAGATGAAGGATTCAAAAAGTATTTAACAATACTAACAATGGAATGAGAATTGAACTTACATAATTAATGCATTGCAAATTTCATCTTTTAGCCTTAGCAAAGAAATTACTCCATAATAAATGTAGAGACAAGAATTATAAAAGTGAACTCCATTTCTCTCTCTAGAAAAAAATATTACAAGCTCTCTATAAATTGAGAAATGAGAAAATAAAAGTGCCCTCTCCAAAGCAACAATGAAAACTATAAATAGGAGAGTTGTGTTGGATGGCAAAAATAAACAATGCTTTTTTTATTTTTGGTGGAGAATTCCACTATCTTGGATGCTCTTTAATCACATGGACACTTCCACTTTCTTTCTTTAATCACATGGACATGGAAACTTTCTTTCTTGAATGCTCTTTAATCACATGGAGACTTACTTTCTTGGATGCTCTTTTGTGCATGAAAAATTCCACTATTGTATTAAATACAATATTTCTTGAAATCTAAAGACACCAAAATAAACACCAAATGTGCCTTTCCAAGCATTGTTAAATACAAAAGTACTACGAGACTAATCGCGAAATAAGTTGGCAAACCGAGTAGTTTTAGAGAAATAAACGCGTCAAACAACTCCGAAAATGAGCGTATGAATAACAATATTAAGCGTTTATCATATATGCATGTAGGGGTGTTTTGTATAGCATTATCAGTTTGTATCTTGTTGATTGACCCATATGACATTATTGTTTAAATTTTTTTGTGTATTTACATATATACCCATTTTAGTCAATCTAAGATGGGTTCGTAGCACTACAAGTCTTAATTACGAGTGTTATCCCGATAATTAAGGCGAGGTGTTACACAGGTGGTCGGGGTCCCAGACTCACATATTTGGTAGTTATATTTTTGTTATCTTATAAGATTTTTATTGATGATAATTTGCATAATTTGTTTTTAGATGATCTCCAAGGTTAGTGTATAGTAATGTGTAATTCCTACCTATCACTTTTACAAAAAAATTGAAAATATGATAAAAAAAAAAAAAATTTAAAAATGCAATGGTATGTTTAAACAATAGCAATGCATATTAGATGCATTTTTTTGTATTTTTTCTTCTATTTATTGAATTTTATGAATTAAAGTATCTATATATCTCTTGCATGATTGGATGTTAAATTTAAATCCAAATTAAGTAGAAGGAGAAAGAGAATTAATTTCAATTTATGAGATAAATATTAGGAGATAATACTTGTTTACTTTATAACATAAATTAAAATTAATTAGAAGATAAGGACAAATAGAAACGAAGCACATATGGAAAAATCCAAAAGTACATAGGAATTTTATGCTTGATTTTAGAAGGAGAAGTGATACTTAAGTAGAGTTAAAGTTTATCACAAACTAATTAAGAGATAATCACAGGTTTAATAAATGCTTGTTTAGTTTATCACCATTGAAATTAGTTAAGAGATAAATATGAGCTGTCGGATTAAAACATAAAAGTTGAAATTAAATATGAGCCACCAGTTGCGAAGATAAGTGAAGATTATATGTGATCTAAGCCACCAAGGGAGAACATAAGTTAGGAGAGTGCTAATATATTAGGACTGACATGATTTATTAATAGATTATTTGTTTAACTTCTCTCAAATCTCATATGTCATTTTATATCATTATTTTGAATATATTTTTACGAGTTTTGGGCAATATAATTGGACTGGTTCATCCCGTCTTCATATGAATGTGCACATCGAGAAGATAAAATTGTAATCATTATGGATTTTATCTTTGAAGCGTTATCGACCGTCAATACTTATACTTAGAGAGGTAATAATGTCTTTACGATAATGACTATGACTCTCAAATGCCACCTTTCTTTACTTTTACTAATTTCTATAAATGATTTTTTTAAGTATATCATTTATTTGTATTGTTAATTTTAAATAAATTTTAAGAAATTATTTAATTTGCCCAAGACTCGTAAACATTGGTAGTGCTTCTATCAAAATCAAAATCAAAATCAGTCATTCTCTAGGCATGATCCATGATGTTAAAGCCACCAAAAGAGTTAATGTCATTAATCAGAGATTGAACTGCCATATCATTCAAAACTAAAGGTGATGTTGAATTTATTCAGCTTATTTGTAAATTCATTCGCCATTGAAAATTGAAAATTAATTATCATCTTATTATTAATAACAAAAATGCCATTGTAAGTTAATCCACCAAATAAAATATAAACATTCATTTTTATCAAATGTTATCTTACCAAAATATTCCCATCTTCTCTATTATAAAAAAACCACAATCTTATTTTTACTCTTCTCACCTACCTTTTCTGTCTGGCCATCACCTTTCCAAATGAAGTTTAATCCGTCCAAGATCTTCAAATTCTAAAAAAAATAAAATAAAATCATATTCTAGGTTTCCAGCAAAAGTTTATTGTAATCGTATTAAAATAAAATAAAAAAATTTTAGAAAGAAATTAAGCATAAGTGAATTGTTGCTTATTTGAGCAATTTCGTTTGCAATTTCAAGCAATTTGTTCTTACATAAAAATCAGTGGATAGAGAAAGCCTCCATCTAATATATTTTTTGATTTCTGGCTTATGTACTCGTGCTTAAAAGGACAATAAAAATCTAAAACAGAAAATTTAGGACATCTGAGCTTTAATTAATCCAATGTATAAACACTTTGTTATGATTAGTTGTCAAGTTATAGAACGTCGGTATATAGTAGATGAATAGGTAATTTTTATTGATGGAGGTTTTGAAAATTATAGCATTCGGTTTTGATTGAATAGAGCATTTTTCGAATTTCACATTTTTGTTAATTTCACTTTTGAAAAAGTTCTTTAATTTTTAACTTTATCCAATTGTTGGATAAACTAAAAGATAATGTGGACAAACTTCGTAATCGAAAAAATGTGGATAAATTAGCAAATCACGTGGATAGAAATAAAATTAACCAAACCAAATTATTGATCCACAAACTATTAAGCTTTGAAGTTTTAAACAATAAAAAAACACAACATATTTTAACACATCTTCTTAGTTCAACTCGCATGGCAGAAAAATCAACCTTTACCTTTCCAATTTGTCTTCATTTCAGACTTCTCAAGGCCTTGATGGTGTTGCTATTAAATTCCATTCATATGTTCACATACCTTCTGAATCTGAATTTTCAAGTTCAAATGGCTTGTTTAGTGGTTTCAATATTCAAACAACATCGGAAAAAAGAAAAACAATCAAATTTATGAAATTTAAAAATTCCGATAAAGATTCCAGACTTTAAACAAAATTTCATAATCACATTAGACGAAAAACTAAACCACCCTTGTAATAAGATAAGAAAGTTAAGATGGTTTGATTCAAAATATAAATGATGGTTGAGCGTTAAAATTAAAATCAAATTCGTTTTGAATCAAAATTATTTTTAAGTTTTTTTACTGAGTTTTTTTCAAAATCTGAGTGGTTCTGTTGACATAAATTAATAATATTTTTTTTTTCATATATAACATGTTCCAGAAGTTGCATTTAAAATTTGAGTAAAATTAGAATTCAAACAAATTTAATAGAATAAAAAACGTGAAAAAAAAAGGGGGTGGTGGGGAACAAGACGTCACCTTTTCATTTATTTTCTTGATTCAATCCATGCGCAGAAATTTCAGATGGGCCAAGCCCATTAATGTGTGTTCCCTAGCCACCTGGAGAAGATTTTTAAAAATCAAAGGTCCGCATGGTTTTAGTGGTGGACCGGTACAAGCTTATAAAATTTGGACCGGTCAGCTCAAATATATTCTTTGGATTTAAATTCTAATTTTGGACAGGTACAAATTTTGGGGTCTTATATTGATCCGATGCATATTTTTGGAGTACGTATTTTTTATTGTAAAAACTCTTAATGTTTAGAGCTCCAGTAATTTGGTCGTAATTTTGACAATATTTGACGGAGCTTTGTCGTTTAGTACTATAACTCCGGCAATAGTTACCAAAGTTTCAATGGGTGGCGGTACAGGAGGTGGGTGGTGAGTCTTAGTGAGAACCAATGGTAATAATGATATAAAAGATTCTTGTCAGATTATAATTGAGTATTCAAAAAACGTGTTTTATTTTTGAAGTATACAAAGATTGAAAATTATCCTTATGGCTAAAATAAATTGCGCTTGAATATAATTATTGAGAATGTACTCACAATCTATTTTCTCTAGTATTTTTTATGATTTTTTAACAAGTTAAAAACCCGAACCAAGAACAAAGAACAAAGAAATTGAAATTGGGTAGTGCTAATGCAAAACCAAACCGAACTAAACTGAAGAACCGAACTGAACTGAATTGACACGAACCAAACCAAACCAAATCGAATCATTGCAAATATGACTCAAAAATAATAGTATTTCACCATCTAATATTTTATATTTATAAATTTACAAGTTTTAGTGAAAACCCAACTCGTTGAGCTTTTATGAATATTGGAATAATATTATAGATATAAGAGTTAATATTTTTTCTTTTCAACATAAACAGAAGCAAGCACCGAGTTATCATTTTTTTAAAAATTAAAATAAGTATTGCCTTGCAATTTATTCATTTTTAGAAAAATATATATATATATATATATATATGAAAATTGAATGAAATGGAACCAAAATCAAACATTCAAATTTAGTTTGCATTTGGATCTCCTAATTTTTACTATGATCCAAACCAAAACACAATTGTGGTGTTTGGTTAGATGTTTTGTGGGTCTATATAGCACGTCACTTTTTTTTTCCTTCAAATTAGAGGAGGTTGAATTGGGTATAAGGGAGGGTTAATTTAACAAATTAATTTATTTTAATGAATTAACATAAAACATGGGTCAAGTTAATTCAAATTTGGGTTTAAATAAATAAAAAAATTACTTTATTAATGTGATGAACCTCCTAACCTTAAAAAAATCCGGGAAGAAGACAAAAATTTATTTTATTAATGTGATAAACCTGTTGAAATTTGTCTGAAACACGTTATGATATTGACAAGACCGCGAAGAATATAAACATTTATACCCATTACTAGGTATGCTAGGCATGACCATTAATTTATTGATTATAGTTTTTTTCTCCAGCAAATTACTTATTACAATCATCTACTTAAAATTTGGTTACGGCTATTGACACATCTTAAAATTTTATGTAACACTTACTCTATTAGCTCGATATAAAAGGGCCGAATATATGATAATTTATTTGGTACAATATGAGCGAATTATTGTTGGAAACAAAAAAGATAGATTGACTCAACCATATTGCGCGCATTGAGTAATGTGCACATATTCGACTCTATTGCATCGAATTAATCTGCAGATACTCAATTTTATTGCACCGAATCAATGTTAGAATATTACAGAGTGATTTAGGGTGTGTCAATATTCCCACCCTAATATTATTTATATGTATTATATAATTTTATTTTTTTTAATAATTTTCGTCAATTTAAAGCAAACAAATGTAGTTGGGGCATATAAATGCAATGAAAGAAGTCCATGCCCATGTACCCAAAAAAATCAGACATAATATTTTGTGTCCATACGTACAAGCAAAATTAATGAAAAGAGGACATATGAAATTGGCCTTAAATTAATTAGGCGGGACCTATCAGCACCTATCATTTTATTTATTTATTTGTTTGTTTAAAAAAGAAAAAAAAATTAATTACCTTAAGTCATACAGTTTAGTATCCACCCTAAATTAAAATTAGAATATAACAAAATAGAAAGTTTTTATCATTACAAACAAATAAAACCTAAGTGCCCAGACTTTATCCATCGGAGTTCCAGTAGTCACCATTGGAGCTTGGGCGATCTCATGGGAGTTTCAGCAACAACTTTTAGATACCTCGATCATTGGAGTTGCAGTGACATCTGAGTACTTAAATTTCATCGAAACTCCGGTATAATTACTACAATAATTATGTTTTTGCGGTAATCCACAATCAACTAATGATATGCAAATTTGTTTTTACTCTAAATCCGCAAGCTATTAATGACACAAATTTTAATGCAAATATGTTTGAGCACTATATCTAAAAGCAGCTAATGATATATATTTTTGTACAAAATTCATAGACAAGTTAAGATATAAATTTTAATGCAAAGATACTTTGGCACTAAATTAAATCCGGCAATGGTCAACGTAGCTCTGTCAACTAGTACAGCTCCGATAATGTCACTGAAACTTTGATATAACATATAAAAAATTGTGGTGAGTATATAATTGACCACTCAAAAAACAGGGTTGTATCTTTTAAGTGCACAAAGATTGAAAATTATCCTTATGATTAAAATAAATTACGGAGGAATATGAAAGTGTCATTGGCTTGAATATAATTATCAAGAATACATTTACAATCTATTTTCTCTAGTCATTTTTATGATATTTTTTAACAAGTTAATGACCATTAAAAATCGATCCCTTAAAAATCTAACCAAAAAAAAAAATCGAACGGAAACAAATAAACTGAAACTAAATATGTTTGAATTGGTTTGGGTTTGGGATGTACTAATGCAACATCAAATTGAACTGAACCAAACCAAACAGAATTGTTACATGGATGACTTGAAAACAATATTATTTCACCATCTAAAATTTTATGTTCTTAAATTTACAAGTTTTAGTGAGAACTCTACTCTTTGAGTTATTATGAAAATTGGATTAATATTACATATATAAGAGTTAATATTATTATTATTTTCCAAAATAAGTAAAAACAATCATCAAGTGTTGCTTTGCAACTTATTTATTTAAAATATATATATATATACTAAATAAAACCGAATCAAAACAGCACATTTAAATTTAGTTTGAATTTAAATCTCTTATGCTCTATTTGATAGCAATGTGGAAAATGAAAAGAAAAATAACTAATTTAGGTGAGAAGATGGAAAATAAGTTGAGGGATGTAGTGAGATTAACTCTTGCTTTTTGTTTTTTTTCATGACAAAATTTTCTTTGGGTGACGCTGAAGAAATTTTTTTCACAAAATATTAAAGGATGATGGAAGACATATACTCAAAAAAATGAGTATGAGATGGAGAGGATCTCACCATATGCCTAAACTTATTTTTTATCTTCTCGCCCAAATTAATTATTTTTATTTTTAATTTTTATGTTTCTGTCAAACGGAGCCTTAATTTCTACCTTACTGAAACCGTGGACAACGTAGATAGGGAGAGGAAAGTGAAAAATGAGGGACGAGATACGAGAAAAAGAGAGTGGACGACAAAAGATGAACGGCGAGAGAGGGTACGTGCTGCAAACGGTAATGGGCTTTGTTTGATGTTTTGAGGGTTTAAATAACATTGCACCCAAAAATAAATAAATTTACATAAAAGTATTACTAATAATAGTGTATATTTAAGTTTTATATAAAAATTTTAAGTTTTAGTAGTCTTTTAAATTTAACTTTTGTATAGAATGAATGCGTAAAATAAACCCCAAGTTTACACTGCCACGTCAGTTTTTTCTTTCCTCATTATTTTATCAAAACTTTAAAATGTAATAACTTTTAATAGAAATCATATATTTTAATAAAAATTATATATCTAAAATCTACTTATCAAGACCAACAAATCAAGATCTATTGTTATTATAATATTATGAGTACCAAAATTCAAGAAAATATAATAAAAAAATTGCATAAAATGATATCTAATCCGCATAATTATCTTATTGGTTCATTCAAAATTTACACAAAAGTTTAAAATTATACCATTGGAGCATATTTTTTTTACACTTTAGGTTTTGTATAAAAGTGTCTTCACACATAAGATTTATACAACGATTGGAGATATTCTAACACCTCAGTTTTTTTTTTCTTCCAATTAGTGAAGGTTGAATTGGGTATAAGGGAGGGTTAATTTAACAAATTAATTATTATTATGAATTATCTGGAAACATTAAGTTCGTTTAAATTTGGGTTTAAATAAAAAAAATTATTTAATTAAGATGAACCTCTAATAACTAAAAAAAAAAACCAAAAAATAAAAAACCCAAAGGAACTAAACCCGTTTAAATACACTTGAAACACGTTATGATGTTGATAAGACTGCGAAAAACAACTAGAAATTAGGTAGAAGGGCTTATTACACATTGATTTTTACCAAAAATTCAATGAATAATATTTTTTTGAATGAATGGCCTATTTTTAATTGGTAATTAGTGTAAGAGGCCTATTTTGTTTTATGTTTTAAATGAATGTATTTGAATAAATTTAAATATAATTTTATTAATAAAAACATGTTATGTATTACCTAAATTACCCCTCTTTATGAAATTTGCACAAAAAATATGAACCGCAAAGTTCATATTGCAGTGAAATATGGACTGCAATATTAACTTTGCACTAAAAATATGGACTGCAAAGTTCACATTGCAGTGAAATATGGACTGCAATATGAACTTTGCACCAAAAATATCGACTGCAAAGTTCACATTGTAGTGAAATATGGACTGCAAAGTTCATATTGCAGTGAAATATGGAGTGCAAAATTCATATTGCAGTCCATATTTTAATGCATATTAGTATTTTTTTGTTTATTTTAAGGGTTGGGATGTCATTTTACAATGAAAAAAAAAAGACACATGTCATATTATCAATAAAATAAAAAATAGGCCCTTTATTTACAAAAAAATTATTCCTTGACTTTAGTGTGAAAATCTTTCTCTAATAAGCCCTTTTTTTTTAATTGCCCGAAAAACAAAAACATTTATACCCACTACTAGGGTGATTTGTACATTTTTTTCCCAGAGTAAATTACTTGGGGCGATTTGTATTTACATACCCAAAGTTTTTATTGTAATTGGACTTTGGTATCTATTCTTTTACATATTAGTATTTTAATATCCATTATCACTTTAATAGGTACTTTGGTATCCATAGTGCATCAAATGAAACAAGTGCATTAAATGAAAAATAGAATTACATTTTCATATAGAGAAGATGAGGGCATTTTTAGAAAATCATATTTGTTAATACCATACAAAGGGTATAAAAATATTATTTCTCATAACAAACTAGTAAAGTTCGAGCTTATCTTGTGTTCGAACTCACTATAGATAGTAGAGAGAAGCCTTCCAAGCTGCAACACATGGTAGCAGCACAGCAAAAGTGCGGCTAGCACACCCAACGACTAGTTACTAATTGCCCACTACGCAGCCAACTCCTCCTTTATCTCCTCTTCCCCTCAATGTGGGAGGCAGAATTTATCACCTTGTAACAGCTAGTTCCTTGCGTCTACAAAAGTAACTAGCCCTAGACATTTTAGACCATTTAATCTTTGTGCATTCTAGCAAATAAATTCTTTACCGACTAATACTAATTGTCATCATCAGTAAAAATCACCATCAAAGGGTGGACGTAAACCAGGCCTACTATCCATTGGCTAGGTGGACCATCCTTCATCAAAAATTTGTGTGCTTTTAATTTCTTGCGCTTATTCATAAATATTGTGTGTGAGCAACCTTTCTTGTCAAAAAGGTTTGTTGACCTTATAGCCGGTGACATCTGTGGGAAAAGAAAGTTTCTCATTATAAGCATAAGAAAAACCAATTCACCAAAACCATAGATCCAACCCCAAAACCAAACCACATAAATGTCTCAGAACAACAACCGTAACCCTATCTCCTTTGAGGAAGAAGAAAACCGGAATACCTCCCTATCCAAATCGAAAGACATAATCGTCCTAAACACCGCCCATTATAATCAACCACGAAAAGACAAAGAACTAACCAACAACCCACACTATCGATCCATAACCCGAATCCATGACGACGGACCTTCTAGGCGATGAGCTACAACCCGACCATCGTAGTCCCACTGAGTTAATCAGGGTGGCGACAGGGAGCTGGTTAAGCTCTTGTTGGAGGACAACCAACGACTAAAGGACACATTGGTGGAACTAGCTAGAAAATTTCCTACTAGCTCTTCCAACCAAGGGGACCACGAGTCCTTCACAAGTCACTCCCCTGCAGGGCAGGATGAAAATAATGAGAATCCCCCCATGTATGCCCAAAAGGAGAAGGAATGGCATGGGAATAATAGAAATAACCTAGAAAAACAACCAGTACATGCCGACAACCAGAGCTTCCAACCGCAAAAATCAGAATCCCAAAGGGTCAGTGCCTTCTTATGTATTGGATCCAAGGGATAGAATAGGGTACAGCTACCTCATAAGGAAATTGACCAGCTGCAGGCAAACCATCATAGGACCAATGAAAACGTCATAAACTTTATTCTTGATGCCGTTTAAAACCATGGCAAGGCTGAGGCCAAAATGGAGAGAGAGATTTAGCAAAGAAAGCATTGGGAAGAGAAAGGCAGTCACCATTCACATCTTGGATAATAAATGCAAAACCACCAAGAAAGTTCACCATGCCGAAGTACCCAATATATGAGGAAAAATCTGACCCTGCCTACCACATCTGAGCTTATGATCAAGCCATGACTATGAAAAAACAACGAGTCTCTGCTATACAGGTGCTTCGCTACTAGTCTGGGCGAAACAACATTAAAATGGTACTATCAGCTCCCACCAGGGTCCATAGATAGTTACCAAAAATTGACAGAACAGTTATGTTCCAAGTTCATAGCAAGCCCTCGACCTCCCAAAGGTTTTGCCGAGCTCATGGCCTTGCGACAAAGGCCCATGGAATCGCTTAAGGACTACTCTAAAAGGTACTGGGACCTCTATAATGAAATTGAAGGTAATTGGCCCCAGGTAGCCATAGCTTCTTTTGGCCACGGACTCATTCCAGACTCCCCACTCTACAATGACCTGATAATTGAGTAGCACACCTCCCTAGACGATCTCATATGCAGAACCGAAAAACATTCCAGGTTAGAGGAAGATAAAATCCAAAGGGGGCGTCATCCAAAAGAAATAAATCCGAGCTCCTCTAATGGGAAAAGAAAAAGGGAAGGCGGTCGTGAAGAGAACAAAATTAGGCCTTCAAAAACATCATACAGGGGGGGTTAATACCATCTTCATATAGCCCATTTATAAGGTGATGAACAAGATCAAAGATAAGCATTTTTTCAAATGGCGAAGAGCCATGCCCTCAGATCCCAGCAGGAGGGAACTAGGCAAATATTGCTCATACCACAAAGACCATGGGCACATGATAGAGAAGTGAGTCTTTGAAATTATTCTTAGAGGACTTAGTGATAAAGGGGCTCATCTTATAATTTGTGAAAGAAACAAGGAGCCACAAAAAGGATACCAAGCAAACAAATCAGACCACTGACCTTAAAGCAGTTAGGGTCATTGATGTTATTCATGGGGTACTGGACTCCTTAACCTTAACCAAGAATGCAATAAAAAATAGTCCGAGAAGGGTTCAGATACGGGAGCACATAGCCCCACAGGTAGTCATGTCGAAAGCATCTGACAAACGTTTGAGGGACGGAGAAAGAATACCACAGAAGTTAAGCTTTTTGGACAAGGACTTGCAAGGTGTAGAGGTCCCCCACAACGACGTTCAAGTTGTAACACTCAAGATTTTCACCTGGGACTTCAAGAGGGTCCTGATAAATCCAGGGAGCTCGTCGAAAATCATGTATCAAAATTTGTATCGATCTCTCAACATCCCAACAAAGGACATAATTCTAGTTAATTCACATGTCTTCAGCTTTAGCGGGGAGGCGGTGTGGCCAGTAGGTAGGGTCAGACTCCCAGCATGTGTGGGACTAGTGGAAATCATCATAGAGTTTCTAATCGTCGATATTAGCGCACTTTACAATTCAATCATGGAAAGGAACTAATTGGGGGCAATCAAGGCAGTAGCCTCTCATTCCATCAAAAGTTGAAATTTCCTTCACTAGAGGGAATAGTGGAAGTGATATGGAATCAGGAGCAAGCTCGGCCGTGCTTTTACATGGCAATCTGTGGTACCTACCTGGCCAACCAGTAGGTCAAAAGTAAAGGGAAATCAACGTCCGAACAGGTCCAAAAAGTTCTCACTATTAGGGAAACAATTGTTAAAATTTGTGTGAATATTAATATACATCTAGTCTAATTCTTAAAATTTGTATGTCGTTAGTTCAAAATTTTGTATATTCTAACACTTTTATGTTACCGAAATAATTATAATCCATATGTAAAGAAAAAGAATAATAGTATAATCATATTGGTTAGAGTGATATACTAAAAGTCATAATTTTCTTATTGGTTTTGATATGTTATAAACTTGGTTTTGCTATTTTAATGAGAATTTTTATGGGCAATGGTTGCATTATATTATTTATTTGAATATTATGCATGTGTGTCTTTTATTACATATAGTAGATGATTTGGTGTGTAGAGTATAACTTACACACAGAAGATCATATCATTGGTTCTTGTGGAATATAAGTTTAACGGTTTACAGTCTTAAATGGAATTGGATATCCATTGGTAAGATTGTAGTACAAGTTGTAGTAGTTTATCTTGACTACAGGAAACGGTATAGTTTTAACTCGTTTTGCTAGTACACTTTGTGTGTATTGAATAGGACTAGTTTGTGTTATTGTTTTTATACTGATTATATAAAACAATTTAAAATCCCATGGTTATTATGATAACTTGTACTCTTAATCTTGAAATAATTAATATACATATATATGTAATGTTTGTTATTTTGACTCATTAAGAGTGAGATCAATTTATGGATCAATAATTTTCGTGAATTGGATGACGACACTATATGTATGACAGTATTAATTATTGATGGAATCCACGTCCTAGTATAGAGATTGCTGACAGCCCATTGAGAAGTTTATAAGTTTTAATCCTGTCCAACCCTGCAGGTGGATTATGTTAATCCGACATGTCAAATAAGTTAAGTGGTAGGCTCAAGAATTAAGAAGTCATTTAAATATAATTGTCAATAATCTAATCTTAAATAACAATTATCTATAATTTTAACGTGGGAAGAATAATAAATATTTAATAACAAGGAGTTCGAAATATAATTTTGAGATAAGGACGGGAGTGTAATTATAATTCTTTAGTGGTGCAAATTATAATTTATGGAAGGAACTAATTCATAGTGGAATTAGAATTCCAACTTTCCATAGGAAGCCAAAACACTTATTTCTCCTTAAGGTCCCTATCGTAGCATTATATATATACCGGCCTTGTCTTTTCTCATCATAACAACAATAATATCCATAAGTTAAGGTTTGTTCTATTGAGAGAGAAAAAAATCTTGGTGATACCGTAGCCCACACTCGGTGCAAGATTTGATGGCGGAAGGAATACGATAGATCTTTAGGTTTTCGGTACTGCAGTCGTAAATCAATCGTAACTTTTGATTGCACCGTTGGATTGGGATGATTTTTGGATATATTGTTCGGAACGCAAAGTTATTAGTATTGCGTGAAAAATTAGGACGATCAGAAGTCGTTTCGATAACAAAAATGATCTATTTTCGTAGCCCAACAAGAATTAAAAAATCTGACTAAATCGCAATCTGATACTTTCAAACTTCAATATCCTCATATGGATCCTCTACATGATCCACAAAGGTAAAATTCCTTTATTCTTATAGGGTTTCAGCAAAGTATTTTATTCAATATATACGCAATATCAAACGATCCTGTATTTATGTCTCCATCAATATTAAAATATGTTAAATATAAAATTAACAATATGTAACGAAAAACCAAAAGAGGTAAATACCGAAAATATATCAAAAATAAAAACCCAAAAATTTAGACAAACCGCATGGTATGGTTTTAATTTTGTATTTTGAAAAACCGCAACTGAAACCGAAAATTAATGATCTATATTATATAATTGTGCTTTTAAAATAATTTTCGTCATTTTAAAGGAACCAAATACATCAAGTGGTTGGCAGTGGCGGAGCCAGGAATTTTGTTTAGGTGGGGCCAAAAAATATTTTTGTTTAGAAATTTTCTAAGCTAATATTAAATCAACCACAATAACCAAAAAATAAATATATTAATTTCAATATTAACTTATCAAATAATAATGTAATAAGCAAATCAACCTCAATAACAAAATTTATTATCAATATTTAACAATCTAATAAATAAATCAACATTAATAAATAATAACCAACAAACAAATATATTAATAAATACCTAAAAGCAAATATCAGCATTAATATTAATATTTAACAATCTAAGAATTTCAACATTAATAAATAATAATCAACAAACAATTATATTAACAATTTAAGAAGCAAATAAATATTAAAATACTTAAATCTTAATATTCAAAAAAAATTAACCAAAAAAAATAAATTTCTGAGATTATAAAAAACTCCCAAGCCTTCATCCACTAATTACAAGCACCATCCCTAAACTTGTAAGGCTTATCGCACGTAGGCCCACCTATCCTTGTCCGACAACTTTTCTTTTAATATATCATCTGCCCTTAACTTTTCATCCTATTGTAAAGAAACCCCCATACTTAGTAAAATCTTTAAACAAGTCCAGGTGGGGCCATGCCACTACATGCCTCTCCCCCTAGTGGTTGGACCATGTAAATACAATAAGAGGAATCCATGGATCAAAAAAAGAGAAATAGTAGAGTCGGGTCCACTGGTAAGCAATATTTTGTGTCCATGCGTACCTTCTTAAATTAATGAAAATAGACATACGAAATTGTCCTTGATCCTTACAAAATACGGCTTTGCTGTGACTTGTTTAAGTGATTGGGGCCTTATATTAATTTGGCGGGAGCTACCAATGGCTATCATTTTATTTGTTTGTACATCTTAACAAAAAAAAATAAAAATATATTTATAATGTTTTACAGTTCAGTATCCACCCTAAACCCAAATTATATAAAATAAAACAAAACATAAAATTTTTATTACTACAAACAAACACAACCTGAGTACTTGTTTGGTTGAGATTTTAAAACATATTTTGTAGATAAATTTTTGGAAAGTGTGAAAGTAGGTTAAAAAGTGAATTTAATTTTTGTTCGAGTTTTTTTCAACCAATTCAAAAAAAACTCATGAAAAAAAATAAAAAAATAGTTACAATGGATCTTATTTTATAGATCTCCATGAGTAGGTTTCAAATATATTTTTTTTATCTAATTCCAATTTTTAAATTTAAAGTTGTGGTGTTTTAAAAAATTTATGAGAGAGAGTAAAATGAAGTGAATTTTGGGAAGTAGGAAGTAAAATTGACTTTTTGGTGGAAATTTTAAAACCTTAATTTTAAAATCTCAACCAAGCACCACCTTAAGTCTTCCAATAATCAAACGTAATAGTTAACTCAAATACTACTCATTCCAATCACTCCATCAAATTATTTTTGTAATTATTGTAAACTACTTCAACGAAAAGAAATTGTAGATGCTTGGCCCTTGACAACCGAAAAAAGCACATGAAGCCGACCCATATAGATTGACGCATTTTCATGTACTCAGTCCATGACAGCCGAAAAAATATACATGAACTCGGCAAATAAAGAGCGAGTAAATCATTGACAGTTTGCATGTTCACATACTCGTCCCATGACAGCCTAAAAAAGTACATGAACACGGAGCCATAGAAAGTGAGTAAATCAACAACAGTTTGCACTTTCACATAATCGGCTCATAATGGCCGAAAAAGTATATGAACTCAAACCATGGAGAGCGAGTAAAGCACCAAAAACATGCTTGCAGTTTCACATATTCGGCCCTCACGACCAAGAAACCAACTGGTACATAGCGATGGAGAACCAAGTTTAACACTCATTTTTACACAAGGCGAAGCGAAGTTTATGTGAATTCCATAGACTGATTCGGGGATTTAGTTGCATGACCAGAATATGAGAAAAATAACTAAATCAAACGGTCTATATATATAAGAAGTTGTTGACTTAGTTTGAAAAATAAAGTAAAAAAATATATTATTTTGGTGGGGCATAAATTAACAAAATTAAAATTTTGTCGTCAAACTCTTAACTGACACACTCGAATTGTCTAATTGAATTATCTTAAAGTTACCAAAATAACCGATCAATATAGATTCACACACCCAAACAAACATATATATACAAGATTAGAAGAAAAACGAGTCAAGTACGTGAGGAGAGAAAATGGAAAGGAGACAATTTTTTTTATCATTGGAAGGGGTATAACCGGGAATTGTAAGAACCCCGACCATGAGTGAGGAGTGAACGGGCTCGGCAAAAAATGCACTTAATATGGGTATTTTGTTCAATCTTTGGTATGTTTATATGTCAATTTTCATGAAAAATATCCTAAGTTTGTGAAAATTTCATTTTTAGCCTTCCAAAATTGAGAAAATTGAATTTTAGCCCCTAAACTTTCAAAATTTGTATTTTCGCCCCTCAAAATGTATAATTAACCATTTTAAGCAAGGGTAGGAATTGGTACGCTAAATAGCAAAAACCGTAAATACCCAAACCAAAAATACCGATTTTCTATTTATTAATATATATATATATATATATATATATATCCTTAAGAAGCAGTTCAACATTGTGGGCATTACTCAATATTTTTTTTCCTGCACACCAAAAATTGTAATGAAATTAAGTAAATAACACTTAAGATTAGGGTAGGAATCATTTGGCTTGGTTATGCACAAAGGCGTAGGCAACCAGAGGGGGGGGGGGGGGGGGGGGGGGCACAGCTGGGCTGCAGCCCACCCCTAATTTTTTTTTTGCTTAGAATACATTAATATTTAACATATTAGCCCAGCCCAACCAACTAAAATTTAATTATAATACCTTAATTCAGCCGAACAATTTTATAATCTCTTTCACCTAATTCAATACCCATTATTATTATTATTGTTCACTGTTGTTTTATAATTTATGTATACACATTTGCTCATTGTTGTTTTTTAATATTTTATATACATACATATATATATATATATATATATATAATATGTATACACATTTATTCACTGTTGTTTATAGAAATTTCGTCTTCTTCTTCTTCTTCTTTTAATTTCAACTTGCAAATAGATTATTACAATTAATAAATAATTTTATTATTCATGTGTTCATTGATTGTTGTAATGTTATCTATTTATTGACTATTGTTCAATATACTTAATATATATTAGTATGTGGTTGTGGGCAGTGGCGTAGCCAGGAATTTGAAGCCGGGGGTGCGCAATTTCCACGAAGCCTCCGAAATGTCCATGAAGCCTTCACAATAAATCATAGAAAATTTAAAATATATAAAACATCAATGGTGCAAGAATTTAACAATCATATATATGATTAGCAACCACCAGCTACGAGCACATGTTTAGTCTTCAGGCTATATCCGTTCATAATTTTACACATAAAATTAAGCCCTACAAAATTAAGTCCTAAAATCAACCCTATAAAATTAAGCTCCAACTAATTTTACCCAATCACACATCTATTGATATCATATATGATATATGCATTCATGATTCATAATATATATCACAGAAAAATTATCAATTTCGCTATAAAAGGAAAAGGAAAAGAAAAGGGACAAAAATGGTGTTCTAACCTCAACCTAACTGTCCAGCCGTGACTCCTGAGCAGTGAGCCGTCCAGGCGTGAGCGGTGAGCTGTTCTTGGTGAGGTGTGAGCTGCGTGATGCAGCCGTGCAAGCTTGGTCGGCGACTTGGTGAGTGTGAGTCGTGAGAGAGCAGAGAACAACGAAAAAAGAGAGAAAGAAAGAAGCGTGCTGTGTGCGGAAAGAAAAGGTGGAGTTGATCTCTCTGCATCTCCTTTTTAAGTAAACTTTATTTCTCACCAGTCCCTCAACTATTATTTCTTACAACTACATACCCTCAACTTTCTTTTTTTAAAAAAAAAAAAATTTCCCGAAAATCTCGGGAGTGCGTCCGCACTCCCTCGTACAAGCGTGGCAACGCCCCTGGTTGTGGGTCACTATCCTATCCCCTCTTTTAGCTCTTATATCTTCTTCTTCTTCTTCTTCTTCTTCTTCTTCTTCTTCTTCTTCTTCTTCTCTCTCATATTTTTGCTCGATAGACTAAAAGTAAAGAACCTTGTGGTCAGAATGTTATACTTCTTAAAAAATTCAAGCCTTTCCTTCTTATCCCAGACCATCCCTGCCTACTTGATGTTGATATTCCACTTCGAGAAGATCCTTATTGGGCACGGTTAGCATTATAAATTACAGACTACCCTTAGGTGATTATGTATCTCCAAATTCCTGGCACCGTTCTGATTGATGATATCCTTATGCTGAGGGAGATTTAAGAGCCTTAGTTTGGCTTCCTGAATGAATTCATGCTACCCACCATAAACAAAAATAAATCTAACGGGAGTTAATTCAACAATATACGAAGGCAAATTAAGAATAAAAAGATAACATTATGAAAGTGTTAAAAAGACAAACTAGGGCTTAATGAGAAGGTCTTTGGTATATATGTGAGTGCAATGAGTCTAAATTTCAGCTTGGCTAGCCATTTTGGGGGAGAGCTCCATTGGCTTACATATGGTATCAAAGAGAGCCCTGGACCACTACCACGTGACATGCGAATATTGTGGACCATGTGTATGTGGCTGAAAGTGAGCCAGGATCACTGTATGTTGCTAGCAAAAGCTGATATTGTTTATGTGTGACCCAATTTGACGACGAAGTCAAGGATTTAACCGAGGGAGACTGTAATGACCTAAAATATCCCCCATTGGTAGTGCAATTGGAAGGTCATTGGTATACATGTGGTTGTAATGAACCTAACTTACAACTTTGGTGAGCGATTTTTGGGGAGAACCTGGGTGGTTGCAACCAAAGCTTTTGGGCACATGTCTATGTTCTAGGTTAGGTTCAACTACATTGGTAATTATTATAGCATCTAAATGGGTGCCCTTTAGCAAATCTAATGATTTGGTTTTTGTTTATAAATAGTAAGCACCACCGTCACCTTAGCAATGGGAATAATAATATTTTATCTTATCTCGACCAAGTTGCATATCAAAGCAGGGATTTGGTTTGTGTCTCTAAGGAACTCTATTAGCAAAGGCTTATAAGGTACTTCAATGAACAAGGAAGTATAGATGGGAATGAGAGTTTATGGGGATCGTTATGCATAGGTCAATTTTAGGGTTACAAGGTCTATATTTGTGTTCATTTGATTCTGATACTAAAAGCACTTTTCGGTTGTAATGTTATTGCGTCAAATTTAAGACTTGAAGATACAACATCAACAGAGCTTGCTGATCTTGCCTTATGCATTATTCAAAATCCAAGATTACGTGTAAGAATTAGTAAGCAATTTGATTCGAAAATTTTAGCTAGGTGAATTTCTTGAAATAAATTAAAAGATTTTTGAATTGAAAATGGTTTTAGAGTTTAAGTTTTATGATGCATGCTTGAGTTGCTACAAAAAATACATCTTTATATATTAAGTTCAAAAGTGTTTGTGTCTGAATCGGTATACAGATTTAGGATTGCTTGAGTAGCATTAGAAGCAAATCAAGTGGTGTTGGGCACAAACATACCAATATAATCCTTAATAAGTGCATACAGTACGCCACATGGTAGAAAAATTATCTTTTTGTCTTCATTCCAGTGCATCGGTACAACCTTAGTTTAGTATTAGTATAGCGTACCGATACGGACCTATTTAGTACCGATACGCGATATCGTAAAATGTGAGATTCCTTATTTTACAAGGACTCATTTTGGTAACTCTAACTTTAATACTAATTATTTGCCCTATTTTTGTTAACTCTAACTCTAATCATAATTTTTATACCACAAAGCTAGGGTTTTAATCTCATGCCATAAAGAGACTTTTGCAAGTTCTTTGTATTAAGAACTAGGGTTTCCATGTCCTAGAGGTCCTTCAGGAGATTCTTTTGTTGCAATTAATAACAGGGACAAAAAGTGGCTAGCTTATAATAAAGGATATCGCATATAGCAACTAAAGAAGTATAATCAATTCGCAAAAGAAGGTGACAAGTAACAAATGAAGCAAGAAGTGTTGTGCCATACAAGCTATAATTAGACTCTGCGATTAAGGAGTGATAAGGCTGTGTATTGATTCCAATGCCAAAAGCACATTTTCGCTATAATCGTTTTTGTGTCTAATGGAGATTTGAAGATGCAACATCAATGGGAGCTTGACTGACTTACCAAGAAGCCAAGCATTTAATCTAAATCAAACATAATAAGTAACATCATTTGATTCAAAATAAAGTTGGCAGTTGAGCATTAAAATCGAAAAAGAAAGCTGTTTGAGTTAAACTTGAATTTTGAAATTTTTTTCGAGCCGGTTGCATTCCTTCAAGTTAAATAGATGAAGAAACTTGTTTTTTTTTTATTTCAAAAATGCTCCATATTTTTGCCTCTCAAATTTGGGTCAAATTGGAGTTTGAACAGACTTAAAACAACGAAAAACAAACGAAAATGAGAAAATTTGAAAAAGCGTCGTAAAAGAAGTGAAAACATATATGACAGATCAATACAAAAAGTGTTTTGTGTAGTGGTTTAGTACCAAAAGTTTCCAGGAGTTATTTTCTCAATTTTAGACTACTATAACTTTTGTAACATGTACGGTGTACCGGTCCGGCAATAAGTTATGGTGCACACGCTCTTTCAAAAAAAAGTCATTTTTAAGTATTTTAAACCTATTCCATAGAGGATTTGAACTTAATATTTTCTTATAAATATAACCCATCATTAAGGGTCAAAATCTCATGTTTCAAACGTAGTTCTAGAGAGCTTTTCAAGTCTAAAAATAACAAAAACCTACAATCCCTTTTTGAGAGTTCTAAACACCACCCAAGTTTTGTTCATCCTACATAAATCCTCTTGTTATATCTTTGTAAATAACTAAGATTTTAAATGTTCAAGAGGTTCAGTGGGAGCGCTTTTGGTTGCTGTTAAAGTTGGATCGAGTAAAAAAGCTTCTGTTGCAATTGTAGCGAAAAGTGGCTTACGCAATAAAGGAGATCGCAGATGGTGGTGAAAGATTGTTAACGAGATCGATAAGGTGGTGATAGATAAGCGATTACAGTAAGGAAGCACTATGCCAGGCTAATTGTAGTTGGGTTCTTCAATCAATGGATTGACCAAACTATTGCATAAATTATGGGAAAGTAATTATTGTAAGTCATCGTGTTTGCAATTATGTTTTGTTCATAGTGAAGCACTACTGGTTATCCTCGAGGAATATTCCTAAGCAAATAGGGTTACCTCGCTTCATGGTGTTGTGGATTGCTTCTGTGTAATTGCTGGGTTGATATAAATTGTTATACAACATCACATATGATTTTAACATTACTACAATTAATTAGAGACCAAGGTTTTAATTTCTCTTATTAAATTTCAAATTACTTTTGATAAAATTCTAAAAAATCATCCTAGGCAATATGATCCTCAAATTTTGCACGCATAATTCAAAATTTTTCAATTGGTGTCAGAGGAGGTTCCCTTATTTTGCTAGTGTTTTGCATCGAGGTTAATTTGCACTTACTTGCGGCTTGATTTGTTTGTTTTCCTTTTCTTTGGTTGATTTGATTTGAGTTGTTGTCCATGGCTACCAAGATTGATTCATATAAGTACAAGGTTCCTATGCTTAGTGGGCTTAATTATAATTATTGAAAATTTTGCTAGACTATTTATTCGCAATCTTTAAACGAAAGAATTTGGCAAACTATTTTAGATGGTCATACTAGAATCACTGTGATTATAGAAGAGAACAATGAACCTAAATCAGTAGCCTTGTGTACTGCGAAGGAATTAGAAGCATTTAAGTTTAATTTTCATGGTCTGAATGCAATAATGGCTCATGTTTCTAAAGAAGAGTTCAAAAATATTTCAAATTATACTACTTACAAACACGCTTGGGATATTTTGACCGTAATTTTTGAAGGAACCACAATTAAGAAAAGTTCTAAAATTCAAAGGCTCATGACAGAATTTGAAACCATAATGATGAAAGAAAATGGTCTTTTGATACTTTTCATAATAAGCTCAAAGATATACCAAATTCTCTTTACAACCTTGGCAAAATTATCTTTGCTCGATAGGTTCTTGCCAAAAATTACTGCCATTGAAGATAGCAAGTATTTGGATTCCTTAAGTGACAATGAATTAATTAGATATCTTCAAACCTTTGAGTCTAACAGGATTTCAAAATACAAGACTCAAATGGTTAAGGTAAAACAAACCATTGCATTTAGAGTTAAAGATGAAAATATAACTGAATGTAAATAGTGCTTTATGTCTGATTTCTAAGACATAGTTAATTTTACACATAATTTCAATAAATTCATGAATTTAAATTAGAAATTGGGTAATGATGGTCAAAAATTTTGGAAATTAGGGAAAGAAAATGTTGAGAATAAACATGAAAATAAACCCCAATCAAGTGAAAACTGTTTTGAGTATCAAGATACAGATCACAAAACTTTTGAATGCCCTAATATGATTAGGAGATTGAAAAAGGAGCTTGGTAAAAAGGTTTTTCATGCCACTCTTAGATAAGGAGAATCCAGACACTCAATAGAAATCTCATGATTATTTAACTTTTGCTTTAAAAGATTCCTTAAAAGAATGAAAAAGAAAATTGTCTTGGTCTAATTGATTCTTTAAAAAAGACAAATTTAAAGTATGAGGATAAAATCAAATGAATTGAATAACACATTTACGATCTAATTTAACAACTTAAAAAAGCTTTAATTATTAAAGTTGGCTTAGAATCTAGTTCCAAGAAACATGAATCCATGCTTTGAAATCAAAAGAGTGGCAAAAGCAATGAAGGACTTGGATTATCAAATTTTAACGCTCAAAAGCAAACCAAGACCGTCTTTGTGAAGGTTGCTCCTCAAAATTCAAGTTTCAAAGTTGTTAGTTCTTCAAAGTTAAAGATTTTCATTTGTAGAACTCTTCAAGCACCGAAGAAACTTAAGAACATAAAAACTAGAAAACAAGTTTTTATTCAAAAATTGATTTGTCTCCCATTCGAATGTTCTTGAAGATCAAGTAATTCCTTTTGATGTGTACAAACATACACTCCTATAACCCTTTTTGTGTGAATTTTGCAAAGGAATAGGTTATTTGAGAGAGTTTTGTTGACAGGCTTTGAAGCAAATACTGAAGGGTGTTCTAATTCCTAAACTTAAACTAAGAAGGAAAAATAAGAAAAACAAGAAGGTTAAGGTTTTGGTTAAAGAAGAACACAAGAAATATAGGACTCCACAGGTTAGAAAGATATGGGTCCTGAAAGTATCATTGCACCTACTTCCATACTGGTACTTAAGCATCGTATTAAACTGCTTAAGCACCGTATTAAACTAGATAAATTAATATTACTACAGATATAACCTTAGAGACTTCCATCTAGGTGGTTCATTCGGGGACCAGCTTTGGCTCTATACCTGAATTCATGTTTTCTTAAAATTACACATGGGTTTGGGTCATAATAAACCAAAATAGGATTAGGATGTCTTTCGAAGAGCTTCGCATGCATTAGAGCTCACTATGAGACATTTTGGGGAGTTTTTCGTGTGAACCTTGCTGTGCGACAAAGGTATTATCGCGCGAACATTGTTACATACATTTTGTCGCATGTACAGTGTTGCAGAACTAGTCAGGAAATGGCTCATTCTATACTTCTTTGAGAGCAAGCTCTTTACAATGCACTTTTAGAGTTAAAAGTAAAAGACTAAAAATGGTAAACTTGGGCACTACTCTACTACTTTACAGGTGGATTTAACAATGTTCATATTGTAAGGAAATCTTTACACATCAACACAACCATCTTAGATGCACTAGACCATCTCGATGTATCACTATCATGTTAGCTAGTAACCATTTTCCCAACTTATTGGCCTAGTATTCTTTTGTGAATCAACAAGTCTTTCGATATAGGCCAGCTAAAAGTTTAGGCTTGTGGCCTAGCATGACCAAATTATCCACTTCGATTTTTGGGGCTCCCTTGGAAATTGTCTAGCCAAATTTGTATATGTTTCTAATAAACACCAAAAAAGCAATATTTTATACCCTAAAAGCTTCTTGGTAGTTTGTTATTATTGCCTAAACTGTGTTAATATCATCTTTTGTTTGCTTTATAAATGAAAAGTGAAAATAGTGCAATTCTGTGCCAAATTTAATTAACAATGCAACAAAAATGTGTCAAGAAGTAATGACAATTGTTCCAGTGGATAGGCAAGCTTGAAATTGATGATTGATCATGATCTAAGAGATGTGGAAGTACAAATCCAAGAAGAAGTCCATTAATATTTAAGTGCGTGAAAAAACTACTTTTGATCATTTAGGCGCCGGCTCGGTATTTTTATCATAACTTGTGCTCGGAGCTCGGAATTTTGCGTGATATATATGGTTGGAAAGAAGACTCAAAGGGCTACAACTTTCATGTTTTGTCGATCTTCAGATTATCGCATCTTGTTGGTGAAAAACGGCCCTAACCCTACTGCCTGCGTACAGTCGTGAAAATGAGTGCATGTGTTTCTTACTTATGGGCCCACACCCAAACCATTTATCCATAACAACCACCTAAATTTTCTATATAAAGGCCATTTTATCTCATCCCCAGATATATAAAAAAATACACAAGAAGCAATAAAATCCACTCAATCAAGGGTAGGTTATTACAAGGTATTCAAAGCTCTGTTAATAACGGTGACTATGTTGTTTCAAAAAAAAATATAATAAAATAAAATCAGTGACTATGTAGTAAGTAAATTCTTGATCAGGGGCAACCAAGTCAAATCTGGCACTTTAATAGACAATCCACAACATAGTTCAAATATATAAATTTTATTTTATAAGTAATATAGGGTAGTGTTTATTATATCATAACGCCTTCTTAACCAAATAATTGTTCCCTTTCAAACTTTGTATTACACTTTCAAATGACGAATAAGGTATAAACTCAAATAAAGTATGTCTTTAAATACAATTTTTTATTGAATTTTTTTATACAATTTTATATTAACAATGGAGCTTGTTTTATAGATATAAGGATTATATTTCAAAAATATAAATGTCATTTGAGTTTAATTTTTTAATTTAAAGTTATGACACATATAGTTTTTTTTTAAAAAAATACGTCAAAGAATAGTATTTATTTGGGTGTATTTTTGCGTGATTGAAATTTAAGACTAAAATTAATTATATAAATACCAATTAAATAACATGTGTTTTTAGATATAACATTTGGTTGGGAGAAAGAGTCAGGTGAAAATTGACTATGAAAAAACCTTAAAACAAGGCCAAGGTGGGACCCAAAAGGGAAATGAATTGTCATAATCATAGACAATTGCCACGTGTACGGATGATGCAGAAGGTTGGTTTTGTACACATAACTAGGGTAATGCCCTTGCCCAAAGGCACGGAACAATATAATAAAAATAATATTTAGTGATACTTTACATTAATTTTTTAAAACACTTTTCTTGTCACTAAAGTTTTGCGAGGGATATCAGAAATGTTTTTTTTCGTTTTGTGCATCGATCAGCAAATCAAGTTGCTCATAGATTAGTAAGGGCGTCTGTGAGAATCAGCAAATGCGACCCTTGGGTCTCGATCCCTTGTTTGGGCGTCTAAAACGTTGGAACCGATTCCATCGTTCCATTTGCTTCTATGTGTTGATAATTCATATCGGATGTCCCTCTATCCTATTTCTAGACGGAAGAGGGTTTGTTCAGAGTCGCCAATACGTTTTACGAGAAAACGAACAAAATAGTTGTGTAAGAGAAAATGCTACAGATAAGCCTTTCTTTACACGTTTATCTACGAAACTAGGATTATATAGGGTTTGGGAACTATGTTACGGATTGGAAAGGTGTTAAGCACCATTCCGCCCTTTCGGTCTTTAGTGGTTTTATATGTTTACTCTATGTTAAAAAAACTTGGATGCTTTTACTAACAGTCTATTATTTCCCGAATAAAAAACCTTAATTTTGGAAAACGGGGAAAGGGATAAAAACATTTGTGCCTCGTGATCCAATGTTTAGGTTTTGAAAATGTAATACAAATGACAAAATTAATGTTTTGCGTTTAAAAGAGGTATTCCGGCATTATTTCCTCGGATAACAAATGTCAATCTTCTTGTTTTGATTATTTTGGAAAAAAGTTCGAATCCTTATCAGAACTAATTCAACATGGAATTTGAACTCGTTGAGGAGGGTTTTATTGGATATATCGCAGTCTATAGGGAAGACAGGATATGACCAACTTTAATTCTTAAGTAAGTTTTATCGGTCCGGATTTTGAAAACCTAGTTTAGTCCGAAAGATAATGTACTTACTTTTCTGGTTTTTTACAAATGATTTCATCAGGGTTTTTGTTTAAAAAAACGGTAGATTATTTGTAACTTGACAATAAGTTTATTCAAATAAAATGCCGACAGAATAACAAAAATAAAACAAGTACATAAATATCTAATTTTAAATACTATACGAGACTTTCTTTACCTTCCTGACGAGAAATATAATAATAAGAGAGAAAATATAATACAGCAGAGAAGCCTATACCGATAATAAGCTTTTTCTTTTCAAATATTTTCAAGAATTCGATTCCAAAAGTTAGACACGCCGAATGTCGAGAATAGATTCAATAATTATTCAGAAATAAGACGATTGTAGAATATACTTGATAAAAGATCATAAAATCATATAGAAAACTTAGAATTTTTAGATGCCAAGTTACTGTCCTGAACCTTTGGGGGTGTTGGTCTATTTATAGTGTTGGGGGAGGATTGTCGCGCGACATTTGTCCAGAAAAGGCAAGTGTCGAGCAATATTTTGATCAATGTCGCGCTACAAACGGCTGAAGTGACCCATCTGACAGACTGATTTGTCAGAAGGTGGTTGGTCTGTATTTGAGAAACTTGTCGTGCGATAGAAGAGAGATTGTCGCCTGACACATTGGTTTGTTACGGGATAATCTATTTAAAAATAGGTTTGTTGGCCAACAAACCCCTTCAGGGCAGCTTTGGGTGCTCAGGTGGGCCCCAGACTCCAAAACCGTGCTTTTTCGATAGTCGTTAGGGTTCTTGCGGGGGTCACGGATTGGGGAGTCTATAGACCCTTTCGACTCAAGGTTCTTGCTGGCAAGAAATTGAGGCGACTGGAAGGGACCATGGTCCATGACTCCTGCAAGAACTCTAAGAGAGTGTGCATATGTAGGAGTGTTTGTGAGTGCCTACGGAGAGGGCTTGTGATACCTCATTGCCATTCTCGAGGGCTTGATTTGCTCCACTGTAAGTTTATAGAAAAAAAAAATTCTAAAATAAACAGATAGAATGGAGAAAATTAGGGGACAGAGAGTTAGGGAGAAGAAAATACATACAATTAATATTGAGTCAAGATTTACTTTTCACATTTAGATCTGTGTAAATCGGTTTACTTTTCACTCATTAAAATGCATACTACAGATTATATTATATAATTAGAAAACTCAACTACTCCAAAATTATGACACTCCAAATAAATATTTAGCACTCTAAGCTATTCTTAATTTAATAAAAATCTATATTAATTAATATTTTAATTGTTTATTGCATTTGATTGTAGATATACTTTGTCTTAAATGGATGATCTAACTTTCACTTTGGTATCCTTTGGTGAAACTTTAGTTTGAATCAAATATCAAAAATACACTTTATTTTTACTGTGTGAGATTTAATTAGTTGATTGTGTTATAAAATAATTAAGAACGTCAAATTTTGAATTAAACCCCTTTGAATCATACACATTCAACAAATAACCTTAACCCTCATGTTAAAAGTCTCGACTCACCACCTCTGCCAGACAATCAAATCACCACCACCCCACCCTCCCATACAACTCACCGTACATCCTTTCACTAATATACCCCCAACCAACAAACCACCAAATCGGTATAACTACCTCCATCCCAACAAAATAAGAGAATCATAAGATTTAGTTAAGTGAACCTTATTGATAGAGAGAAATTTGGAAACAAGATATGCTCGTGCTATCTGGCACTATCAAAAATTTTTAAAAATATAAAATATATTTTGTGCTATTAAAAAAAATGTTTAATGTTTAATATAATTCGAGGTTTTTTTTTGCTTTTTTTTAAAAAAAAAAACATACGTACGACCATTGAAGCAATGGTAGGGAAAAGAGATAAGAATTCCACCAATGGTGAGATTGAGCCTTAGTGAATGTCAAGGTGAGTTAGTCTTATCTATAATACAAATTAGAGTTTTACTATTCATCGATAATGACCGCTAACTTTAATAATTTAATGGTCACAAACTATTTGCATAAATCCAATGGTTTAGATAAGTTGTGGTAATGATGTAATATTTAATAATGCTAAAGGTCAAATTTAATACATTTCTTAAAGAACAGCAATTCACAAATTACTACTCTTTCCCACACGCTCCCCCGGGTTATTGTCTTCCTTTTAAAAAAAAAATGGTGTTATCTAAAATAATAATAAAACAAAAGTAAATTTTTTTAATAAGAATTTCCTATTTGCAATACAAATATTTTCAATTTCTTTAATAAAAAGTATAAAACATTAATAATCTAATACAAATATTTTCAATTTCTTTAATAAAAAATATAAAACATTAATAATCTAACAAAATAACATTCTTATTAAAAAAAATTACGTTTGTTTTATTATTATTTTAGAGAACACTAATTTTTTTTTTAAAAAAGGAAGACAGTAACCTTGGGTTGGGGGGGGGGGGGGGGGGGGGGGGGGGGAGGGGGGGGGGGGAGTAATTTGAAAATTGTTCTCCATTAAAAAATGTATTAAATTTGACATTTAATATTATTAAATATTACATAATTGTCACAACTTATCTAAACCAATGAATTTATGTAAATAATTTGTGACCATCAAATTATTAAAATTTGTCATCGTTGTCGATGAATAGTGAAACTTTAATTTATATTAGGGTGTGTTTGATTGGCATAATTTTTTATGGAAAATGGAGATTTTCCACCCAAGTTGACACTTTTGGTGTATTTGATTGCCAATATTTTTCAGGTAGTCAAATTTCATCTTTTTACAATCATTGCTATATTTTCCACCAAAAAGAAGGAAAATATTTTCTTGGGGGGGGGGGGGGGGGGGGGGCTTGTTTTTATTTTCTAGGCAATTACACACTTTTCGAGACAAAATTTTATCAATTTTCTACATTAAAAATGCTATAACTTAAAATACAAAATTCAAAATTTAATAAAAATTTAATATTTAAAATCTACTAATCAAGATCAATTAAACAAGATCCATCATGACTATAGAATTTTGTAAAAAAAATACCAATAATTTTTTATACATTAAAAATGCCATAATACAACTAATGTTTTTCGGGTAAAAAATTAAGACAATCAAATACATTTAATTGACATTTTTCTTGCAACTCAATTCTAGACAATTCAATTACCTGAAACTTATTTTCTTTTTATACAAATTTTATACTTACAATTAAACGCACCCTTATAGATATAGATAGAGCGGGTACACACACAACATTAAATATCAAAAAATCTACCGCTCTTAATGGAACACTTGTGTGGCCCACCAATTTTTTAGTTTTTTTACCATTGTCCCTTTCAAATCAACCTCACAAGCCTCGCCTCGTAATGTCCTTGTCAAGTTCATCAGTGGATCCTCACCGTTCGATCGGACCTTTGTGATCATGATTTAAATAGTTATAGTTCTAGTTCTAGTTCTAGTTCTAGTTAGATTAGGCTAAAATGTGTAAATAAGGGGCCAAAGCTCGTTTTTAGTAGATGATTTGTAAGTATCATTGTTAACACTTGTTGAATTTTATGATATATTTTGATTTGAGTTTGGATTAGTCTTCTCTTAAGTAAACATTTCATTAATTTTATATAATATAAATGATATGACATGGACCAATAATTATCTTTTCACAAACCTAAATATTCTATTTTCAATTTTTTTGCCTAAATAAACCACATTTTGAATAAATTTATCTACACGTATATAATTTACTTTTCAAGTTATTAGTTAAAATAGCACACTTTAAAACTATTGATTTAAAATTACTATTTTAAAGGTAAAAACGTGATTTGGAATCACTATTTTTGTTGATAAACAATGAGATCACATCACTATTTTTCTCAATTTCTCAATTTCATAAAAAAGAAAAATATTAATTTGATCTCACTATTTGTCAACAAAAATAGCTATTCTCAATCACTATTTAAACTTTAAAATAGTGATTTCAAATCACTATTTTTTGAAAGTGTTCTATTTTGGCTAATAAGTTTAAAAGTAACTTAGTTTAGCTATTTATTTGAAACGGACAATTAAAAAAAATGTCTTATTGGAGAAAGATTTTCACACTAAAGCCAAGGAATAATTTTTTTGTAAATAAAGGTCCTATTTTTTATTTTATTGATAATATGACATATGCCTTTTTTTTTTCATTACAAAATGACATCACAACCCTTAAACTGAACTAAAAAAATACTAATATGTACTAAAATATGGATCGCAATATGAACTTTGCAGTCCATATTTCTAATGCAAAATTCATATTGCAGTTCATATTTTACTGCAATGTGAACCTTGCAGTCCATATTTCTAGCGCAAAGTTCATATTGCAGTCCATATTTCACAGCAATATGAACTTTGCAGTTCAAATTTTACTGCAATATGAACTTTACAGTCCATATTTTTTGTGCAAATTTCATAAGGAGGGGGTAATTTAGGTAATATATAACATGTTTTTATTAATTAAATGATATTTAAATTTATTAAAAGACCTTCATTTAAATATATAAAACAAAATAGGCTTCTTACACTAATCACCAATAAAAAATAAGCCCTTCATTCAAAAAAATATTATTCATTAGATTTTTGATAAAAATCGATGTGTAATAAGATCTTCTACCTAATTTCTAGTATTTGAAAAAGTGGCTTACTTAGGCCAAAAAAAAAAAAAAAAAATTAAAAATAATAATAAAAAAAGCCTCCCCATTTCCACTATAAATAGATCCCCGGCTCATAGAAGCACGCATCTCATCCCCAACTTGTACCTTTCATTTTATAGAGTACATCTTTATTTCTGCAATATATGGCTCAAGTAATAGCTAGAGCTCTCACTCTCAATCTCCACCCTTCCAGACCCTTAGACCCTTCACCAAGAGTACCTAAACCTAGAATTATTTTTCCCACTCAAAACCCGAGTAAGAAGGCACCACGTCTCTTTCGCGCTGTCAACTTAGCTCACAGAGCGCTGTCAGCTCTGCACGTAGACGCAACACCGGTGCCCCTTGAAGAAGAGGACAATGAGAAGGAGACCACGTTCAAGTATCCATTCTCGGATGTAGAGGTGAAGAAGACGAGGAAATTGTTTGGAAGAGAATGGAGCGCAAGGGACATGGTGAAAGCAAGCGTGGCCATGGCAATGCACGCATTGTGCTTGTTCGCGCCTTTCACGTTCACGTGGGCTGCATTTAAGGTCGGGATGACACTTGCAGTGTTCACTGGATTGGGGATCACTCTCTCTTACCATAGGAACCTTGCGCATAGAAGCTTTAAGCTTCCTAAATGGCTCGAGTACTTCTGGGCATATTGTGGGGTTCAAGCTCTACAAGTAAGATATGATATCTTTAAACTTTCTTACTTGATCATATATACAACAAGGTAACTTCTCAGTGACGAATTAATTTTTGTCACTAAGGCTCCGTTTGATTGTAAAGATGGAAAACGAAAATAAATTTAGTTAGTTTGTGTGAAAAGATAGAAAATAAGATGAGCTTTTCTCACCACTAAGTAAGAAAAATTTACTTATGAAACTTGAAAATCAAGTGATTTTCACCTCTATTATTAGACTTATTTTCCATCTTTTCACCAACACTAACTCAATTTATTTTCCTTATCCACCTTGCAATCAAATGAGGCCTAAAATTATGATTTTTTAATTATAGTTCACATTATTTATAAAAGAAATGGTCATGACATGGTCAATAAAATGTGTTACTAAAAGTCTTTGGAGATAAAAACTGATTTTTGTCACAAAACGTCCTGGTTGCACTTGTACATTACGTTTAACTTGTTCTACATGTGGTGGCGATACCATAATTTAAGGTGGCTGCTATTTGCACACCATCAAATACTTGATTTTACTCCACATTTCATTCGCCCGATAACATGTGAGTAAGTATATGTTACTCACTCGATGGAAGATAGTAAGTATATGTTACTCGCTCAAAGGTATTGATGTTTTTACTCGCTTATCATCGGGCAAATGAAAAGTGGAATGTTACAAGATGTTTTATGGAGTGCAAATAGCACCCACCTAATTTAAGGGTGCTTATCATCACGTTAAGGAAACACCATACCTTTTAGTTGCAGAACTCTTAGTTTCATCACCAATCTCTAGATTATCGTTCACAACTTTGGTTATGAATGCTAGGTTTTATTGCTAAAAGAAAACATTGGGTGAATAAACACAGATTTAACCAGTAAACGTTTGTATGTATATATATATATATATGTATCAAAAAATTGTTACTTTACACATATTTCGTCGTTAACAGCATATATTATGTTATGGGAACGCAATTCGTCACAATTATTTTATCATTAATTGAACAAATTATGCATATATCTTTTTATATTATTGGTAACTTTTAAACGAAAGAAACTTAAGACTTCATATTTTTCTCAGGATGTTTTTTTTCTTGCTATAGTATGTATCTATATATTTATATCTTACTCATCAAGATCTATAAAATAAGATTTATTAATTATGATTATAAATTATGTTTAAAGAAATTAAGAAATATTATTAAATTTTATATGGTTAAATAATATAATTTGATTAGATACTTTGAACCACCAAACTAACGGTGCCCACTTTCTTCCTCTAGGAATTTCCCATGCTGGATGGCACAATAATATAAACAAAGCGCCGTGATTTAAAAACAAAGTCGGGACCGGCGAATTTTATTAATTAAACGAGGTTTTAATTTATCAATAAATTAATAATTTATGAATTTATTGATAAGTTAATAATTTATTAATTTACCAAAAGATTTGTGTTTCCGATATTGTGATATTAATCTTCCCTAAATTTTTATTTCCTAGAAACTTAATTGAGCAATTATATTATCATCTGGACGTAGACTACTTATTGAACTATCCAAGCAAACATGAATAGTGCTTGGAGATTTTAATGGAAGAACAAATTATTGATAGTGTCACAAAAAATAATCAAAAACACGAAGAGTTGAGGATAATAGTTTTGCTATGGAGCCTGTTTCGGGAAAAAAAATAATGAAAGAAATAATGACACTAAATAATTCCCTCTTACAAGATTAGAAATACACGCGTGACATGCTTAGGGAATTCAGGGCTTTCAGGCAAATATAAATTTCAGCAAAAAACAAACAACATTACTGTAAGTTTGAAAGGATGAATTATTAATTTTTGTAACTGGTGGGTTTAAGGGGACGTTATAAAAAATTATTATCTTATAAATTTAGTGAAAATATTAATTTAGGTCTTGAGCCCGAGTCGAGACCAATTTTTTTTTATTAATTTAACAAGGTTATTATTTTATCAAATCTTATTTTATCAAGTTTCTACTGCATTGGCATAACTATATTTTCTATACAAACATATATATGAAAAATTATATTACAAAATAACCAAATTATGGATTAGTTATATATGTACCGCATACAAAAATCTAAATTTGGTGTTCTCTATTGTTAGTACAACAACAAAATTATTCAATTCTGGAATTTCTCAAAAATAAATAAAATTTGACAGTGCTAATTTTTTTTTTAATGTATCGTTCGAAACGAATAATACTTAATATGGGAATAGGTGCAAAAATTCGAATTTTTCGAAACCTTAATTTTACCTTTGGACGTGAACAAATACTAAAATTCACATCTATATTTACTATATAAGTTTGAGCCAGATAGATCAAAAGGCTACAAAAAAACTGCCCTAACTTTTGAGTACCCTGTACCCGTGGCCATGAGGTACTCCAGTAGTGGACCCTCGATCATTTACTTTTTAACCCTCATTTATTGACATTTATTTTTTGCATTCAAAGTTTTCATTAATTCTTCATTAGCGCTTATTTAGACAGTTTTCGTCCGATCAACAAGTCGAATCATTAAATATATTTTATAATATAAAAAATACCCTTGTAACTAGATATAAATAAAATAAAGTCATTTTCATGACGCCATATTTCACTCAATTTATATTTAAATGATGCAATTAACATATGGTTCGTAAGTTTCTTGAAATGGTAATAATATTCAATAATAGGAACTTACGTCATATTTCACTCAATTTATATTTAAATGATGCGATTCACATATAGTTCGTAAGTTTCTTGAAATGATAATAATATTCAACAGTAGGTACCTTATATGCCTCTAAATTGCTGCCTAATTTGCAAAAAAATTTAAAAAAAATTCACATTTTTAAAACAACTAGTTTTACAAAACAATTTTCATAAGCTTATATTTTACTCAATTCATATTCAAATGATAAGTTCCACGCATGGTTCGAAAGATATTTCAATACATATTATAGACTCACTAATAATATTCAATAATAAGGATATGCCTCTAATCACTGACAAATTTGGAAAAAAAAATCACATTTTTAAAATAACAAGATTCACAAAGCCATCTTCACAATACCATACCTTACTCGAATTACATCCAAATAATACATTCCACGTATCGTTGGCAGATATTGTAACATATATAGATTATGTTAATAAAATGTGATCTTTTTCAACTTTTGCAACGACTTAGAAGCAAATAAAGTGTTTATTATTGAATATTATTGGCGTAAATATAATCTATGTTGTAATATATTTCCATCCATACGCAGAACACATCATTTAGATGTGAATCGAGTAAGATATGACCTTTGCGAAGATGATTTTGTGAAACTTCTTGTTTCAAAAATGTAATTTATAGGCATATATAAAGTGTTTATTATTGAATATTATTAGAATATATATAATCTATGTTGCAAGATATTTCTAACCATATGTGGATTACATCATTTGGATGTGAATCAAATCAGATATAGACCGGTGAAAATGGCTTCGTTTTCATTTAAAACTAGGAACATGGGTATTTTTGGTATTGTAAAAGATATTTAATGGTTTGACTTATTGACTAGATGGAAACTATCCAAATGGATGTCCAAAGAGAAATTATGCAAACTTTGGGCGTCAAAGGGGAATATGGGTAATAAATGTGGTTAAAAGGTAAAAGAACCTTATATATATATATATATATACCAAAATTGGTTCAAAATTAAAATATTGAGGAAATGTTGTCTCCAAGGAAAATTTGTTGCTAAGAGGCAGTATGTATAAAGGACCAACACTTGCCACTTTGCTATAAGGCATCCAGTGAATGAAATTCCGTAGATGGATAAAAGAAAAAGAAGCAATAGGTTAAAATGGCTCTCTTCATAATTGTATCAAAAGAAAGGATGTCTAATTTTTCAATTTCAAAATATGAACCTCCCTTTTTCTTTACGTAAATGTAATCTCCCATTTGTTTTCTTGCTTTTCTAAATATCCATATTTAATCACCACCGGCCGATACTACCCTCTGTCACAACCATCCCCATCCCAAGAATTCCGAGAAAGATACTGCAAATCAGTTATTTCACTAAATTTGCAATCAACTATTCATATAGGCTTTAGTGCATATTTATTTTTGCACTAAATCCCCAGGCAATTAATGATGCAGATTTTTGTTCAAATATGTTTTTGCACTTAACCAGTAGGCAACCTAAGGTATAAGTTTTATTACAAATCTATTTTGCACTAAATTTAGGAGCAATTAAAGACTTATTGCAAATTTGTTTTTTGCACTGTATATAAATTATCGTCGGAACTCTGATGACCTAGTTGAAGCTCCAAAAATGGCCGCCGGAGCTCCGGCAATGGTCATGCAAAACTTCGATGGATAGTCATGGCAAATGTGATTGGTGAGACTTAGTGACCAACAATGATAATAAAAACATAAAAAATTGTGGTAAGGGTATAATTGTTCATTTAAAAAATGTGGTGTATACTTTTAGTGGATGTATATAAAAAAAAAATTATGAGTAAAACAAATTATAGAAGAAATCCTCCGTATAGTATGAAATATGAAAATGTTTTTTTGCTGAATATAATTGTGGAAGGACTTACAAGCCACTTTTTTTTCTCAAAGAAAAATAAAGAAGGGAAAAAGAAACCCAATCGATTCAAGGTTATTTAATTTGTAATTCCTTGCAGTAATTACCAAATTACCCTTTTGCCACTAGATATTACAATAATAAAAAATTAAAAAGAGGGTAAAGTTGGGACTTGAACTTATAACTTAATCATAAAAAGTACATTTACTTACTACTTGACACATGTAATGCATGCCCAAGGCTAGTATATAACAAATCTATGATGGTCAAAGCCACTTAGGGCTCGTTTGGTTGGAGGTCTTGAGAATTCTTGGAATCCTAAATTTCATTTCATGAGGATTATTTTGTTTGGTTGGAGTTTTAGATAGGAATTTATGATTCTTAGAAATCCTAAATTCCCCCATTTTGCCAAAATATATTCCCTTATAAATTGGAAGGAATCTTGGATTCCCAATTTGAGGAATCTTTTTTTTTGTCCAAAAACTGTTTTTTTTTTCCATAAAATTTTCAAAAATATTTTTTTCCCAGAAAGTGAAATTTTTTTTTACAGAAAATGAAAAAATATATTTTTTCCCAAAAAATGAAAAAAATTATTTTTTTCCCAGAAAATGGAAAAAAAAATTCCCAGAAAATTTAAAATATTATTTTTTCCCCAGAAAGTGAAAAAAATTATTTTTTCCCAGAAAATGAAAAAAAAATTAAAAATTTTATTTTTTCCCCAGAAAGTGGAAAAAAAAAAATTCTTTCCAGAAAATGAAAAAAATTATTTTTCCCCAGAAAATGAAAAAAAAAATATTTTTCCCAGTAAATGAAAAAAAATTCCAGAAAATTAAAAAAAATAATTTGCCGAGTTCATTCCTAAAACTCCAACCAAACGAGCATTAATGGAATCCAACAAAGGATGCCAGGAATAAAGGTTTCCTAGCATCTAGAATGTCAATTCCATTCTTAAAACTCAAACCAAACGAGCCCTTATAGTAAAGGTGCACGGCCATTTGTCCACCGTAATTTTTAAAATATTTTTATTTTTTATTAATTGGTTTAGAAAATATAAATTTATTGTGTATTATTGTAGACTTTTGCCACTCATCTTTGGGAATTTTTTTATTTTTTTACCTTGCGTTCAATTTGGTACTTTAGCACTTTAATGTGATTATCTGTCATACTTAAATGAAAAATATTTTTACCTTGTATTTTGAAATGTCAAATTTTAATCAAGAGTTTCTGTAGCTATACGTCATTAAATATTTTTGTTCTATTAATGTCTAGTCCTGGCTCTATACGTTTAAAAAAGGTTAATATTTGATATTATAAGTTTAATTTAAATTTTATAAAATAGTAATCAGTTTGGGTTTTTATTTTACATCATTTACGTCAGGTATGGTCAGAATTACTAAAATTCTTTATGTACTTATTCGTTGAAATTTGTCAAAACTTACCAGTAATGGGCATACTACTATCATAGATTAATTGTTTAAGCAAGATCCGGATCCGAATCAGATTACGAATGAGTAAATTAGGAACAAGAATGTAAATACAACGACACAAAATGAAGAAATATGTGATTCAACAATTTCAATTCCATATGAATTTTGCATACTCTAGGCTTTATTTTTGATATAGCCTTCATATGGTAGGCTGATTACAAGATAAACAACGGCACAAAACGAAGAAATATGTGATTCGACAATTTCGATTCCATATGAATTTCGCATACTCTAGGCTTTATGTTTGATAGCTTTCATATAGTAGGCTGATTACAAGATATTATTACGAAAACAAATACAATTGTAACCGAATTTACCTCTTGCATTAGTCACTACGCCCTCACTAGTCGCGGAATCACCTTCAATTATTCGCAATAAATATATTGAATTACATGACTAAATTACTAAATCAAATGATGTATTAAATCTTAAATATTTATGTATATATATGACAGGGAAGTCCAATGAGATGGGTGAGCTTACATAGGGTGCACCACCACTACGCTGACAAGGAAAAAGATCCTCATAGCCCAATTGAGGGCTTTTGGTTCAGTCACTTGAATTGGGTTTTTGATACCAACTATTCCACCACCAAGGTACCTCCTCCTCTCTCCCTCTTTAATTTCTTCTCCTTTTTCCCCCTGGTCTCTCTTCTTCTTTTTTTAATTATTCTTCTTATTATTACTCCCTTAATGTCAAATTAATATTTTCTTTTCATTAGGTTTTCTCAAATTTATAGTCTTTTTTAAACCTAATCATTGTAAGAAATCTTTAAATAAAAAATAAAATTAGGATGAAAAAATTCAAAATCAAACTAAGGAGAAGCAATAGAATTCTTTTAAAAACAATTTTCTACTAAACCACGTTGTGCCACACAGTGTTGGAATCAGGATTTCGAGAGGGGAGAGTCAAAGCTTGCATTATAATTAAAAAAAAAATAACGAGTTAAAACAAGACGTAAAAAATAATTAATAACATCACATATATTTTAACGCAAACACAATATTAGAAATCTTTCATAGAATCCAATGAAAACATTGATAACAATTATATATTACAACAACATTCTACGAGGTTTCTTTTTTCAAAATATTGCAAAACTTCTTCATTCTTATTCTTGTTATGTCTTGTTCATTAGACTTCAAGTTAAATAGAAGACTTGACTTATACATTATTTGACTTGTATTTAAAAAAGACTGGACTTCGGGTGAGAACAAGATTGTTCAACGATTCTCATCCTCTTTATTAAAAATTTATCCATTACTACTTTTTCAAAATTAATTATAAAAAATAATTTTAGTTCATTAAACTAAAAAATATTGAAAGCATAGTATTATGAAAGAAAATAAAACCATAAATCTGACATGTAAGAAGATATTGAAAAATTTCCTTGTTTGCTTTCGAACTGTCCTCCATGAAGAAGAAACCTTTTTAATTTTTTTTTAACTATAGTGACCTACTTTCGCAATGGCCAACCTTCAAGAAGAAGGAAAAAATTTTATAACTATAGTTGCCTACTTTCACAGTAGCCTTCAACTAACTGGAGCAGTCGTGCTAATAACATCTTGAAATAATAAAAAGAGAGATAAATAAGGGAATAAGGGAGATTTTCTTATTCATCTGATATGAAATATGGGTATGTGTTAGCTATATTTATATTAAAAGCTAATATCCTCACTTTTATAAAAAATCAATGTAGGACAGGTTACTCTATATATAATATGAGATAGCGATGGGAGAAATCACATATCTATAATATATATTTGTATATATACATGTGTGTATGCGTATACATATACTTAAGAACAATCTTAATGGTATTGAGTACAAATTATTAATTAGATATTAAAAGATTTAAATATGAAAGTTGCAAATAAAATATTTAAAGAATTATAACCCTACAAATTAAAGAGAGAGAGAGAATATCAAAAAAAAACTATGAAATATAAAAAAGTAATAATTAAGAATTTGAAGAGAGTGGCAAGAGTTACATTTTATAACCAAATTAGAGAGATTAAAATAATAATTGATTAATATCAATGAAAGATAGTTTAAATTTTGTATGTTAAATTTTGATGTTAGAATTTAGAATTGTGGATGCATAAGTCATGGATATGAGACATTACATTCTACAAAATAAAAGATATTATTGAAATCACTAATATATTATAGATTATATACAAATTATTGTAATATAGAAATTACAATTAATATTAAATTAAAAAAGTAATTAATGAAAAGGAGTGTGGGAAAATTGAGAAGTTGAAATAGGAAAAACATGAATATTTATATAGAAATTGGAAAACATTAATGCAATGAAAGATATAGTGGAAAAATAGAGTCATCAAAATAGGAAAAAGAGAATATTTATGTAGAAATTAAAAATTATTAATGCAGTAACATGCGTCGCGATATGGTGAGAAGAGGGTATTTTACATTCTATTTATGCATGATTTAATATAGTTTCAAGCATTTCATACAAGCAAAGCACGAATATTGTTAATACAACTAATGTCATTCTCTTGGGTTGGTTTAGTTAAAAGATTTCGGTAAATTGGGCCAATCTATGCACGACAAACTAAGCCTTGTCCAATTTTGTAAGGATGAGAGAATATATATGCATACATACACTACATATATTAAATTATGGGGGATATCCGTAAATTTAGATAATCCACCTTAGATACAAGTTATCCTTATTGAATACTATCCTTGTCCATATCTATATCCAGTTTTTGGCAAATTTAATAACATTATTCAAATCCACATTTTTTTTTTAATATCGATCTATCCATTTAGATTAATGCATACACATTTTGGATTCAAACAAAGATCATAATCAAATTTTTGGATATCCATTTACACTCCTAAATATAAGTCACCACCGGATCTATACTATTGTATGACAAGGACTTAAACAGTAAAATAATACATCCATTCACTGGCGTCCCTAGAAAGGGGGCGCGTCGTGGTGGGGGGGGGGGGTGGGGGGGGGGGGGGGGGGGGGGGGTGTTGTTGCCCCTACTTAGACTTGGATTTCTTTCTATTATATATGAGGTATTTTTTTGAATATATATATATGAATTTATGTGCATACTATGTAGAATTCAATTTATTTTTTTGAAATAATTTAATTTAGTTTTAACGCATACAATCGAAAATAAATATTGATTTGAATATTGTATTAGATTATTAATATTTTAGACATTAATTTTTTTCTCTATCGTGTAATAATTTCATTTGATTGTTGGAAAGTATCATAAATTTCTGACATTTGGTACATATCACACCAAATTTCTTTTTCTTTTGATACAAAATGTCGATAAAGTAATTAACATTGCCAACACTTGGTGGAGAGTACCATGAATTTACTATTTTGGTATAGAATGTATTTCATAAATTTTTAACATTTTGTACAAAATGCCAAAAAAAAGTATTTAACGATGCCGGCACGTGTTCGAAAATACCGTAAATTTACATAATTTTTTATGCTTGCCATAGCTCCCGGCATTTAGGTCGTCAACATCGTGCGTTTTGTTAAAAAATGATGGGATCTATTTTATTTTATTTTTAACATTTACTATATACAATACCACTAAATAAATGCTGCAAAAAACTAGTTTTCTTGTAGTTTCATTTCAAAAATCAATTTTCCATCCATTTCGAATTAAACTAGAAGGCTCAAACTTTGAGGAATAAAGTGAGAGAAATGAAACACCAAGGACTAGAGTGAGACAACAAATAAATTTTAAGGGTGTACAAAGTCAATTATAATTCTTATATTTTAGATACAATTGCTTTTTCATATTATATTTTATCTAACTAGTAAAATCTCTCATTATATCCATAAAATTCAATGCAGGAAGGAGGAGAGTTAACCAATGTTGAGGATATGAAGCAGCAGCCCTTCTACAGGTTTATTGAGGAAACCTACATAGCACATCCGATTGCACTTGCTGCCCTATTATACATTGTTGGAGGATTTCCTTGGCTTGTATGGGGCATGGTAAGGGCAATATTAATAATATTTAAAATGCGTTTTGGTACGATATCTATTAAATTATTGAAATACCCTTCTTCCGTTAAAGAAAAAAAAGAGCCAATATATCAGAGATTCAAACGCATGACTTCGCGTATATATATCTTTCTTCAAACCTTTACGACTTGACCAAGCGTACACGTACTATCACATGTTTTAATCTTGTACATAATATGATCATGAAGCTAGCATCGCTACACACCATTTAATTTTATCATTAGTAATAATTCTTTCTGTTAGTGTTATTTATTCTATTAACTCGTATATATATATATATATATATATACGTACGTATGTAAGTATATAAGTAAATATAAACGTTGATTCCAAATTAAGTAGTTTTGAGACTTCAATTCCCACCATGCTGATATAACAAAATTTATAAGAACAAAGTAAACACAATTGACCTTCCACCAACGGAAGGCTATTAGTGGCTTATAAAAGCATGCTACTTTCAGCTCAAATATTATATATATATATATATATAATAGAGTCTGTTTTTGGTATAGAACGGGCTTTTTTATAACCTTTTTTTGTTGTAGAAATATTGGGATATTTTTTTACTACAAAAAAGTGTCGTAAAAAGGTCCGGTCCGTACAAACCTATCTAAACTTGAAATTTTCCAATGTATATAAAGTGTGTATTTACTGCATGCATTCCCTGTTGTGTATATATATACATATGGAGCGGATCTTAAGTGTACTTCTCTCACTTTATCCACGAGGGATGGATAGGAACCACCCACAACCAAACTAACTTTTAGGTGAGAAAAACAAATTTAGTTTACATCTCCCTGGCGCAACGCCGGGTGATTCTCTCTCCTACTCTTTTTGGTCTTAAAGCAATATTAGACATTATACTTTATCTGGTTTTAAAGCAATCAGGTATATATAGTCTTTAAAATTTATAAGTCCTCTTAATTTTTTTTTCAATTTCCATTAGTATTCAAATCTAAATTAAATAATATATTCTATTTCCATTAGTATTCATAAACCCACTATAATTCTTCCCCCAACAATTTATTATACTTGGACAATAAAGCTCTAATTTATTTCATTATTGTCATTTACATCATGTTCAGTTTGCACTGAGTATTAATAGCACTCAAAAAAAAAGGGAAAGTTTGTTTTATATATCAATTAGTTAAAAATACGTGCTCTATATTGAGTATTAGATTAATAGTGTCCACAGTTAATTATATAGGCAGCCTACTCTACTTGATCTTAAAAGCAACCCACATGCTTTAAGTTTGAAGTATTCCCAATTTCTATTTTATTTCCGTTGGGATTCTAATCTAAATCACTATAAATTAACATCTAAATACCAATCATAAATTCTATTTAGATTTGGATTTCTAAAAAATCGGTTTTAATTTTTTGTAAACCAGATAATTCTACAACTAAAAATTTATTGTATTTGGAGCGTAAAGTACTAAGTTCTTCAAAACATGATATTCGTAAAGAATTGTTTTATGATACAAGTCCATAGTTTTATTTTAATAGAATAAAGTCAATACCTTTTTAAAAAATATATTAATTTGCATTTATAATTGTAATTGTAGTCGCTTTCTTATTTATATATTTATATTTTATTACTGTTAATTTAATTTATATTTTTATGTATCGTAACAATCATGTGCAATGCACAACGTACCCTATGACTAGTTAGTAAACTTATGAGTTGAAAGTCACCCTAGAGATATATTTTACCAAATTTCATTAAAAATTTCAATCATTAATTTCCCAAAAAGGGAAGTACTGGCACATGCAATGCAAAATGAAGTAAAAGTGTAATCCCATAAATATAATGTTTTATTTGTTTTATTTTATGTTATTTTTTTTAACCACGCAGGGGGTGAGAAATGTAGTAACGACCCACATCACTGCCTTGGTGACCTCTGTTCTTCATATTTGGGGAAGCCGAGCATATAACACTGACAACAATTCCCGTAACAATTGGTAATTAAATAACACTCAAAATACAGTTCACTTACCTATACATATATATTTGAAAATTTTTAAGTGCGGATTGATCATTTTTATGACCTTTTTTCGTCGTAAAAAATATCCCCATATTTTTACGACGAAAAAACGTCGTAAAAAGGCCTGATCCGTCCAGAAATAGATTCTCTCTCTCCATATATATATATATATATATCCGTCTTTATGTGTAATATTGTTACTCAATAATCATCTCTTTAAGTTTAATTCATTTCTTATATATAGGATAGTGGCTTTCTTAACATTTGGAGAAGGGTGGCACAACAACCATCACGCCTTCGAGTTCTCGGCTCGACATGGACTGGAGTGGTATGAAATAGACGCGACATGGTATGTGATCAAGCTACTCGATACTTTTGGGTTGGTAAAAGATATAAAACTACCAACAGAGGTGCAGAAGAAGAAAAAGATAATCGAACGATGATGGAATTGAAGCTAACGAGTGTTACTATATCGCTGTCTTCACATATTTTTTATCTATGATACAATTAAAGAATAATTATTGGTGTGAGAATGTAATTTCTTTATGTAAGTCCCATCTTTTGTATGTGCTTTGAATTATTAATGGTGTATTTGTGAAATAAAATTGGTGTATTTGTGAGAAGTTGAACCCGTAGCTAGCTATAGATACTTGTACGCAAAACATAACCCGAATGTGCATTGAAGTATATAATAGAGCTGGCAATTCATTTTGTTGACACACAAGAATCTAACCCTAGCATCCAACTAGCTAACTAAGATAATAAGATTGGAACCGGCAAACTTGAAGTATCAAACCAAATCGAACTGAACCAAACTAAACCAAGCCAAACCAACATTCTTGGGTTCGGTTAGATCAAGGCTGATCAAACAGAGTTTTGGGAAACCCTAAGAATTTTTTTTTATCCCAGGGCCCTTGTGCCTTTTGAAAAACATAAAAAGGAGAATAAATAAAATTTCTTACGGTCTGTTTGGATTGAGGGAACGGGAAGGAAAGGAAAGGAAAAGAGGAGGAGGGATTGCATTTCACTCGTTTGGATAGATTTATAAGAGGTAGTGGAGAGGAAACGGAGGGATTGGGAGGGAATGCCAATCCCCTTTATTCCTTTATTTTGTTTCCTTCCAATATTGGGAGGATTGGGAGGGAAAGGAAAAGATTTTAATGATTTTTTTATGTTATTCCAAATTTAACCCTAATTTGTTAATAATATATTAAATCACATTTCTTTCCTTTCTTTTCTTCTCTCTATCCAAACAAGATTTATTTCCATTCCATTATTTTTTATCTTTAGCTATCCAAACAACAATAAAATTACACTAATTCATTTCCATTCTATTCCATTCCTTCCCATCCTAATTAACTATTTCCTTTCCATCCCTCCCTTTCAATCCAAACGGACTGTTAGTCTCCTATCAAGCAAGGCAACTATATAAGATAAGGAAGAAAGAATCATCTCTCGGAAGGCAACTGCATAAGATAAGGAAGAAAGAATCATCTCTCGGAATATATTGCTAGTTACCTAATTTCGTTTGCACTACCCTATTAGAGTTTCTTACCATGTATAATTCTTGTACGTACACTCAGCCTCCTATATAAAAGTTCTTATATCCTTAACCTTATATCTTCTAAAATATTACCTAGAGAATCGCCATTAGAGTATGGCACCCTTAAAATTATATTAAGAGAAATACAATTGGTTGTGATTTGTCTGTCTTTTACTAAATCACACACATGTCCTTGTCAAATACGTGCAACTTATCGACAGACGGGCATAAGCAAATAATCTATGTACAACATGTGCTTTTTGGTATCTAGATTTAGTAAGAGCCATAGTGCTAGACTTACAATTGTTGAGACTATAATCCCATGTCAGAGAATGAGATCCTCTCAAAACAATATATAAGAATACAGGGCTACTCCAACCAATTGGTTTTGGGTTCTTGGATGCCCCAAACTCCAATTTGGTATCAAAGTGAGGTTATTCCCTCGCTTGTTAAACCCAACAACTACACGGGCACCTTTACGTTACCCAATATAATCAGTCCACGTGTTAGGCTCAAAATTACCCCCACTCGTGGTATTGAATTAGATGCTCTGAACTCTAAGGCCTGGTTCGGTTGGTCAGAATGTAAAAATGGGAATAGGAGTTCAATTCAATTACCTTTCCATCCCACAATGGAATGGTTTTTATAATTCCATTCTGATGATAGGAACAACATTGGAATAAAGGTCAGGAAAAGGTTTCCATTCATATTATAGTGTTTGGTTTACTAATGGAATGGAAATAAATTTTTAATATTTTTCCAATAATACCCTTTTTTTCTTTTAATGATTGATTAGGTTTAATATGAGGAAAACAAACAAATTGCTACTTTGCAATTACAACGTTAAAAATTTACAATGTGATCAAAATTCAACCACAAATAAATTAAATATAAAACCACAAATATTTTGCTTGTAAGGCTCATCATTAACCTTGTGATCACTTTTCTCAGTCAAAGTTTGAATCACACTGCCATAAGTCCATCTTGGTGCTTTGCTTGGTTATTTAAGAATTACAACAAAACTCAGTGCGATAGTAGGTGCTTTGTACCACAGACGCAATCCATATTCCATACAATAAAATTAGAAGACTAAATTTTTATTTATTAGTCCCAAGATTTGAGCCTCATTTTGACATTTTGAATTTTTAATAAAACGTTATTTTTAACTTAATCAAAAGTCATTGGGCCTTTGTGGTGGGATTGGTTGGTGTGAGACCCCGCGGTTTCGACGCCGGCCCCCCTCGGCGGCGATTCCTCCGGCTTCCCGGTTTAATTTTGGAAAATGGTTCGTTTTATTAGAGAGAAAATGTGACAATTTACAAAGGAATCAGAGTCGCCAATTTGTTTTACTAAACAAACAAAAGTCTGTGTAAAAAATGAACATTTATGAATTAAACAATCTCTTAGACACAATTAATGCGAAACCAGTTGATTCAAAGGTTCAGAAATTAAGTTACGACTCGAAAAGGTGTTAAGCACCCAATTCGCCCTTTCAGTCTCTAAGTAAGATATGCGTGCAATTATAATCGAACATTTGCATGCTAATTGGTATTATCGTGTATCGGTCCATAATTGTAGGGGAAAAAAAAGGATTTTGGGGTAGGGATGAAAACCATGTACTTCGTATTTCACCCTTCAATTTCAAAAATTAATGTGTGTGTGATTTAAAAAATGATTTTTGATAATGATAGATAGCAAAACAGGTGTTTTTGGAAAGATTTAAAGCTTTTCGGAAACTAATTCGATTTGGAATCAAATATCTGGCAATCATCGAGATTCATTCATCAATAGTGTATCATAGTTTAATAATTTAAACTGGCACTGACAAATCCAGTTCTCTCATATTGGATATTTAGGTAAGTATTGGGATTTATAGATTAAACCGGGTACAAACGTGTATCGATTCCTTCGTAAATTGAGATTGATAAAATCAAGATTTTATGAAATTAACTGATAAAAATGTGTTTAAAATGGTTTACAACCCATTCTACGCATTTGGTTTTGAAAACAGGGTTTAAATATGAAATCTGGACTTATTTTGAGATAAATAGCAATTTTTACATGCAATTGATCAACTATAACTAATAAAATAAAGACAGATAAAAAATTAAAACCGAACTGAGATAAAAAAAAAATAACTGAGAGCCTTGAAAATAGTATAATACTATTTTATAGCACTGTTCTAGAACTGACTCCTGCTTCAAATGAGGTATATGCAGGTGTAGTTATAGCTGTAGAATAATTAATGGGCTGAGCCTGGAAGTGTTTATTTGCAGACAAAGGTTGTGTCCGCGGACTAACACCTTGATCGTGTCCGTGGACAGAGGTGTGTCCGCGGATAAACTCCTGATTGAACGTGTGACGATTTTTGCAATTTTGGCCAAACTAAATATCATATTGATCTGATTTGTTAATATGTTATTACTCATGTTAAGACCTACCTACTGTTCAAATTTCAAAAATTTTGGACATTGAGAAAGCCTCCGTTTGATTTTTCGAGCTGAATTTCCGATTTTTTGAATTCTCAAAGATCCGACCATCGGATCGAGCTAATTTTTTAGTACGTTATTCGCAGTAACATTTCCTAACTCTCCAAAAAAATTCATGATTTTCGAAGCTCAAAAAGTATCAAAACACGAAAAAAATAAAAATAGCTTGGGGGATTTGTCCGTGGACACAAGCCCCAAAGGCTTGTGTCCCCACGACACACACCCTTGTGTGTTGTGCAGACACACCCCTAGGAGGTGTGTAGGTACGCGATTTTTTTTAATTCATGTCAAACTGCTTATCGGATCGATATGATTTTTTAGTATGTTGTTCCCCATTGTATACCCTATCTACTGACCAAATTTGATCTCATTTGGATTTTGGGAAGGTTGTCTTTTGATTACCCGAAGTAAACTCCCAGTTTTCTAAATTCCTGGAGATCCGGCCCTCGGATTGAGCTGAATTTTGAGTATGTTTCTCCTTGTGAAAATTTATAACAACCCTTAAAGTTTTAGGATGATCACAAATGGATAACTCTCCTTTCACAAGTTTCTAGGAATTTTGACGGTTTTCGGTTTTGGCAATTTTCGGTAATTCTGGCAACTTCTCTTCCGGGTATCCTTTCGGCTTCCTTCTTTGACCTGTATCACATGTATATAGTATGTATACATCTAGGAATGCCCGTACATGTATGCATATTCGTTTTCTTAGAGTTTGAGGTTCTTACGGGGGTGGCAAAATCAGATATTTACAGTTGGTGGTTGTATTACATACCTCCACATCACGGTTCAAGGCTCGGTAGAAGAAAAACTTAATCAATGGTTAAATATACCTTTCCTTTAAATCAATTTGAATGCAAAGTTGACTATCATGGCACTCAACTAGTGAGAGGTCATAAGATCCACACTCGCTGTACACGTTTGAAATTGCTTACTGAGGGCAAGTCGTATATACATGAGTTATATTATAACTTCACACCGACTATACACATGTTTAGAATTGCCTACTGAAGGCAATTTGAGTTCTATTATAACTTCATTTTGTTGGTCAGCGGTTTTCTCTTCCTATATGAGTGTGTTAGTACCATTTTTTTGTGCTAAAAAAAGTACAACTTATGTTTTGCTTGGATTTCTTATATTTATTACGTTAAAAAAAAAAGCAAAAAAAAAAAATTATAATGTGACTCACGTTCAGAGAAGAAAGGTGTTTAGGATAGACGGAATAATTAATTTTGTTAATATATAGACTTTATTAATTTTAATGTTCAAGGGGATCAAATTACACTGCGGATCTTTTTGTCTGCACAAGAAACCAAGCAGCATGAGCATATTCGGGCATGGACTTTACTGCTGCATATAAAAACTTTTTAAAAGCCTTATAAGTTGTCGGGGTTCGGCGTTAAAAATATTATATTTGTTTCTAAAGAAATATATATTTTTTAAAATATATAGTATAATTTATAAATAATTAGCATTATATTAGGTCAAAAAAAATAATTATTTTGACGTTATAAGTAGCACAATATGTTTAATCTATAATGTATAATATAATCAAGGTCTAGAAAAGACATATTTCTTCTAAATAAATAACGGACTTTTTCTTTTGATCTAATAAATGATTAAATTTTTTGATGAAATATGGTGAGAATGATCTCCATGATGAGTAGATCAACTTCATCAAATTTCATAAAAAAATTCAACCGGCAAGTAGGTGATCTAAAAATTTAAAATTTCAATGGTCGAAATGCGTGCATATATATCAATTTTTAGTTCACTAGCTTTCCGATTTAATTTTTTGATGAAATTTGGTGGAGTTGATCTACTCATTATGGAGATCGCCCCCATTAAATTTCATCAAAAAATTCAATCATTTTCCCCCTGAAAAAAGAAAGTACGTTCTTTAGGTAAAAGAAAGAAGCCCTTTTTGAAGCCTATTTTTTGTATAATAATAAAATATGTTATTATTTTGATAGAAGTCAAAAATTTTCTTATACAATATTAAATTTTTTGATGAAATATGGTGGGAATGATCTCCATGATGAGTAGTAGATCAACTCCATCAAATTTCATAAAAAAATTCAACCAACAAGTAGGTGATCTAAAAATTTAAAATTTCAACAGTCGAAATGCGCGCAAATATATCAAGTTTTACTTCACTCACTTTCCGGTTAAATTTTTTGATGAAATTTGGTGGAGTTAATCTACTCATTATGGAGATCGCCCCCATCAAATTTTATCAAAAAATTCAATCACTTACCCCCTCAAAAGCGAAAGTACGTTCTTTAGATAAAAGAACGATACCCTTTTTGAAGCCTGATTCATGTATAAGAATAAAATATGTTATTATTTTGATAGAAGCCAAAATTTTTCTCATACGATATTATCTCCTAGTAAAAAAGAAAGTTAATGCTAGAAAATAAAAAAATAAAAAAACACTAAAAATATAATACTACACAAAGTGCATGCTCAGTTATTTAATAATTAGAGTACACGGAAGCATGCATTGCTATTTTAAAAGTCATAAAATGGTCAAATTCTTGTAGTGACCGAATCAACTACTCATTATTTTGCGTAACAACTTTTATCCACATACTTTTGTGTAACTAAATAGTAATGCATAAACAATGGATATAATTCTAGATCCAAATGTTGTATTATATATGTATATATAGTAATGCGTAAACAATAGATACAACTATAGATATAAATGTTGTATTATAAACAAGGGCAGATCTATGAGGAGGGATTAAAGTAATAAGTTTTTAAGAATTTTTTGTATATATTATAAGAAAGTCATAATCAAAATATTATATTAAAATACTTAACACTTTATACGTCAAAAATCAAAATCACATATTTAGTTATAATATTCCCTTTCGAGACTTCATATTTTGAAAACGCTGAATAATATCTTAATTGTCGATAGTTTCAAAGACATATTTCTCGATATACGTTACCAAGCAATTATTCGTAAGTATAAGAGTAAATACCATCAATGGCCACTGAACTATTGGCAAATTCTATCAGTGGCCACTGAACTTCATTTTGTTACAATCGGACCATTAAACTTTTAAAATGTACTACCAGTGGCCACTCCGTCAAATCCCACCGTTAATTTTTGACAAAACCGTTATCATGCGAAATTTTAAGGGCATTTTAGTCTTTTTCCTTTTTCTTTTTTCTTTATTCCCTTTTTCCTTTTCTTTTTCTTTTTCTTCATCTTCATCTTCTTCCTCTAACTTCCACCATTCTTCTTCTTCTTCTTCTTCTTCTTCTTCTTCTTCTTCTTCTTCTTCTTCTTCTTCTTCCACCATTCTTCTTCTTCTTCTCCAACCATTCTTTTTCTTCTTCTTCTTCTTCTACTTTCGTCCCCACCCCTCATCGGCCCAACAACAACAACAAATTCAGAATAGATTTACGCAGCAGCAACAACAAATTCAGAACATATTTTATGGAAGTATTTTACAGCAGTAGAAAACATATTAGAACCACTCTTTAAAACAGATTATAGATGAATCAATTTTTAAACCAGAATAGCAATAATTTCGGGTATAAGAACAGCAAATTCGCCTAGAAAAATAGCAATAATATATCGAAATTAACAGCAGCAGAATCAATAGAAATTAACAGCAACACAAGCAATACTCTGAGTACAACACTACCGAGTGTGCACAGCAGATTCGAAACAGAGTATGTCAAAATCACACAGCAACCACTGATCAAATACCTCCGATCTTGACTTTGAAAAACCCCAAATTGCAATTAAAAAATCCCAGCAACAAATTTACAAAAAGATCAACAAAAAACTAACCAAAACTCTCTCTCAAGGTAAGAGAGAGAGAGAGAAAGAGCGAGAAATTCTAGGGCACGCTGTGTGTTGGCTGCTGTGGCACCTCTCATCGCGATGGTGGCGGCGGCGATGAGGGTGAGGGGTGGGGGTGCGTCGTCGGTGGTGGCGGAGATGAGAGGTGGGGACGGAAGAAGAGGAAGAAGAAGAAGAAGAAGAAGAAGAAGAATGGTCGAAGAAGCTTGGAAGAAGAAGGAGAATGGCGGAAGTTAGAGAAAGAAGATGAAGAAAGAAAGGAAAAGAAAACGAAAAGGAAAAAGGGAATAAAGAATAGAGAAAAAAAAAGGGAAAAGGAAAAAGACTAAAATGCCCTTAAAATTTCGCGTGATAACGGTTTTGTCAAAAATTAACGATGGGATTTGACGGAATGGCCAATGGTAATACGCTTTAAAAGTTTACTGGTCCGATTGTAACAAAATGAAGTTTAGTGGCCATTGGTAAAATTTGCCAATAGTTCAGTGGCCATTGATGGTATTTACTCTAAGTATAAATCTACTAAAGCTTAAGCCAGCTTATAAGTGGAGGTGATTGGCATTGTAAAAATGGCAGAAGTGAAGCTTGAGGTAATATCAAGGGAAATCATTAAACCTTCTTCCCCAACTCCTCCTCACCTTAGAACTCACAATCTCTCCTTGATCAAATTACTACTTTATATGTCCCCGTCTTTCTTTTCTACTCCAATAATAATAAGAATCCGAGCAGCTATAAGATTGACAGATGCGGTTGGCTCAAGAACTCCTTGTCGCAAATCATAACACGCTACTACCCATTTGCCGGAAGATTCATAGGCTCCACGACTACCAATATTACTTGCAATGACGAGGGCATCAAGTTTTATGAATTGAAGCCCAAGTCAAATGCTAACTATCCCAAGTTCTCAAAGAACACGACTTTGAATCACTAAATGTACTCTTTCCTGAGGGTTTCTTGTGGAGGGCGTCTCTTGAAGGAAGTCTATTGAGTGTATAAGTTAATTTTTTCAAGTGTTGAGGAATGGCGGTTGGTTTGTGTATATCTCACAAGCAAGGGCGGAACCAGGGGGACAAGGCGGGCTTCAGCAAAAGGCAAAATTTTAAAAAATCTACTGGCACTAGTAAAAAAAATAAAAAATTTTAATATAAACACACCCGTTTGTTAAGTTTTAGCCCAGCCCTTTGATTCAGGATTGTGAAAGCTTTTGGAATTTGGAACTTGCAAATTGCACTTGCTTTAAGATATGTCATGCAAGATGGTTCTTTAAAGGAGCGTTTCTTTGATATTGTGGGTGTTGAACATTCATTGGCGATTACACCTAAAAATGAGATATCTGCTATTCTTGCTCAGTTCAATCTTCCTATTCAAAATATGCGAGGCCAAGGTCATGACGGTGCAAGCAATATGTGTGGTGAATGGAATGGCCTTCAAACATTATTTCTGAAAGATTGTCCATTTGCCTATTATGTACATTGTTTCGCTCATCGACTTTAACTAACATTAGTCACAGCAGCAAAAGATGAGCCTAATGTTTGGCAATTCTTTTCTCATTTGAATTGTTTTGTCAATCTAATTACGTCTTCCCCAAAACATGTTGGTGAGTTAAAGTCAGCACAAAGAACTGAGGTTGAGAATATGTTGGCTACTTGTGAGCGCCAATCTAGTGATCCTAAGTTTCATAAGTTTTCTACCCTTGCCGAATTATTCCTAGTACTAGTTTTGAGAAGAAAGTTGGAGAATTAGACTATGCTTGACATATTGATTTGTCTTGTATTGACCCTTCTTATTTCTACGGCAAGTACAGAAAGAGCATTTTCCTGTATGAATAACATCAAAACAAATTTATGCAACTTAATGAGGGATGTAGTTCTTGCCGATTGCATGTTGCTGAACATCGAGCGAGACCTCGGTTTGAAAATTAATTTAGATTATGTGATAGATGAATTTGAATCATTAAAAACTCGTCGAACTCAACTTTGTTAAATATTTTTCGTTATGTATAAACTTAAATATTAAATTTATGCTATTAAATTTTCTTTTTACTATTTGGTTATATTTTTGAAATTTTTTATGATTTTTTTTGTCCGTCACTATTAGTCCACCCCTCGGAAGAATCGTGAGTTCGCCTCTGCTTACAAGATTGATGATGGATGTACATTATGTAACTTCCTCAGTGACTGGGCATCCCTAGCACGTCAATCAGGCGAAAAAGTGTCACCTATCTTTATTACTATGCCAAATGTTCCCTTTACCATGCCAAGTATGGAATCTGGGAGGGATAATTGCACCACGAAAAGGTTTGTTTTTGATTCCTCAAAAATTGCACGCCTTAGAGCCACTGCTAATGGGTCTGGAGTACTGTCGCATAATCCCACACGTGTAGAACTTGTGACTGCGCTACTCTATAAATGTGTAGTAGTTGCATCTTGCGCAAACAAGACTTCCTTTAAGTAGTTTATTTTGATCCAATTGGTGAATTTAGAGCATTCTGACAAGAGGAAGAACAATTTGACATTGAAGGATTGGTTGTTGACGAAAGCTGAGACTATGGATGAAGAAGTTAAGAAGTTAATTGTTGTTGTTGATACTTTTAACAAGTTTATTAGCCATTGCAATTTCCCGTATTACAAGGGGGATTTTGGGCTAGGGAAGCCATTATGGGTGAGCATGGCGAATGGCGTAGCGAAGAATTCATTCGTGTTGATGGATACTAGGGATGGATTTGGAATCGAAGCAACTGTAAATTTGGAGGAAGAAGACATGAACATATTGGAACGCGACAAAGAGCTCCTTCATTTTGCTTCATTGAATCCATTCGCTTAAATTTCCATCATGTAACACTAGATTGGCGAGTATTCTTTGCTTTATTTCGTCTTTAATTAATTGTTGTTTCATTTTGATTTGCTTTTAACTTTTGAAGGAATATATGTATGAACTCTTAATTTAAAACCGAGAGCGTATATATTTTATAATTGGTCAATCAATATTCATGTGCAATTGAATTATACATTTAAAAATAAAGTAGTAAATCTTACAAAACTAAATAATTAGTTTTAATAACTTTTTGTTCTCCCTTTTTTGAAAGAAAGAAAGAAGGGTGAGCAATACATTATTATTTTAAAGATTAGAGGATTTAGAAGAAATCAGGCTGCTCTTCCAATAAACCAACATAAGCATCTATCGTTCATGCTTAGTAAGGAAATGAGCAACTTTATTTTTCTCTTTTCTAGCGCTTTAGTTTTAATTATTGATAATTAAAGTTACAAATACTATATTTTTAATTGAAAAATTCAATTGGAAAGTGAATTTAGTGAAAATTTGAGATATATAATCATTTTCGGCCATTGAAATTTTAGATGATCATTTCACTAACATTATTTTATTTTTTTATAAATAAACTAGAAGTTCATTTAAGATAGAATGCGTATTTCACAAATTCATGGCAATCCATTTCTTAGGTACCAAAATTACAATTTGAGGCTTTTGCTAGTTCACAAACTGTTTACTATCGTAAAATTCAGTACATTAATTATAGCCTAAAAAAAATGCTTGCTCTTGATTTGGGACATAGGAAGAACACAAACATTAGTTTGACACCATTGATTAACACACTTCAAAAAATCCACTCCTCTATATGAATAACACTAAGGGTGCGTTTGATTACAAACATGGAATTTATATAGAAAGAAAATAAGTTCCAGGCAATTGAATTGCCTAGAATTGAGTTGCATGAAAAATGTCAATTAAATGTGTTTGATTGCCTTAATTTTCTACCAGAAAAATATTAGTTGTATTATGGCATTTTTAATATAGAAAAAATGATGGGTATTTTTTTAAAATAATTTTATAATCATGATAAATCTTGTTTAATTGATCTTAATTAGTATATTTTAAATATTAAATTTTGAATTTTGTAGTTTAAGTTATAACATTTTTAATGTAGAAAATGGGTAAAATTTTGTCTCGAAAAATGTGCAATTGCCTGGAAAATAAATACAAGCCCCTCCTAAATAAAATGTTTTCCTTGTTTACATGGAAAAGTACATGAACAATGCCAAAAGTGGGAGTTCGACTGCCAAAAAAATTTTGAAAATCAAACAGCACAAAAGTAACAACTTGGGTGAAAAAACCATATTTTTCATAGAAAATATGGCCAATCAAACGCACCCTAATAATTGCTGTATATATGGAATTGTATAAAAAAAAAAAAAACATGATTCTTCATTCATTAAGCTGACAAATTAGAATTAATTGATCTGCAAAATGTTGCATCCTTGCTGCATTGTTCACTAATTTCCAGCACCACGACAACCATCTACACCGCTGCCCCACCATCAAGACCATCGCACGACCATCGCCGCTGTAGCACCAACACCACCTCTAGGAAAAAATAATAAATAGCCCCGGAATTTGCCAAAATTAGAATAGTACAGGTAAAACGTACAGCATGCGGGCCATTAAGGCCAAAAGTTGTTCTTTCAAAACATTCTCTCATCATCAATAACGTCAATGCAACCCTTCTCTTAAAGCTGCAACTGCACTGGTTTTACAGTTCCAAAAAAGAAGAAAAAAAATAGAAATTAGCACAAATCAAAATAGCCAAAAAAATTACGGAAAAAAAACACAAATAGAAATACGAAGAAAAAAAAATAAAATTAACCATGAAGCCTTGGCTAATCTTAAGTTTCTTGAAGAGAATCACCATCCTCAACAGGTTCAAAATTGAGAAGTAACATTTTTAAACTACATCAAGAGCATTTGATTGCACTTGTGTTTCATGGAAAATGCTCAAAATTTCATGTTTTCCATGTTTAATTCTATGGAATCCAATCAATTTACACAGTACAACTTGGTTTCGCTTCAGTTTTCTCATTTTCTGAGTAATTCCAAAACTATCTCCCCTTAAATTCTTGTTTTTCACTGAAAAAAGGTTTCCATACGAAAATAAAAATAAAAATGCATGGGACACAATTCCTTTCCATGTAAACCAATCAAACGCAATGAAGGTTCTCCGTTCTCATAGTTTCAACCAAAATCATGCAAAAATGTAAAAAACGGAGAATGTGATAAAGGGAAAACCGTCGGCAAATCAGTATCGTTTAGACTGGCCCTATCACTTTTATCTGGTAGAGTTTGGACACCCGACCCTTTGTTCAAAATAAACAGTCTAAAAATTTTACTCTTCTATGAGACATAAACAAAACTAAACTAAAACTAGGTCATTTAAAATAAAAAAAAAATGCTATGAATGTAGTTTTAACTTTTTATACATGGTGTCTATCAGACTTTGGGAAAGTATATTTGCTTCTAATCCATCGAAGGGAAAACCTTCCATCTCAGCCTTTGAAAAGCTTATTTATTCAAAAAATTTAACATATAAAAGGACAAAAATTATAAATTAAAAAAAAAAATGGGAGGCTAACAAGAAAACAAATAAGACATCACATTACGTGGGAATTTCCCTTCACAAAGACCAAGTGCGACAAAAGGCAAAACCAACAATCACGATCCAGATTATATCCCAATTTAACAGAGCAGAACCCAAGTTTTAACGAATCTTCTACACTTTAGGTTCTATCTTTAACTAAAACGAAATCAATTTCTAACAATTAGAATAAGAGAAGTAGAGAACAATAGTATCTGAACTATATTCCAAGAAAGAAAAGAATGAAGAAAGGGATTGTACTTTATCATGAAAATTGAAATACTTACATATTGCTTTGAATAAGTTTGAGACCGCGCAAAAACAGTATATGATTTAACTTTCTTTAGAAAGAAAACAAATGAAACTCACATCATAATACAACTTCATCACACCAGAAGTCTAGAACTAACATATGGTGATAGAAAAAAGTAAAAACGAAATAATTAACATCCAATTCTAGAAATCAATATCAATGACAAAGATATATAGCATATAAAGAAGTCGTAAAATGGAAGCCTTGAACTAAACAATGATGTAACCATATTACAATCTAAACAAGAAACCCATGGAAAAGAAAAAATAAAAACCGATTCAGCATATGACTATAACTCTAGAAACTGTGAATTATCACACTTGTCAAAGTGTGTGCTTATGACAACTAATGCCCACCCTAGTCCCCTAATTCTTGTTTTATCCAGTTTCCCAATCACGATTTGGTCGAAACTCTTATCGATTTTCCCGCTCTCCTGCATTTGCACCTTCACTCGCTTGAGTCACTAAATGCCTATCTAGATACCCCTATTTCACCCAGAAAAGAAAAAGAAAAAAAAAAGAATTATAGGGAAGAGGAATCAAACAGATACCAACACCCACCAAAATGCATGTAAGAAATGAATTACTATGAAAAGAAATACTCCCTAATTCTCAATAAGAGCTCCACTTTGACTTTTGCACTTTCCAAGAAACAATTTGATCCCAACATAATCAATGATCAAGAATAAAAACTTATTTACTATGGTAAGAAATGGTATGTTGATCACGCATGTTCCAAATATGAAATGAGATTCTTAATTTGAGGTGTCCCAAAAAGGAGAGTCAAACTCCTAATTTGAGATGGGGGAGTAGGCTACATAGACTGACTTACACAATATAGTATAAACAGTCACTCTCATAAATAGACAACCTATTAGAAGCATAGCAAAAGAAATGGGATTTCCAAGATTACACAAATAGTCCAAGTTCCTTTCAATCATGAAGAAAAATGGTTAATCACTCAACAATCAGCAAGTCAACAGCTGAATAAATTTCACAACCATAACACTAAATTAGAAACTAGACCATAATTTTTTTATTTGTTTGAAAAGATTCTAGCTGAGTTCAAACTCTTATGGTCCGTTTGAAAAAATGTTGGAAAAAAGGACACAATTGATTTGGTTAAATTTTATCCATCTTTTCCTTATTTTCCACAGAAAAAATTTCTTTGCCACCATCCAAAGAATTGTATTCCATGGAAAACTGAAGAATCTCTCATAAAAGTTAGTAGTGTTTTGAGTCATTTTCCAACCTTTTTATCATACACACCCTTATGATCAATAAATTAGCTCAAACTCAGATTTCGTATGAAACCCCGTATTGGAAGAAAATCTTTAGAAGGGAAAATGAATAAGTAATCTGCAAAACACTAAATATATCACCAAGAAGCCTTTTCAAACAAAATGGAACCACAGAGCCCAAGGACGTGTACAAAAATGGGAAGTCACATACCCAGTAATTGCAACGGCAGAGATTCCACGCAAATGAAAGGATATGTCAAATGAAGCTAATGACTTTGAGAATTGCTTGTTAGAGAGAGCAGGTGCTGACGATTGGTGAGACACGAAATCTGAGAAACAGATGGCGTGTCAGAGAAGGGTTTAAACTTGGAGCTGAGGCGAAATATTTCAGAGCAAATCAAACAAATGGAGCAACATTCACCGTTGACTTTGAGTGAATTGATCGAATGGACAGGATGGTGCTAGTGAGACATTTTCAAACTTCATCTTGTGAGAACAAGAATTAAATAATGAAAAAAAGTGATGTATGAAAATGGATTTTTCTTACATGTTTGAAAGTACACTACCAATGCTGACATCTTCTCCCTATAATTTCCACCACTTACACGGAAAGAAATAATCACTAGGTATTCATTTATGAATCTATAAGTTGGTTATTTGCAATTTTGCATATATGTACCATTCACATGTATGTGTACCATTCACATGTATATGCACATATATTTCCATTCACATGTATATATATATGTACCATTCACATGTATATGCACATATATTTCCATACACAAATATATCATAACAAATATCCTCTGGTCATATCCATTGTCAAACTTCTCAGAATAACAATGGCTTAAACTTTAAATCAGAGATTTTCATGTGATTGTAGAGTGAAGTTTATAGTTTGAACAACTACAAACGGAAAAAGAAATTCAAGAATATTTAGTTGTTCACCATAACGTATCTCCTATTAAAATATCATTTGAACTTTTTAAAGAGAAACATAGACTTAATCTCAATCACGTGTCATCGACTCCTCGTTATATACCAGACAGACCGAAATCATAATATAGATAAATTTATTATGGCATAATTGACAATAAGAAGAAACAAAAGCGTAATTTTCAATTTGCCATGACCTATAAGTTTTCATACTTTTTGAAGAAAATTAAAATACCATCCTGAATTAAAATCAGAGACTATTGTCTGCTTCTAATTTATATAGAAACTAGAAAGCAAGCTCTCAAACTACTGACCCACATGGGCAAATTTCAAGGAGAGCAAAAATGAGGTATGAGGACTTACCAAGAAAGTGAACACTTCCATTGCCCATATCCAAACAGATTAAATTTGATGATGCGTTGACACCATATAACTTAATCTCCTGGTGTCACTTGCATAGAGCCTCTTCACAGTAGAACAATGAGTGCTAGTTTTAACTCCAACATTTTGCATTGCCTATAACAGACAAGATTGCTTTGAGAGAGACATATTCCCTTTATATAGCCTTTGTTGTCCCCATACGTTTGTCAAAATATTGCCTCAATCTTTGAGGCAAATGGAGAACGTGATGAAACTATGCTGGAAGTTGGAACTTAGAGTAAATTATTCCTTCGGTAAAAAATTTTGAATCATATCAAGGATTGTAGGATCCTGTCCTCTTATTTGAAGTATATCCACTAGCATTGAAACAGTAGATTCATCAGGAGAGAAACCACGTCTGACCATTTTCTCCATAAGTAATAATGCCTCATAATATTGGCTTCCTTTAAGGAATCCATGTACTATAACATTGTAAGTGATGCCATTCGGAATGCAGCCACATTCCTCCATTATCACAAGCAACTCTTTTGCTTCATCAAAGAACCCTTCTCGACAAAGTCCATCTATCATTACAGTATATATGCGAACATTAGGGTGTAATCCTTTAGCTATCATCTCATTAAAGAGACAAATGCCCTCATCCATTCTCCCGTTCTTGCAATATCCATTGCATAAAATATTATAGCCAATAACGTCAGGCTCAAGGCCCATACTCACCATGGACTCAAAGATTTCTCTTGCTTTATCCATTTGGCCTCGCAAACGATATCCATCCATCAGGGTAGTGTACGTGACCAGATTAGGTACTTCACCACTCTGAATCATAACTTTTAGTACTTCCTCTGCTTCTCGTACCAGCCCTTCTTTGCAAAGTGCATCTACCAAGATACTGAAAGTATGTACATCTGGAGATACTTTTCGCTCCAGCATTTCCCTTAACAATCTGGTAACTTTTTCCCATTGACCAAAATTGCATAGGCCGTGAATCAAAGAGTTATATGTGACAACATTTGGAGAAATGCCTTTCTCAATCATTTCAGGTAATAGTCTCATAGCATCACCGACCATATTGTCCTTGCAAAGACTATCTATAATTGTACTATAGGAAGGCAGCATTTCACAAGCCTCAAAATTATATTTTCCCATGTCGCTGAGTAACTCAATGGCAGCTAAATTGTTCCCCGATTTGCAGAGCCCGTTTATCACAGTCCCATAAGTATAAACATTAGGTTCTATCAGCTTCTCTCTCATCAGCTTTTTGAACAATTTTTCAGCTTCATAATATCTACCTTGAGCGAAAAGCCCCTTTATCAGAGTGGTGAAGGTAACCTCATCGGGTAAATTACTGCGTTTGAAAATGGTGCCTACCAATGCAAAACCAAAATCGACTCCATTCAAGTGGCAGTAACAATTAATTGCGATGTTTACTGTATAATTATTCACCTCAACACCTGAAAGTCGCATTTTGTGAAAGAGATAAAGGACAGTCTGGTACTCACCCATTTTGCTAATATTCCCTAATACTTGAGTGAGATGATATGTTTTGTATTTAGACCTAGAAATGAGTATCCGATGGAATGAAAGGATAGAACGTTTGAGAAATTTGGTTAAATTTGGTTGAATTTGATTAGTGCTTAGGGGAGTTGAATAATTAGGGTTTACTTTTAATGTAGTAGAAGTATGAGAAGAAGAGTGGTGATGGAGGAAAATACTGTCACTATTACTACTACTATCAGAGAGAAGAAGAGGAGTAACTTTCCTGAATGTGAGAGCGGAGAGGTTAACAAAAGGTGAAGCAGCAGCAGAACAAGAAGCAGACATTTTTGCTTTGGATTTCAAATTCTGTAACCAAGAAAGAAAGAAAGCAAGCACAGCAGCAGCAGCTAGCAGGTATGTTGGATTTGATGTTACAGATTGAAACTGGAAAGTGGATAAGGAAGACACCCAGGGGTCTGATTATTAATCTAAAAACAAGGGGCTATTATCTTTGCGCTTCAATTTTGTCACTAACACTCCTTTTATTACAAATACTCTTCTTATATTAATTTTTAACCACTAACACCTTTCACTTAATTAAAAATTAATATAAATATTAATTAAAAATAAAATTATTTAATATTAAAAAAGAAAAAAAATCATCTATGTCTCTCACTTAATTACAGGTGAGTGGATTCACACACTCATTCCACATTAAGTGAATGTGTTGTAAGTAGTTGGCCTAATATAAGGCAATGAAATGCGGAGTGTACTAAAATATTTTTAAATTAGATTCACCTAATGACAGGTGAGTGGATTCACACACACTCATCCCACATTTGGTGAATATATTGTAAGTAACTCGCCTAATAACACACACTCGCCTTATTTGAGGAGAGTTGTAACTAGATTATTCTCCTTATATAAAGTGAGTCAAGTCTGGACAGAACCCGTTTTATACTCTATTTTGGGGATTACATTTTTGTTTCAATTTGAATATTGTAGAATAATGTATGAAAACTAATATACACATTAATACACTAATAATAACAATTATAATACATCTTTGGCTTCATTTTGGAATAAAATTTCACCACCAACTTTTTTTTGAATTTCTTCTTTCTCTACCATCTCATGAACAATGTTTCTTATTTATCATAATCCAAACTTCAAACTTCCCACCAATAATATTTGTGCTTCGATTTGGTTGTAATTTCTTGATTTTGAGAGTTCAAATGATAAAGAAGTGAGTATCTTCTCTCTCTATTGTTTTACTTGAAGCAATAGAATTTGATTGTGAATGGGGAGAAAAATGGACAATATAGGTTTAATTATTTGGGTTAATGTTAGATTAGTTTATTACAAAATAAATAAATAGATAGGTTAATGTTTTAACCATTGGGTAAATAAGTTAAGTGGTGGTCAAGTTAGAAGGTGTTTGTGACAAAAAAAGTGGGGGTGTTGAAATGTGTTTTTTATCAAATTTTAGGTAGTGGTGTTAGTGACAAAATTGGGAAGGGTGTGTAAATAATAGCCCCCAAAAACAATCCCCTCTCCTTCCCCCTCTCTCTACACCTCACAAATTTCATTTTTAATTTTTTTCTTTCAACTTAATTTTTCATAAATAAATTAATCATTTACGACTCAATTAAATGTAATACTATTGTTGTCCTATATGTTTACAACTACCAGTGGCATGATCTCACTCACACCTCTACGAGAAAAATATTATTCAAAAGGATAATTATTATGTCAAGGTTCTAAAGAGTATAGACCGTTAAATGACAATCAATAATTTTTTTGAGTTAAGACCCCGTGGTAAGCAACCAGCCAACCTAGAGTTTTGAGAGCCCTTAGGTGAATTTTTGGTTTGGGGACGTTTTGTATTTTTGTTTATTTTTCCTTTTCTAGTATTTTGAAATATATTTTCTAGTGGACATTTGTATAAAATAATAAATGAACAATAGAAGTTGGTTGACTAAAGCATTGACAACATAATCATGAATATATACAGTGGCCATGGTTCAATGTCGCCGTTTCAGAGGCCAACTCGGCCACTTAATTTTCAACTCGAATTTCAGTATCTGTTTTTGTTTCGATTTCGGCGATACGGACTGATTCATTATTTCAAAGGCCCAAAAAATCACAAAAAAAATATGAAAAAATTCTAAAGTATAATATTAATAAGATAGACCAATTAGATAAGCATAATAACATTATCTAGAACAAATTACATAGCCTACATCGAAATACCAACATTTTTCACACTTGGTAATATAATATTACATCATAATTCAATAAATATATAGTAATACAATCTTATAAAGTACAAATATCTTAAATATAAGTTCAATTAGACCTAGAATAATGATATAGATTATAATTATCATCATTACTCCAGGACCTTGGCGATGAAGAATGAGGATATAAAGGATATTGAGAATTGACACTTGTAGGGTAAGGATAAGAAGAATGGCTAGATGACCCATAATCAGGAAAATTTGGTTGGCTATGATGATGATAGTACCTAAATCCCCAATATTCGCTGCTACTTAAAGATCCATCATGATACGTTCCACGATCACTCTCATAATAATCACCACGAGTAGCAATACTATTATTTGATCCTAAACTACTAGCATAATTTTATGCAAAACCTCTGTAACCAATGCTAAAACCATAACTATATATTCTTCCTCCGGAGATGCTTTGTCTACAACTATCATAATTATAGTTGTATACATGTCCACCGTAATGGTGTTGGCCTAAGTTTAAGCTATGCAGTTGATCATCGATGCGCCGATAACTTTGTGAATGAGGATCATAGCCACTATAATACTCATCATAATTAGGGAACTTAGTTAGATCTCACTTATTCCAGGTCAATATCTGTGGTATGTGTCTTGTGTGACATAATAATTATCATCTCCACGCCATGGCATACTACCATCATGTTGCCTATCAGTATTTGGATTGTAAGCACCGCCTCTACTACCACTATTAGTACCTCGTATAGCACCACTACCTAGCCCACCTCTACCATCATTATTATCATCATCATCATCATCCCCTCCGTCATTATCGTCGTCACTTAAGAAAAAAGTAGGTCTTTGCGGTTGCTTACGACGGAGACTACCCTCCATCTATTCCTCGCTCTTTTGAATACCTTCATCCAACTATGCCAAATAATCAGATTCTAAGACCCTGCCTCATTCTCCCTTACCAACTCATCCAATATATCACCATCATCAAATATATTGTTCAGGTCGACCAGGTTATAATAATCATCTACATCACTCATGTACGTCAAATTTCTAACTTTAAGGCGCATATTGTAGTGCACGTACACTAGTTTATGCAACTTTGTCATTGTTGACCGATTACGAAGTTTTGTATAGATTATTGACCACGCGTTCCAATTTCTTTCATAACCAGAAGATGAACATGTTTAACTTAGGATTATTATTGCAATGCGCCTGAGGTTAGGGGTCAATTCACTATAGTTATACCACCACTCCGCTACATAAAAATAAGTATAAGGAAAAAAAATATATTAATATTACTATTATCACATTGCATATGCTTTTAATATTATGTTTAATTTAAAAAGATAATTTAGATAGTAATACCGGGAAGAGAACTTTTGACTACTTTTTTTGTAAGAACTGAACCAAACTCTCCATTATGGTTAACAAATTGCCTGATCTCATTCATTGCTTGCACTTGTTTTTTTAAGTCAAGTTCTAATCTTTTAATAGCCTCTTTTATTCATATTCTTACTTTTTCATCATTTGAAATATTGCCTTCATATTGAAACATTGGATTCAAAAAATATGTTGCGATAAGATAAAATAAGTATATGTTATTAATTATAAATTTCATTGAACATATAAAAGTATTTAAACTTAAAAATGGAAGTACCGCCTAAATGTAAATGTGCATGTAATTGATGATCCTATCTATCATCAATCACACTCCGTTACTTTTTCCAATTGCTAACGTTGTCTTTTATGCTAAATTTAACCATAACCATTCTTTGGTATATAACAGTAAGTGTAGGCTTTTTATCTTGATCAACCACCTTCAAAAGCAGCACTAATGGTTCCATGACCAACATAACTTTAGCTGCTCGTTGCCAAAATTGATTGGTTAAAATTAAATCAGAGACCTCTGACACTACCCCTCTTCGGTTCTTTTCTCGATTGAATTCAACCCATTCATTTATTGTGCACATTCACTTTAATTAATTTTCATGCCGTATAAGACTTTCAAGGGCAATATATTCAGCTGCGAATCTTGTAATGCCCGGTCTTAAGAATTCTCTATCATTGGTATACTACTTCATTAGATTCACAATTTTTTGACTATTATAAATGAAAGACATGATCAACTTAGCATCATTCAATGTAGATTTAATGAACTTCATGTTGTCTATGTCTTCAAGCATTAAATCTAAACAATGAGCAGTACAGGGAGACCAAAATAAGTGCTTTCTCCTGTCCATTAATAACTTGCCAGCTGCCTTAAAGATGGGCTCGTTGTCAGTTACGACTTGTACGACATTGCTCTCCTCAACTTCTTCCAACATTCTATCCATAAGTGAAAAGATATAATTAGCATATTGATTTTATTTGTTGTGTCTATTGAGCTGTGGTATATCATGTTTCGGTCTGAATAAATCATAAAGTTAATTATTGGCTTCTTTGCTCTTGAACTCTATCTATCACACATAATAGTGCAACCATATTCTGGCCATTTTGCCTTAAGAGTGTTGATATAAGCCTCAGTCTCCCATACCTCCACATCCAAGTACACACCGCCAATTTGATAACCGGAAGGACCTTTAATCCCGGGGCCAACCTCAACAATTATATCAATCATTGTTTGATAATAAGGTCCATTATCAGTTGCATTGAATGGAATTGCATTGAAGTGATAAAATTTGCTTATGGCCTTCCTTATTTTCTTTACGCCATCAGCTAAGAACATTCCCTTTAGCGTTTTCTAATAAGCTTTCTTAGGCCTGAACATCTGTGAATCAATTCCAATTGACGGCGTATTGATTCATTTCTTAACTGACCAAGCTCTCGACATTTATGGCCGCTTAGTCCCAGAAATAGATGGTCGTGATCCTAAAACAGAATGTCTCCGTTCCTCTTCTACTAGGTGCGCCATCTGCCTACTTTCTTTAATTGTTTTTTTTGGATGTGATCTTTCAAAATAATTCATTCCTTCTGTATCTTCCTCGTCACCATCATCCCCACTGGCATTTATATTATAAAAATCTTCATCAAGCAAATCAGCTTTTAGTTTTTCTTTTTTCCTTTTTTTCTAAAGCTCTTTGTTTTAAAGCTTCAGTTAGAAGCTCTCTGATCATACTTGTTACTTCTTCAGGTGCACAGGACATGCTTCAACATTCCCTGGTATACATATATGCTATATGTTCCTTGAATCTGGTGATACCACCAAAAATAATTTTCTGATAATAATTGTACACCACTTTTCTTTTATCCCCTTTAATAAGTTCTTTTCCATGTTTTCAACCTAATTCAGTTTTTGGAACCATTCTATAAAAGAACAAGCAATTTATTATTACTATTTTTTTAAAAAAATTCCTATGATTCCAAATCCAACCTCGTTCCTAACATGTCGTATGAAATTTTAAATATTTTAATATCTATATATAAATAAATATCTATATATAAATATATTTTTTTATTTTTGTATTTAGATTCGTATATAATGTAGAGAACATTTACATTGAAAAAAAAATAGCAAGAACATAAAGTGTTTTATCATATTAATCATCGTATATATAGTTAATATAACAATATTTGATGAATCATTGTCCCTAAATACAACAAGAATTTGTAAAATTAGAGAGGTATCTACCATCACTTATGGACATATAATGGAAAGTACCTACCATTCCGCTCATCTATATATATATATATGTTATTTTTGTATTTATATTTATTTATATTGTATATAACAAAAAGAAGAAAAAGAAGGAAAGAAAGACATACCTGGAGATGAACTAATGAAGAGATTGTGAATTTGTGTATGTCTTTTGAGTCTACTTTCAAGAAGGAATCTCATGACTTTAGTAACTTTTTTCTTTAACATGCCTGCAGCTTTATTTCTTTTCCTCTGCCTCCTCTAGTCCTCTTTCTTTTGTCTACTATTAACAGGACTGCAGGTATATTATTTTTTCAACATGCCTGTAGGCTGCAACTTTATTTCTTTTCTTCCTTTTTTTTCCTCTTATCTTTCTTCTTTCTTTTCTTCCTTCTTCTAGTCTTCTATTTTTTAGTTGGACCAACAAAGATTAAGCTAATTTAATGAAGCAAAAATTAACAAATTACTTTAGAATAATTGAACAAATCAACAGTTTTTTTTTCAATAGTTGCAAATTTAACTAAGCAAGGATTAACAAATTACTTTAAAACAAATCATCATTTTATTTTATTTTTCAATAGTTGCCAATTTACACTCAAAGTCTCAAAAGTCTAACATGCTGCAGCTTTTGTTTGTTTGTTTGTTTTTGTATTTTTGTAACTTTAGTCACTTTATTCAATTATTCAGTTATTCAATCATGTCACTTTAATCACCTTTTTGCTTCTTTTTTTTAGCAATATAGAGTGAAATATCGGCGACTCACTATGATTTAAATAAAATATCGGTGATATTTTGAAATACCGCAAATTTAATCATATCAGGTCATAATAGCGATCCGGCACCCTCTATTCTAACTCGGTAACGGAGATATCGAATCGGTACTGGCCTATACTTTGAACCATGATAGTGGCCAAATAACTGCGACTTGATCTTTAATAATATAACTACAAAAGTTTGATAATAATAAATAATTTATTTTAGAACTCATCGTAATTAATCCACAATTTGAATAATTAAAAGTTACAATATCAAATTAGATTAATGGCAAAAAAAATAATAATAGAAAAATCAAAAGTTAACTAATTAACATAAAATTGTATATTGATATGATATGTAAAGATAAAATAAACCTTAATACTTGAAGATTGCAAAGTATCGTAAAGTATATTAGAGCGGCCGGCAAAGTGCGGTCGTAGATTATCACCATAAACTATACTCACTAAAAGATAAAGATCAAGAGGGAAAGTGAGAGTTTGAAAGTATCGTGCGTAAAATACGAATGGGATGCTAGTAAAAGCACCCTTAAATTTTAGTTTTAACAGCCATAAACACTTAAATTAGCTTTTAATTTTGAAAGTGCAAACTAATTATTCTCTGGTTATAAATATGGTGGCATAATACAAATCCTAAAAAACTAAGTGAGATCTAATTCACACACTCTTTAATGAACTAAAAAAATTATTCTCTCGTTATAACTATTCTTAGAAAGCAAAAGCTATCAACATGTATCTTCTGATTGGGAACACAAATAATCTTGTTGATTTTAATTTCTTATTCATATCCAATCACAAATATAAATTATAAAAAGAAACTAGAATGTTGAAACTATCAGATATAAATGAAATTGGGAATGTATATTTATAGTGAAGTCATATAGATTTTATTTTATATTTCTTTTTCTTAATTAATGAGAATTATGAACATGTTTTTTATTCAAAAAACAAAAAAAAAACTTAATGGAAAAATGGGTGAAGGAGTATACTATTGTAGAGAAAGAATATGCATAGAGATAATAAGAAGATGTGAAAGTGACGGAGAAAGCAGGAGATTTTTTCATAGAGTTGTTGTAACAGAGAACTCTTTTTTTTATTTTTTTTTGTTAAGGTGCTCAAATAATTATGGTGTTCTTTCAAAATAAAAAAAATTATTTTAATTGCTTAAAGAATGGGCGTTAAAACAAGAAATTAATGGTGCTTTTACCCATACCTGATACAAATAGGCGCACTAAAGCCTAAAGATATGAAGACTTATTTTTTAAAAAAGAAATAATTAAACCTCATTAAAAGGATTGAAATGCCAAGCTGAGTCTATTTTAATTGAAGAAATTAACTAAATCTCATTAAAAGGGTTTTTTTAATTGAAAGGCCAAGCTTAAGTCTATTTTAATTGAAAGACTGGTTAAAGTTACCTAGGGTTACTTTAAAAAATGAAGAGCTACCCAAGTCTTGAACTTAAGGCTGCATATTGAAGGTCATACACCATCAACCACCGAAGTAAGAACCATCGCATGTATTACAATTCAAACTGTTTTATTCACTATTAACATATATATATATATATAAGGGCTCGAAAAATTCGAGGGACCTAGGCAATGGTCTAAGCCACCTATGCCTAGGGCCGGCCATGTCAGATCCGTGTATCCTCAGATTTACACAAATCTTTTACCATGGTTGAAGGTACACTAGATTCCTAGAAACATAGTGGTGTTCATCATACTTAGCCAAAAGGAACCAAGTATAATTGGAAAAATGATCCAAAGCTTAACTTAGTTCCTTAGGACCGAGTGACGTGTGCTTTACTCATTTTCCTTGGGCCAAGTATGATGAACAACACTCAGTTTATACAAACCGATAAACATTCTTCGTGCCCTGTTTCTGTTTTTTTTTTCTTTTCTTTTTTTGCGTTTATTTGTATCCAATGATTAAGGAATGAAATGAAACATAAAGAAGTAATATAAATATAAGTATTCTACTTCTTTTGAGGAAGGATGTTGATTTGTATGGCGGTAGCAGCAATAGCGATAATGGCAATAGTAGCAACAGCGGTGGTGGTGGAGACAGATGATGATTTAGATGGATAATGATGATGATGATGATGACGACGACGAAAAAAAATTTAATTAGTGGGGTTAATAGTTAATTTTGGTTTAAATGATTTGGAGTTATTAATTATCATTAATTTGAGTTTAATATTTTAACCATTAATTAAAAAAAAAGTGTTGTGTGTCAATAGATTAATCATCTTTTTTTAGAGGGAGTATCAGAGAGTAAAATAGTGTGCGTCAAATATCACCCCCTATATTTAAGCACGTAAATTATTCTACGATTATTACTTTGACTCTTTTATCCAATTTTTCTATTAGGTTGGACTAATTCAACTACAAAAATATTATTTTTCAATTAAAAAAAATCATATCATCAACTCCACCAATTTTAAACTCTTCCAGCACACTACTAATGCCATCTTCTTCCACATTAGCAAACCCACCATTTTTCAAATCTTAAAACCCACTTTCTCTCTCTACATATATACATATAGTGGCGAAGGTAAGATTTGGACTGGGGGAGACAAAGTTAATACTGTATATATATATTAGTAATAAATATTTTAACACAAACACAATCGCAGAAGTCTTTCATACAATCCAATATAAACATTGATTACAATTATAAATTATAATAACATATTACGAGATTTTACTATTGAAAATATGGCAAGACAACTTTATTTTTAATCTTGTTAAAAATGCCTTGTTTAATCTATGTCTGCAATCAAAATTGGGGATAAAGATTTGATGGTATTAAATCCAAGATTGAACAACCAACCACGAGATAAATACAACATTAAAAATCAAACAACTATCAAACAAGAAATAGTGTACAAAATAAACAAAAACTTACAAGAACAAAGAAAACTACTATTAAACTATGACCAACTAAAATTAAGCTAAATCTATCAAACAACCAACAAACAAGAAGTAAAGTAAGGCATTAAAAGCCTAAATTAGACAACCAACAAACCAAATAGAGCATCAATTCATCAAACAAAAAATTAGGACTAAACTTACAGAATTAAGGCAAGACAAATACATATAGGTAATTTTTTTCTAAAAAAAAAAGGGTTCAATTGACCCCCTTTTGTCCCTTAGTGGCTCGACCATTGTATACGAGCACATACTTTCAAAATCTATACTTAAAACTTCATTTAATTTCTATTAGTTACAGGTTTTTTTTCTCTTTGGATATATTTTCTTTCTTTCTCTATTTTGTGTGTATATATACAGTGGCAGATCCAGGATTATGAGGCCAAGGGGGCTAAGTGTAAAAGTTCCAAAAAATTTCTACAAAGAAAGTAATGTTAAAAAGATAGAAATATAGTACTTCCATTCATAATTCATAACAAAACCAATAATACAAGTTACAATTGTCCACGACGAGTTTTCATATTCTGAAAACATTGCATTATAATTTCGTTATCAATACAAGCAAAAACATCTTTCTTAATGTAAACAATCAAGCTATCATTCAACCATTGATCTCCCATTCTATTGCGAATTGGGTTTTTAATAATATTCATGGCGGAAAATGCCCTCTCCATTGAAGCAGTTGCAATTGGTAAAACCAAAGCCAATGTAAGAAGCAAATAAACATAAGAAAATATTTCATGCATTCCTTTCTCCACCATTTTTTCTGCAAGACTACTAATCCCTTCCAATTGAGAAAAATCACTACTCAAACGCATATGATGAACATAAACACCAAGTTGATCTTCAAGCATCAATAAGTCTCTATTTGAAAAATCATAAAGATAAAATTGAGCAAGACGAACTAGCTTTTGTTTGTCAAAAGTTACAAAGTTATTTTTCGGACTCAAGCATGCCAAACAAATAAGTAACTCAGTACTTACCTCATTGAAGCGATCATTTAATTCCATAATTTGCCCATAAATTACATAAATAAAGATCTCTACACGATAACGATGATAATTTGTCTTCATTGGAGCATTACGCCTTGATCTCCCTAGAATTACATATTCCTTTTCCATGGTAGGAACTGTAATATCGTGTTTGTAATAAAACGAAGATGCTTACTCAACCAATTCTTCAAACTCACTACCCCTCATCAACTGCAGGTTTTTCTTGCATGTTTTCACTAAACTCATTGCACTCATAATGTCTTGATATTTCTTTTGCAATGCTAAATGCAAAGTATTTGTTATTCCCAATATAGCGTTCATTAAAAATAAGTGAAATACAAACTCAAAATATTGTATTTCTCTCCATAACTTATAGGCTTCACCCGAACTACCATTAGGATTATCATTAACAATCATTTGAAGCACATTCACCATAGATGGAAACATATAAATAATACTAATCAACGTATAATAATGTGAGTTCCATCATGCATCGCCGGCATGTTTGAGACTAGTTTCTTGATTTAAGCCCCGCCCGTTATAAGACAATAGTTTTCAAAAGCTCTCACAAGCTCTTCTTGGCATTGTACTCTAATTGCATTGCGACGCTTACAAGATGCTCCAACAATATTAACTATTGTGAAAAAAGAGTTAACATCAATGTTTTTCTTTACTACTGCAACAAGAGCTAGTTGAAGTTGATAAGCAAAGCAATGAATATAAAATACACAAGGTTGTTCTCTCAAAATCTTTGTCTTAAGGCCATTGAACTCACTCTCATATTACTAGCTCCATCATAACCTTGTCCTCGTAGCTTGGAAAAGATCAAATTCGCGGAAGAAAAGAATTCATCAATGGATTCCTTTAGTGCATTTGAAGTAGTGTCGGTTACATGTTGAACCTCCACAAACCTTTCGATTATTTGTCCTTTGTCGTTCACATAACGTAGCACCAAATCCATTTACTCCTTTATTGAAACATCACGTGCTTTATCCACAATTATTGAAAAAATATATATCTTTTACATCACTTAAGATAAGACCAATGGTTTCTTTAACACAAGAATTGATAAGATCTTTTTGAATTAAATGAGCTATTAACTTTAAATTTCTCGGAGCATTCTCCAACACAACGGCCTTAACCTTTTCATCATGATCCGCAAGAAATTGTAAGAGCTCTAAATAATTCCCTTTATTACTTGATTGTGCACTTTCATCATGACCACGAAAAGAAAGACCTTGTTGCAACAAATACCTAGTGCACTTAATTGATGCATTCAAGCAAGTGCAATAAGCCGTGCGAGCTTGGCTTGTTTGCTTGATCACAACTGTTTTAATGTGTGTAGTTTGATGCATCAAATTGTAAGCAACTTCTCTAACTTGGTTGTGAACACTACTAACCGGTACAACATGAAGGTTAAATCTTTTTTTCTCCTTCTTTCAATTATTGATCACCACCCACTTGATCAAAATTAAATTTGAAGAAATAACAATGAAGACAAAATGCAACATCTTTAGTAATATTATATTCCAACCAATCATACTCATCAAACCATTGAGCAATGACACGTCTATTAATTCCTAATTGATTTGTTTGTGGGAATTTATAACTTCTTGGTTGACAAGGTCCCTTTTATAGATATGCTCTTCGGATCTCATCGCGAATATTAGGATTATAATCCGCCATTCGAGTTCTTAGTTCAGGGTCTTCCTGAAGATTAGCTAATATCTCATCTACTTCAATTGGTCTTAAATTTGAATTACCCGGATTAGACGAAGAAGGACTACCCATAGATAACTTTCTTTTAAAGAATCGTTCCATAAATCTACAAATCAATTAATGCAATCAATCATTAATCATTCCATAATTTTTTAAAAATAATATTATACTTTAGTAAAAAAATAAATTATTTTGTCAATGTGAGTAACCAATTATAATTCTTTTAGTATTTTTTCTATTTCATTTTAATTTTAATATAATTAATTAATGGTTAATAATATAACTAACAGAATATTAAAGTAAACTCTAATTAGTATTTTTTTCTATTTATGATATAACTATTTTTTAAGGTTAAGGTGACTATAATTAAAGTAAACTATAAAACGCTAAAGTTTAATAGAATAATACCAGGCGAAAGGTGGTGGTGGGATGCCGGAGGCGGAGCGGAGCTGCGGTCCTGCGGAGCTAGTGAAGAGGAAAAAATGAAACTAAGAAGAAGAAGAAAAAATAGGAGGAGGTGGAAGATTGAGCTGTTGGGAGAGATTAAATGGAGATGAGAGATTGAGGTCTGAGGACGATGTCGACTGTCGAGGGAGGCGGAAGAGATTTGTGAGATGTTGGGAGATGACAACATTAATGCATCGTTCTATTTTTTTTTTGGGTGAAATAGGGAAATGGTTACCAGCTGTGCCAGTTGTGGTCTGTTTTTCAGTTTGACCAATTTTATTTTATTTTTCCAAGGGTCAGCTGGCCCCTTTTGTCCCTCAGTCGGTCCACCACTGTGTATATACTCACATATGTGGGTAAGATGATCGAAGATAATGATGATAATGGATATTAATGAGAAGAAGGAAGAAGAATGACACTAATTACCACATTTTCTCTCTCTAGTTTCCCTCTTTATACTTTTTCTCCCTATATTAATGTGGGAAATTCTTTAATTTTAGCTTTGAGAATGGAGGTGCAATTGAGGAATTTAGATCAAAATTCGGAAAATAGGAGATGGGTTTTGGAGAATTGAAGCAGGAGAAAATAGAGATGTGTAAGAATAAGAGCAAGGGGAAAGAGAAAGTGAATAAGAATGAGACGAATAAAGAAAATATTTTATGTGTTTATATTTTTTTATTTAATTCTCTCTCTCTATTTTATGTGTATACAAGTATATATGTAACCCCAGCAATGCACGTGTATGTTATAATTTTATTTTTTTATATTTTGATGGATATATTTATATGTCATTATATGCATATATGTGCATACTAAAATTAAATGTTTTTAGCAAAGAAAAACCGTCACTAAAGTCCAATCCATACGGACTTGTCCATATGAAAAATTTTATATTTACATATACCTTTATCCAATATACAAATATGTGCATTTATAATTCTATTGTATGTAATGAAAATAAGCTAATAAGAAAAGAGAAAAAAAATAGTATATAAAGTTATTTAGGCCCAAAAAAAACCCAAAGAATCCGGTGAATTAAATTTTAAACATGTACTTGTTAGTGGTCGCTAAACAAATGAAAAGCTCAAATTGGATTAGTGGTAAAAAGAATATCATTCTTTTGGTGGTAAATTGCAAATTTAAAAGAAAAGTATTCTATCAAATAAAGAAAAATAATATGAGAATTAGAATTATGTAAACTAACAAAAAGACTAATCTTCTTATTTGATTACATCAAAGAAGGTTTTTGCTAGAGCGTACAATCATAAATTTCTTACAAATGTTGGGGGTGAGACGTTCTTCTTCTTTGTACGTCTTCTATCTATAATCTAAAGTTTCCAAAATCACATGCATATATATATATTGGAAGAGAATATGAACAGTGCGGAAAGTTAAGGAAATGAAGAGTTTTTAAAAACCTCTAGATCATCAATTAAGGTAAATAATGTTATAAGAATAAACATTAACTACTATTAATATGAGGGTGCTAATGTTGCTTATACCGAAATGATTGAAAGATGAAAAACCATTACTTTTTAATTTGGTTAAAAAATGCATTAATTAAGGGAGATGTATTTGAATTAATTATGGGATGATAAAAGAAAAAGAGGAAGGGAAACAAAGAAGAATGAGTGAGTATTAATTAATATTAATAAAGAATTGAGACATATTAAGATTAATATATATGATGAAGAAATTCGCTGGTTCCAAATTAACCTTATTAACGACATTAATTATAGAATTAATTATGGTATTAATGGAGGCACTTTTTTGTATTACATATATAGTATAGACATATATTTATTGAAAATTAATAACATTTTAATCTTTAATTCCATTCAATTTAATAAAAAAATTAGACGGGGAGCCAAAGTGAAATTCGGGCTCAATAATTTAAGCACTTAAATGGACCGTTTTAATGTTTAAAGATCAAAATAAACATGGGCGAATAATTTAGATGCCATTAAAATAGATTACTTGTATCTATTCTATTATGTATATATACTCGTATACTTTGTCGTAATTTTGATCAAAGTGCTGCCTTTCTTGTCCGCCTCAAAACGTTCAACCGATGAATGAGCTTTTTTAAAGATGACTTGATTGATCAGATTGATTATTTAAGTTGTTAAATCTAACAATACTTTATAAAAAATATTGTGAGTGACATTATTGTCAAAATAATGTATAATATTAAAAATATAAAATACAACTTTTCAAAATAATTTGATACTCTGGTAAAAGAAAATTTCTTCAATATCGGTACCTAATGTTATAATAATGTTAAAATGATTTCTTAATCAAAATTAAAGTGTGATTATCAATTTAGTGACTGGGTTAGACTAGTGGTATGGCGCCTATCCGGATATGAAAGGTCCCGAGTTTGCGTTTTTATTTGTAGTGGTATGGCGCCTATCCGAATATGTAATATGTGATTTTTAAATAATATGATAATAAGCATATTAACATTGATAATATAAAACTCACTTGTGTGTCACTCTCCAGAGCAGCCTTCGCTGGAAGGGTTAGTTGTATATTTAAATTTCAATATTAATATATTTAAGTAATATATATATATATATATATTTGAGATGGACTAATTAAATTTATAATTACTATAATTCTGGTCAATCAGCATGCTAAGAAAATTAGAATATCATTTATAGTTGTGTTTCTCATAATTACTTATGTTGTTAATTGTTTTATTTAGTATGTCATAAATTTGAAAGTTTTCATGATGATAAAAGTTCATTCGCATTATAATCACTATAATAAAGTATTTTTATATAGCATCGAAAAATGTGACCATTATTGATCTTGGTTTTGAAATCTAATTCATATTTCTAAAAAATAACTAACATGGATGTACTCATACCCGTGTAATATTTTTTCTATTGTTTATTAAGATGGCTGACCTAACTTAACCCGAATTTGACATTTTGGACTCACAATGACTTGAGTACCGTCTGTGGGTTTCTGATGTAGAAACCTCTTTTATGGCTAAAGAATAATCTGCCACACTTGCTGACCCCAAAGACTCCACAGACAACGGACCGTCTGACAAGGTGAAAGCAAATGATTTAATGTTTCTAAAAAAACATATTGATCCCAGCTTCAGTTGAAGGCACCTAAAGAACTATGGGATACCCTTAAAGGACGTTTTGGAAACATTCATGATACTTTGCTCCCAGAATTGACCGTTCAATGGAACGAAATCAACTTGCTTGACTATAAAAGGGTTAACAACTTCAATAAGGACATGTTGTACCAAAAGGCACGTCTTAACTTCTGTGGAAAGGATCTCACAAAAGATGATATGATTTAGAAGAACCTTTCCACTTTTTCTACTTTAGTACTTATACTAGCGAGCCAATATAGGCTCGAATATGATAACAAAAGAATCTCAACATTCAATAAGCTGATCAATTTACTACAAGTTACTGAAAGGCATAATGAGGTTCTTTTGAATAATAATGCTAGGCACATCGGGACAAAGAAAATTCCTAAGGCTAACTATGGTAAGATGGATATTGGAAAGAACCCTAATGCAAAGGGGGTTGGACATGCTAATCTTTACCCACGTGGTAATAATGCACAACGTGGAAAGGGATGTGGGAGTCGTGGTGCGGGTCGTGGAGGCTCTTTTAAAATATGGAGAAGAAATGGTGCTATTAGACCTAGTGGTCAGGGAAACAAGATGAAAAATGCATCTAAGAAGCCCTTGATCAAAAAGGAAAGAGTTGGGGATGAGCCATGTTACAGGTGTGGAGTTGCTGAGCAGTACAAGAACTGCCATGCAAGCATTAAATTAGCTGCGAGTTACAAGAGATATCGATAGTCTAAAGAACAAGAATATTATTTTATGAATGAAGAAGATAATGACGGTGATGTCAACTTCACAATCGCAAACTTTAGTGGCAAGAAGGACTTTGCTCAGTCAATGGATGCACTTGATTTTGACTGATCTACTTTATTCATTTTATTTTTTAGAAATAGTTGAATAGACATATTGCCTAATTTTTAATTAGACTATGCTTTTGTCTTAAAGTTTATGATTGATTGGATGGATTAGATTTCAGAACATGATATTTGATTGATTATCGTTGGTTTTATTAATTAAATTTCGGACTTTATTTTGATGTATTTGTTATGTTTGATTTTTTTTATCTACACGGTTCGGATTTTATACTCAATTTCATTATTGTAGGAATGACTCGAGGAGAACGTGAATGTTTAGTTGATAGTGGAACCACCCACACTAGTTTAAGGAATAGGCAATTATTTGTTAAATTAATAACCCATAATTCCTCTATGACTACAATGATCGGATCATCGCAAGTAATAAAAGGGCGAGGTACTGCCAAATTTTTGTTGTCTAACGGCACATTATTTAAAGTCAAAGACGCTCTGTATACACCAAGAGCTACTCAAACCTTACTGAGTTTCAAAGATATTTGTGATAACGGTTTTCATGTAGAAACTCATTGTGATAATGGAATATAATACCTTTATATAACCTCTAATGAATGTGGAAGGAAACGCATTTTAAAGAAACTAATGAGTCGATCTAGTGGACTGTACCTCACTACTATTCGGATTATTAAATTGTATGTTATCACCAATAACGAAATATGGGACACTGACTCATACATGCTTTGGTACGACCACCTAGGACATCTTAGTCGTGACATAATGATCTGTATTTTAAAGAACTCATACGAACATCCCTTCTTTTGAGTAAAAAATAAAATGGGACAAAAATCCATCACATTGCAAGGTGTGGATTCCAATACTACTAAAAAACAGAACTTACCTTTTGAAGTACCAGAAACACTAAGCCCTTCCCATTATGCCTCTTTGACCATGTCAAAAGCACATCACTCATTTTGCAAAGCCTACTGTTTAGCAAAAACAGGATCGAGACCTCTTATGCTAAAGATACAAAAGAAAATATCCCATTCTTACAAAGGATACAAGGAGATATATGTGGACCTATCCATCCAGAATCTGGACCATTCAAGTACTTTATGGTTCTGATGGATGCGTCGACACGCTGGTCACACGTCGAATTATTGTCCACAAGAAATGCTGCATTTGCAAAACTCCTAGTACATATTATATGTTTAAGGGCTCACCACCCTGATCATCCTACCAAGTCTATAAGGCTTGACAGTGCTGGATAGTTTACATCAAAAGCATTTGATGATTATTGCATGTCTATTAGGATCGATGTAGAGAATCTTATTTGCCATGTGCATACACAAAATAGTCTCGCAGAAGCCACCATTAAAAGATTATAGATGGTGGCCAGGGCACTGGTTATGCACACCAACTTGCCTATATCTGCCTGAGGTTATGCAATATTACACGCATCTTTACTTATTCTTTTCAGACCCACTACTAACCAACCATTTTCTGCATACCAGTTGGTAACTGATATGAGCCTGACGTTTCATACTTACACATATTTGGTTCAATAGTATATGTGTCAATTGCGCCCCCACAGCGCAATAAAATGGGTCCCCAGAGACGATTAGGTAGTTATGTTGAATATGAATCCTCAACAATTATCTGCTATTTGGAACCCATGACAGGCAATCTCTTTACTACTAGATTTGCGGATTGTCACTTTAATGAGACAGTCTTCCCGTCGTTAGAGGGAGATAGGAAAAAGGATTTTCCAATGAAACGACAGGAATTGTCGTGGTTTATTCCCACCCTGTCTCATTTTGATCCCCGCATTTCACAATATGAAAGTGAAATGAAAAGAATAATCGATCTTTAGAACGTAGCAAATTCGATGCATGATTCATTTACTGATATCGCAAAAGTGACGAGATCATATATACCAGCTGCAAATGTGCCTTCAAGGTTAGAAGTCCCCAACAAAGGGCACGGTATTATAGACAGAAATACTGCAACCACACTTAGTGGAGGTGTGATTAAGCCCGTAGCTCCCTAAAGGAAGATGGGGGAGGCCACTTAGTTCGACTGACACTCACCCAAGGAAGAAAATGGAGAGTAATGCATAAACCGACCCATTAATCATCAATGAAAAGAACCTCTCTCATGAGATTAACTTTGATTATAATTATGTTTATGAATCAATACTAGACGACGCTCCGATGTTTTAAATGATTCCTGAGAATAAAGAAATCTCAATAAATTATGAGAGGGCATATGAATTGATGGAAATATCTTCCATATATATTGATGATATATTTGCATACACTATTGCTCAAGAAATCATAGAGCATGATGATTGATGGAAACTAAGTTCCAGAATCGTTTTATTGCGTATAGACCGAACAAAAATTTTATGTAAAACCCTAGTGTGGAATCGGATTTTACCTTCGAGATCTCTCTGGTTTGATCTCGTCTCAGCACGAACAGGGGTTGGTGGAGACAAATCGAGAACACGGGCTCGATAGAACCTCAAGATCTTCTATCGTATTCCTTTCGCCGTGCAATCTTGTACCGAGTGTGGGCTGCGGTATCACCAAGATCTCCTCCTCTACTCTCTACGGCACAAACCCTAAATTCGTGAGAATTATATGTATCTCGAGAAGAGGCAAGGCTGGCATATATAAAAGGCTACGATAGGGACCCTAAGGAGAAATAAGTGTTTGGGCTTACTATGGAAAACTGGAATCCTAATTCGATTAAGAATTGATTACTTCCATAAATTATAATTCTCACCACTAAAGAATTATAATTGCACTCCCGTCCTTATCTCAAAATTATATTTCGAGCTCCTTATTATTAAATACTTATTATTCTCCCCACGTTAAGATTACAGATAACCGTCATTTAAATTAAATTACTGACAATTATATTTAAATGACTTCTTAATCCTTGAGCCTACCACTTAACTTATTTGACATGTCGGATTAACATAATCCACCTGCAGGGTTTGACATGATCAAAACTTATAAGCTTCTCAAGGGGTTATCATAAATCCCTTTACTGGGACGTAGATTCCGTCAATAGTTAATATTCATCATATATATAGTGTCGCCATCCAATTCACGAAGATTATTGATCCATAAATGAATCTCACTTTTAATGAGTCAAAACAACAAACACTACATATATATGTCTATTAATTATTTCAAGATTAAGAGCATAAGTAATCATAATAACCATGGGATTTTAAATTGTTTTATATAGTCAGTATAAAAACAATTAACCCAAACTGGTCCTGTTCAATACACATAAAGTGTACTAGCACAACGAGTTAAAACTAAACCATTTCCTGTAGTCAAGATAAACTACTAAAACTTGTGCTACAATCCTACCGATGGTTGTCCAATTCCATCTAAGATCGTGAACCAATAAACTTATATTTCACAAAAACCGATGATATGATCCTCTGTGTGTAAGCTATACTCTACACACCAAATCATCTACTATATGGAATAAAAGACACACACATGCACAATATTTAAATAAATAATATCATGTAACCATTGCCCATAAAGATTCTCATTAAAATAGCAAAACCGAGTCTATATAACATACCAATAATAATAAAATCATGGCTCTTAGTATATCACTCTAACAATGATGTCAAACCTCGCTCTGTTGCAGAATGTCAATAAAATAGCAAATTGGCCTAAATGGAAAAAAACAATCAGGGCAGAACTAGATTCTCTAGCAAAAAGATAGGTATTTAGTTTGGTAGTGCTAGCCCCATCAAGTGTAAAGCATGTATGACATAAATGGGTATTTGTCACAAAGCATAACGAGAAGAATGAATTTCTAAGGTATAAGGCTCGCCTTGTGGCGCAAGGTTTCTTATAACGCCCTGGAATTGACTAAGGGGAGACATATTCTCCCGTAATGGATGTTATAACAATCCCCTACTTAGTTAGCATGGTAGTTTCCGAAGGACTGAAAATGTGGCTTATGGATGTGATTACTTCTTATCTCTATGGGGATCTTGATTCAAAGATACACACACATATATATATATGAAAGTGCCTGATGGCCTTACTTGTAACACCCCCGCCTTAATCTATAGGATAACACATGTAATTAAGACCTGTAACGTTACTAACCCATTTTAATAAGACTAATATAGGTGTACAAGAAGAAAATAATTTAACAACAACACATATATCCAGCATCAATGAGCATGGGGGTATCAACAACATATTATAATATCCAAGCATGCATCGCATATCTATATAAAACCCAAACCGCATGAATTCCCAAAATATATATATAATCCTCGGGCTAGCCGTGGCTTCCAGAAAAACATATACACATCACAAAATGTTTGTATCAGAGCTTCTACTTCATCCCTGATCCCGTCGTCTCCTTGTCCTCATGGGACTCGTGAGTACCTGTAAATGTTTTAGAGAAACTTGGGGTGTGCCATTTGCTCAGTAGAGGGGAAGTGTAGGGCATATGTTCAAAAACAAGTTTATAATTATATCTTTCAAACCATGTTTGCTTAGATAATATCAATAAGAATTATTATCATCAAGTAACGATGTATGAACGTGCTAATGCAGGTTACCTCCCGTGTCAACCGGTTATCGTATAATATAAAACCTGAGCTGTGAATACGGTTCTTCATAACCCTAGATATAAGATCATCATGTCGATGCCTTGGGATCAATCATCCCGATCCCATATGAACATAAATAATAACGGCCCTGGGATCAATCATCCCGATCCCATGTAAACATAAATAACAACAAAAATTATAGTGCCTTGCCAATTTGCCTAGGTTTTCGGGCTCCACACCGGTGGCTTATAGGCGGCCAAATATTGCTCCCCCAGGAGTTTAGGGTTTTTCAACCCAAGGGCACTGGGCCCTGCCTATTTTTCCATCCCGGTGAGCACTATATAACCAACATGAACTTCGATTCCTAAGAGACACCACTCTCCATAACATAGATAGACAGTAACAGCCTCCCAGAGGATAAATAATGGAACCATAAGCCATAATCGTGCTTCCAAACTTTTCGAGCTGTTTCCAAGCTTTTGGTTGACACAATAAAGATGCAAACATGTGTATATACTAACAAATGAGTGCTAGGAGCAATCAATGCCACACATAATTCAATAAATTTCAACATATATTCCATGTTGTTCTATATCAACCAAAAAATCCATTCCATTAACGTATGATATCCATATCATCACGAAATATGTCATATAATTTCATTATAATATATATCTAGTATGTAAATGGCATATATTGCTCCAAAACACATACCTAAGATCTCATATATTACAAATCATTGATTCAATATTCATATAACAACTTTTAGGAAGAAATAGAACATAAGCATATCAATTATTGTCCAATTAATCTAATTATAACAACCACTAAGAAAATAAAGTCATACTTTCAAGTTTTGAGAACAAGAAAACCCCTACCTCAAGTTATTATCGAAGGAGAATAAGAAAAAACGAGGATTGAGGCCTTTCCTAAAGTCATCCATATGAAGAAGATGATGAATAGTAACTAAAAGGATGATTTGAATGATTTAAAGCTCAAATCTCGAATTGATGATGAAAAATGAGCGAAAAGCCTTCAAGAAACCCACCTCTTTCTCTCTCTAAAACCTTATAGTGTTTAGGGGATGTTTGGGTCAAAATATGGGTGAAAAATGAGATAAAATCGACTTAAAATGGGTTAAGTCGGTGCACTATGCCGTACGGCAGACCAGTATACTGAAAAGTGAGTACCAGTCCATAGCCAAAAAATTTCCCAATATTTACATACGGGACCGGTATGCCAAAAACTGCATGCTGGTCCGCAGCCAAAGTTTTCCCAAAATCCCATACCCCGGACCAGTATGCCAAATTCTCCATACTGATCTGCAGGCAATTTCCTGCCCTTCTGCCCTATTTTTATTTTGGAAATTACTTCTTATTCGGAACTTTGATTAAGATGATTTTTATGTCTATGGAAAGGTAATTCAGAAACCTACAATTTACGGAAGGAGCTTTTTTCCAAATTATAGACATAAAATTTATAAGAATTCCACACAATAGTTACTTAAGATGGCATAATTAACATTAAAATAAATACAGAGTGTTTCATTACATTACCCAAGTCAAGTGACTTTAAACCATGGAGTGCGTTTCTAATTAAGTTGAAACGCTCACTTTACAGATTAAAACAATCTGGACGGATGTGATATACCCATCTAAGTGACTACTTGATTGGGAAAGGATATAAGAATGATGAATTATGCCCCTGCGTATTCATAAAGAAAACAAGTTTCGGATTCGCAATTGTTGCTGTATATGTCGATGATATGAACATAATATGTACTCTTGACGAACCGGGAGAAACCACTAGCTACCTGAAATTTGAATTTGAGATTAAAAATCTTAGGAAAACTCGATTTCGACTGTGTTTTGAACTAGAACATCGAGCTTGTAGAATATTAATCCACCAGTTTGCATATGTCCAAAAGATGCTCAGGTAATTCAACATGAAAAAAAACGCATCCCGCTAGCACTCCCATGATCGGTTAAAGTTTGGATCTAAGAAAATATCCATTTCGTCCAAAGGAAGATAACAAAGAGGTATTGGGAGCTAAAATTCCTTATCTAAGTACAATAGGCGCATTATTATACTTGGCTCAATGTACTCGACCAGATATTCCATTCTCAGTGAACTTGATAGCTAGATTTAGCTTAGCGCCATTGCAGCGTCATTGGAACGGTATTAAAATATTTTTCGATATCTAAAAGGAACTATTGACTTGGGACTGTTCTTTTCCTATAGGGAGGCAAAAGTAATTGTAGATTGCATGACAATTTCTAAAATAAGTGTTGATGTAGAAAAGGCTAGCCCCTACATTGAAACCCTAAATGATATTTTGGTCAGTTTTGCTGATGTAGGGTACCTCTCTGACCCACATAAATGTCGTTACCAAACTGGTTATGTATTCACTATTGAGAACACAACAATATCTTAGAGATCAACTAAGAAAACTCTTGTGGCTACCTCCTCGAACCACTTTGAGATCATCGCTCTGCATGAGGTGGTTCATGAGTGTATATGGTTAAGGGCTATCATTACACATATTCGAGGGATTAGTGGTTTGAGTTCTACCACTGAAGAGCCTACTTGCATTTATGAAGACAATGCAGCGCGCTTGCATCAAACAGATGAAGATAGGTTATATCAAGGGTGATAATACCAAACATATATCTCCAAAGTTTTTTTATAATCAGCAACAATAGGCTCTCCTCAAGATTCAAGTGAATCAAGTAAGATCTGAGGAGAATATAGCAGATTTGTTTGCCAAATCTTTGCTTAGGGCTATATTTAAGAAACATGTGAAAAGCATAGGAATGCGTAGGCTTTCTGAACTCCCTTGATCGATGTAAGAATCAGGGAAAGTGTAGACTTAAGGAGAAGTCTAACACATACAATTCATCAATCGCATTGTATTATTTTCCTTCAACCAAAGTTATTTTTCCCACGGGGTTTTGTTACTTGATAAGATTTTTAACGAGGCAACGATTCATGCATATGCTTTTCAAATTCCTTGACTAATGTAAACATCAAGGGGAGTTTAACATCCACATGGTATTACGTTATACTCTTTTCTTTAGACTAAGGTTCATTTTTCCCACTGAATTTTGTTGCTTGGCAAAGTTTTTAACGAGGTAACGATACGTGCAAACTCTATTGATCAAAGTAAAGATCAAATGGAAGTATAAATTTAACGGAGGAAGTCTAACATAATTGTCATAATCGTGTACTATTTTCTCTTCGATCAAGGTTATTTTTTTCCAAAGGATTTTTGTTACTTTACAAGGTTTTAATGAGGCAACAAGACATATATCATTCTTTCTCCGACTCAGCACAAGGGGGAGTATTGAAGGAAATTACACGTAGTGTGCTATCGTCTAGGTATAATATGTATTAGGGATTTTACTGTGTAAATCATGTATTATGGGCCACATTGGGCTTCCTTGTTAACTCTATTTACTATTGTATTTATGCCCTATTTAAAGGGCTTATTTATTGGAAGACTGAGTTAAGTTGTTCTTACAACAAAGATGTAGATCTTTTTTATTATTAAAAAGGGTGCCAATGGAAGCACCCATAATTTTCTTACTCAGCACCTTTTTATTTAGGTGCCAGCACTAAATTTTTAATTTTGGAAAGGCGCCCTAACAATAAGAGCAACCAAGTAAGAAAAAACACAAATGGGTGAATATTTCTCATTCGGTATAGCATTCTCTGAAAATATTTTTTTACCTTCCTTCTAAGGCTATACATATTTAAGCCAACTGATTGCACGTAATGTCAAACCAATTTGACAACAAATTAATCTAAACTTTTTTTTTTAATATTTTTTTACAATGATCATGAAAGATAACTTAAATTGGCTAATTGGTGTTGTGATGTGAAGAAACTTTTGATGATGTTCTACCTGATGGAGACATAAATACAAGATCGTTTGATGTTGCGTATAGATTGAACAAAATACTTTTGTTAAAACCCTATAAGAATAAATGGATTTCACCTTTGTGGATCATGTAGATGATCCAAATGAGAAGACTAGGGTTTGAAAGCATCAGATTGCGATTTGGTCAGATTTTTTTAATTCTCGCTGGGCTGCGAAAATCGATTATTTTCGCCACTGAAACGACTTTTGATCGTCCTAATTTTTCGCGGAATGAATGTAACTTTGTGTTCTAAATGACATATCCAAAAATCAGCCCGATCCAACGGTGCGATCAAAAGTTACAATTAATTTTCGATTGTTGTGCCGAAAACCTAAAGATCTTCTATCGTATTCCTTCCGCCATTAAATTTTGCACCGAGTGTGAGCTACGGTATCACCAATATTTTCTCCTCTCTCAATAGAACAAAACCTAACTCATGAGAATTATTATTATTTGAGAAGAGATAAGGCCAGCGTATATATAAGGCTACGATAGGGACCTTAAGGAGAAATAAATATTTGGGCTTCCTATGGAAAGTTGGAATCCTAATTCCACTATGAATTAGTTTCTTCCATAAATTATAATTCATACCACTAAAGAATTATAATTGCACTTCCGTCCTTATCTCAAAATTATATTTCGAGCTCCTTATTATTAAATACTTATTATTCTCCCTATGTTAAGATTACAGATAACCGTCATTTAAATTAAATTACTGACAATTATATTTAAATGACTTCTTAATCCTTGAGCCTACCACTTAACTTATTTGACATGTCGGATTAACATAATCCATCTGCAGGGTTTGACATAATCGAAACTTATAAGCTTCACAAGGGGCTATCATCAATCCCTTTACCGGGACGTGGATTCCATCAATAATTAATGTTCATCATACATATAGTGTCGTCATTTAATTCACGAAGATTATTGATCCATAAACGAAATCTCACTCTTAATGAGTCAAAAAAACAAACACTACGTATATATGTCTATTAATTATTTCGAGATTAAGAGCATAAGTAATCATAATAACCATGGGATTTTAAATTGTTTTATATAGTCAGTACAAAAACAATTAACCTAAACTGGTCCTATTCAATACACACAAAGTGTACTAGCACAACGAGTTAAAACTATACAGTTTTCTGTAGTTAAGATAAACTACTAAAACTTGGGCTACAATCCTACCGATGGGTGTCCAATTCCATCCAAGACTGTGAACCATTAAACTTATATTTCACAAGAACCGATGATATGATCTTCTATGTGTAAGATATACTCTACACACCAAATCATCTACTATATGGAATAAAAGACACACATGCACAATATTTAAATAAATAATATAATGCAACCATTGCCCATAAAGATTCTCATTAAAATAGCAAAACCAAGTTTATAACATATCCAAACCAACAAGAAAATAATAGCTTTTAATATATCCCTCTAACAATCTCACATTTAGACTCAAAGCCATGCAACTATGCATCTCACTCCTATTCCCTCAACATGAACATGTGTTTTCCCTTTTTATGAATTCTCGTCTCTTTCGAGTTCGCAACCGTTTCACTATTTTCAAAATAAAGTGAAATAGCTTATAACACTGAAGGTGCCACATCTAGATTCATATGGAAGTTCCTGAGCCAAACCGCCTCCTTAGCTGCTTCTAAAGCAGTCACATATTTAGCTTTCATAGTGGAGTCAGCAATGCATGACTGCTTGATACTCCTCCAACCAATGACTCCACCTCTTAGAGTAAACACATAACCTGAAGTTGACTTTCTGGAATCCTAACTTCTAACTAAAAATCCTTGTCTGTGTATCCAACAGGTACTAGACTGTTTGCCTGGTAAACCAACATAAAATCTTAAGTCTTTTAAGGTACTTAAATATATGTTTTACCGCAATCCAGTATTCTTTCCTTAGTTTAGACTGATATCTGCTAACCATACCAACGGTAAAACAAATGTCTGGTCTAGTACATAATATAGCATACATGAGGCTTCCCACTGCCGAAGCATAAGGAACTCCCCTCATCCTCTCTATCTCATCATGTGTCTTATGATATTGATCTTGGATAGAGTGGTTTCATACCAAAAAAGAGAGAAACCCTTTCTTGGAATCTTGTATACTAACTATGGCAAGAATTGTATCGACGTAAGTACTTTGGATAAGCCCAACATCCTATTTTTTCATTCTTGCATAAGCTTAATACCAAGGATGTGACTGACTTTTTCCAAATCCTTCATATCGAGCTGACTTGATAACCATACCCTCACTAAAGATAATATTCATATATCGCTTCCAATAAGTAAGATATTATCCACATACAATACCTGGAATACCATCGCGTTTTCGTTGACCCTTTTGTACACACAAGACTCATCCGAACATTAATCAAAACCAAAAGATTTGATTGTATGGTCAAAACAGATGTTACAAGATCTAGACACTTGCTTAAGCCCATAAATGGGCTTCTTGAGCTTGCACAACATGTGCTCTTGGCCCTTTGCTATGTTTCCTTCTGGTTGCATCATATAGATGCTTTTATCAAGACTTTCATTAAGGAAACCTGTCTTGACATTCACTTGCCAAATCTCGTAATCAAGATGAGCCACAATGGATAAGAGAATCCGAATAGACTTTGGCATGGCTACCGGTAAAAAGGTTTTATCATAATCGATCCCCTTCTTTCTGAGTGAACCCTTTTAGCAACAAGCCTTGATTTAAGCCCGTCTAATCCTTTCTATCTCTTATATACCCACTTGCATCTGATAGGTTTTATCCCTTCGGGTGATTTTATAAGATCCCAGAGTTTGTTAGAGTACATGGACTCCATTTCAGATTTCATAACCCTTTGTTGTTTTTTGTATCTTTATCTTGAAGTACTTCATTGTAGTTAAAAAGGGTTCATTTCTTATTCATTAGGAACCTTGTCATAAGACTCTCCTAAGAACATAAAACGACTAGGTTGACGAACAACCCTCCTACTACGACGAGGCACTACTTGTGTTTGTGTACATTGTACAAATATTGAACATACTAACTCACTATCCACACGTTGTGCTGGTTCAAGAACCTACGTATTAGTGATTTGTTCAAGATGTACACAAGTATTGACAATCCTCCCACTACGACGAGGTAATGGAATGTCGATATCCATTTCCTGTGGTATTTCCTCTTGTACTAAAGGTATAGATGAATTGTGCCCTGTTTTTCTCTCCTCTTATTTCCATTACAACAATACTACTCCTGAGTTTATGGTCTATGATATAATCCTCTTCTAAGAATTTGGCATTGATAATAATAACAATATATTCTTAAGGATTATTAAATAAACTTCGCTTGGTTCCTTTTGGATATGCAACAAAGAAACACATTTTCGTTCTTGATTCCAACTTATTTGCATTACCTTTCAGCACATGTGCTGGACTACCCCATACCAGATTATGCCGCATGCTAGGCTTACGCCCCAGTCCGTAGTTCTATGGGTGTGGTAAGTACTGACTTTGATGGTACAAAGTTCAGAATATATGCAGCTATTTCTAAAGCATATCCCCAAAAAGAATTAGGTAGGTCTGAATAACTCATCATAGATCTTACCATTTCTATAAGAGTCTTATTCCTTCTTTTTGCTACACCATCATGCCGTGGCATCTCTGGTGCAGACTACTGGGATGCAATCCCATTCTCTAGTAAGTATTCCTTGAACTCTTCCAAGAGGTATTCACTACCACGATCTGATCGTAGTGACTTGATACATTTTTCTAAACGCTTCTCTGTTTCTGTCTTGAATTCTTTGAATTTCTCAAAGACTTCAGACTTATGTCGCATTAAGTAAATGTATATATACTTTAAATAATCATTTACAAATGTGATGAAATACTCAAAGCTTCCTCTAGGCTGGACATTCATGTGACCATACAAATCATAGTGAACCAGTTTTAACTGTTCTTTAGCACTATAGCCTTTTGCTGAGAATGATCTCTTAGTCATTTTATCTTCTAAATAGGATTCACAAACTGGAAGTGCCTCAACTTCCAATGAACCTAATGGTCCATTTTTGACCAGTTTTTGAATTCTTTTTAGATTAATATGACCAGGGCGTAAGTGCCAAAAATACATTTGGTTCATTTTGAAAGTTCCTTTCTCTTAATCGATAAACTATTAATGCTATTCAATTCACTCAGTTGTAGTACTGACAAGTCAAGATTATTAATGTATAGATCAATCACTAATGTACCAGAACAAACAAACTATTTATTTTTTCTAATGATAACTGATTTATCATTAAAATAAACAAAACATTTGTCCTCAACCAATCTAGAAATAGAAATCAAATTCCTTCTAATGGAAGATACATATAGACATTTCTTAATCATTAATATCCTATTTTGATTAGACTGAAGATAAATATCTTCTATTGCAACTGTTGCCACATTCGTACCTGCTCATATGTAAATTTTTTCTATTTTTAAGTTGTCTGGTTTCCTGGAACCCCTGCAAAGTATTGCAAACATGATTAGTGGCTCCCGAATCTACACACCAGGTACTAGTAAATCGGACCACTAAATTAGATACAACAATAAATAGATGAAATTTACATATGTTATTATAACGGTTTAGGAAACTGGGGCAATCTTTCTTCAAATGCACTTTCTACTGACAGTGACAACACTGACCCATAGGCATTTTCACTCCTCCTAGAGGTTCAGTGACTGTTGCACGCACTGCTCCTTGTGGGACTGCAACTTATGCATTCTTCTTCTTCCTTTCTTGCTTTTGGGCATAGAAGTTGAAGCTTTCTCAGCCACTAGAGTACTAGCCAGCTTACCAAGGAGTTCCTCAACTGCTTGAAATTATTTAAGAAGTTCCAACAGTGAATAAAGCTTATTCATGTTGTAATTCTGTCGGAATCCCTTAGATAAATCCAGCAACGACTAGAGAACGATATCGACCTGAGTTTTCCCATCGATTTCAGCTCCAAAGATCTCTTAGTTCATTCAGAAGATCGATCGTCTTCAAAACAAGATCCTTAACTCGGGTTCTTTCAGTAATAGTCGTGTTCATGAGGCCTTTCATCAAAACCTGCCTTGCGGCATGATCCTGATCCCCAAAAATATCTTTGAGGTTCAGCATTATGTCGTAGGCGGTGGCAAAAGACTAATGCTAATGTTGTAGCACATTTGACAAAAATGCCAGAATGTAAAATCACGCCATCTCATCAGCCTTTTTCCACCTCCGGCAAGCCTGGGTTTCCTCATCGGTCTCCCCTTTACCAGGTTTTGTTGGACAAGACTTAGTGAGCATAAACTTGTACTCTTTAACAGTAAACACAATGTTCAAGTTCCCTTTTTTAGTCAATATAATTAGATCCAATCAATTTGTTCTAATTGAGAATAATTAAAAGTGGATCGAAAGAGTTTGCCATTTTAAAACTTAAGAATCACATACAAATTATGATGGACAATAAAAACTTTGAACACATATTTTGAATATGGTACCCTCTACCATTTCAAAAAGCGTTCGCCAGCAGCCTAAGACTTTGAACAATATGCCTCATTAGTGAGGTCGCCTACTATTCATTATTTCTTAGACATATGTAAACCTATTAACTTTTACTATCTAGACAATCCTTTATCGTCAATCAATACATACTATCAAGACAATCTTTTATTGTCAAGTAAAATATACTTTCTAGACAATCTTTTATTGTCAAGTAAAATTTAAATAGCCGACTTTCTTTGGTCCTACAAATAATAGTAGGCAAATAATAGTAGAGACTCAGTTGGAGAGCATACTATTATTTATATCTAAGTGTATACCATCATTTAATTTAGTCTAATGATTCTGCAATTTATTCTCTCCGATATAGAGGTGAGCACTAAAACCCACACAAAAAATAAATCACATCATTTAAAAATTATCAGTTAGTGAAATTTGTACAATGATTCCGCAATCTATTCTTTCCGATATGGAGGTGAGCACTATAAAACACACGAAGAATAAATTACATCATCTACAAACCAATGATGAAGACCGTGGGATTTTTATGTGAAAAAATCTCTCACCCACTTAGTATTTAAAACATTATTTTTTGAGGGTTAAGAAAATTTTATATTAAATTCTAGTCAACTAAAATACAAGGGTATGAAATATAAAAGACATGTGCAATAAAATTATTTTGCTGTTTTTTTTTAAAAAAAATTATATTTTTCAATTGCGCAAAATTTATATTTATATACCCTTTTTTAATTTGACAAGAACTAAATATAAAATAAAAGGTGATCTAGGTATGGTCATGTATCCATGTTGTCCAAAATTATAAGGAAACCTAATAATTAAACACATATGACCAATACACAATCACATAAAGCATTAAACCATTCAATAATAAGAATAATTAAATCCCTACTATTATGGTCCAAGCTTCATCATCCCTAGTCCGTTGGAGACCTGTAACGACTTATGTCGCTACTTCATTGACTATGTCGAGAATCAACCTTGGTGAAAACACATTCTTCAACGTTCTTCGTTAAAGAAACTGCAATCATATCTTAGATACAAATGTCCTATGCCTCCATTTAAGGAGTTCACACATAAACTATTATATCTAAACTGTAAATAAAATTACATAGATCCTATGCCTCCTTTTAAGGAGTTCACAAAACTGATTTAAATTTAATTTACAACCAAGAATAAAACCCAAATCATCATGCACATTAAAATTAACCACGAATAAAAATATCATGAGATCCAATCACATAAAACATAATTACGTGACCATAATAGCAGGACAAGAACACTGCAAAACAAGGGTTAGCGAGTTCTACGTTCTATCCAACAACAACATGCATGAATATATTTAACTGGACAACATGGCTAGTTCAATCCGTACGCAGTATCAAAGAAAATCAATCGCTCTGATACTAATTGATAGAAACATAAATACAGGATCGTTTGATGTTGCGTATAGATTGAACAAAATAATTTTGTTAAAACCTTATAAGAATAAAGGGATTTCACCTTTGTGGATATGTAGAGGATCCATATGAGGAGACTAGGGTTTGAAAACATCAGATTGTGATTTGGTCAGATTTTTTTAATTCTCGCTGGGCTGTGAAAATCGATTATTTTTGACACCGAAACGACCTTTGATCATCCGGATTTTTCGCGCCATAAAAGTAACTTTGCGTTCCGAATGACATATCCAAAAATCAATCCGATCCAACGGTGCGATCAAAAGTTACAATTGATTTACGATTGCAGTGCCGAAAACCTAAAAATCTTCTATCATATTCCTTCCGCCATCAAATCTTGCACCGAGTGTGGGATACAGTATCACCAAGATTTTATCCTCTCTCAATAGAACAAACCCTAACTCATGAGAATTATTATTATTTGAGAAGAGACAAGCTCGGCGTATATATAAGGCTACGATAGGGACCTTAAGGAGAAATAAGTATTTGGGCTTCCTATAGAAAGTTGGAATCCTAATTCCACTATGAATTAGTTCCTTCTATAAATTATAATTCACACCACTAAAGAATTATAATTGTCTCCCTTTCTTATCTTAAAATTATATTTCGAGCTCCTTATTATTCTCCCCACGTTAAGATTACAGATAACCGTCATTTAAATTAAATTACTGACAATTATATTTAAATGACTTCTTAATCCTTGAGCCTACCACTTAACTTATTTGACATGTTAGATTAACATAATCCACCTGCAGGGTTTGACATAATCAAAACTTATAAGCTTCACAAGGGGCTATCATCAATCCCTATACCGGGACGTGGATTCCATCAATAATTAATATTCATCATACATATAGTGTCGTCATCCAATTCACGAAGATTATTGATCCATAAACGAATCTCACTCTTAATGAGTCAAAACAACAAGCACTACATATATATGTCTATTAATTATTTCGAGATTAAGAGCATAAGTAATCATAATAACCATACGATTTTAAATTATTTTATATAGTCAGTACAAAAATAATTAACCCAAACTGGTCCTATTCAATACACACAAAGTGTACTAGCACAACGAGTTAAAACTATACAATTTTCTGTAGTTAAGATAAACTACTAAAACTTGGGCTATAATCCTACTGATGGGTGTCCAATTCCATCCAAGACTGTGAACCATTAAACTTATATTTCACAAGAACCGATGATATGATCTTCTATGTTTAAGCTATACTCTACACACCAAATCATCTACTATATGGAATAAAAGACACACATGCACAATATTTAAATAAATAATATAATGCAACCATTGCCCATAAAGATTCTCATTAAAATAGCAAAACCAAGTTTATAACATATCCAAACCAATAAGAAAATTATGGCTTTTAGTATATCACTCTAACACTACCCACTAAAATTTGATATGAACATATAATGAATACAAAATTCTATGATAATAAGGTTCATACCGTCATTGAAAATTTGGTCACTTCAACGTTTATAATATTTTATATCAATCTATTAACAATACAAACTAGTTAAAGTATCAAATGGTATATGGACATTGGGCACTATTTAAAATGCCCATATAAAATCGTTTGTTTCAGACTTTTCATTGCACAAATAGAATAAATCTCACACATAATAAGAGGTAAACATTATAAGTTGTATAATCAAAAGAAGGAAAATTTGTTTGTTTTCAAATGAATCATTACATGCAAAAGGTAGGATAAGTGATGTTAAGAAAAAGGACAATAAATGTGGAGATAAGCTTGCTAAATAGGAACACAATTTGCCTTTGATCATTTGCTTTCTGTTTTTTTCTCTTCGAAATACGATCATGTTGGTTCAAAATAAAAGAATAAAAGTAGGTATTATTAATTTACAATCATTAAGTAGGTGAATTCTAAACAATATAGTCATCTAAATATAGGTGCCTTTAAAGTTAGATAATATATTAATTATTTTTTAAAAAGAGTATAAAAACTAAATTTTAAAGGTGCTAATACTAGCACCCTAAAAAAATGAGTATAAATTTGAGTTACGCAAGAGATTGTATTGAAAACAATAACATAAAAGAAAAGTGTGATGAGTATTACCTACCAGGTTCACATAGGTCTGTCCATGAGTTGGGTGGCCCTTCCAGCCTGCTCCATTCAGCCCAAAAAATTTATGGTGTGGACTAAGATATAAGCATAGTGTCGCGTTTGGCTAAATTTTTAGATCTCATCAAAAAAATGGGCTGATTTTTTTTCCCTTTTTTTTATTTTTCTCCAAAAGCTAATACTTAATATGGTTTTTTTTTAGTTTTCCTCGTATTATTTGGATATATACCAATTGTTTTGATAATCCTTTTAACTTACCTTGCTAAAATTTAACGGACCTCAAACACGGTCCAAAATTTTCACGAGTTTGACCATTTTTCCCTAGAAACATTCATCTTCTTCTACAAAAAACTCTATTTCTATCTCGAAACTTATAACAAAACCACCCCTCTAAAACGCAATCCATTCTCTTCAATAATGTCTCATCTAAAACCCTCAATCATTCAAATTATCACCACTGTAACTTGCTACTTGTCGCCGCAGCGAACAACCACCATCACTTCCTTTCTCTTTCCTCCCCCATATTCTCTCTCCTCTACTTCTCATCTTCTTCTTTATTCCATTTTCAATCTAATTCTAAGGGTTGTTCTATTTTCAACCCCAATAATTAGGGGTGTTCAAAAACCGAACCAGACCGTCAAACCGAATAAACTGGACCGCAAAATGGACCGATTTGGACCGGATCATTTGAATTCGGTCCGGTCCGGTCTAAATTTTGAAGGACCGAAATGGTTCGGTCCGGTCTTCGCGCATTTTAATACTTCGGTCGGACCGGATAGGATCAGTTTTAATATTTATATATATATAGATATAGATATATATTATTAATATATAATATTAATATACACTACGTACACTACTAGCTGTTCCTGTTGCTTCTCTGCTAACTCCAAAATTTATATTATGCCTTTTTCTTTTATTTTGTTTTAAACATCCACGGGAGTTTTTTTTTTTAAATTTAATTTGTGTTTGTTTGGCTCCGCGTAGTCTTATGTTTTAATGTTAAAAGGAAAATCATGTGTGTGGATTTGATTTTGGTTGGTGCCTGCAGAAATCTCTGTTCCAACTTTGTAGTGTAATAATTTGTTTCCAAAAATAGTCAGATTAAAAGTTTTCTTCTCTGTTTAGTTGGCAATGTCGCCACCCTTTCTTGAGGATAACACGACCCTCAACAAGCACCTATATTAGTTATTAATAAAGTATTACTTGCAAAATTATTTCATTTAAAGAAATAATTTTACTTTGAAAGAGAAGTAAATAGACTATATTTGTTAAATCATATCAGAAAAAGATAAAACTAGCAAAAGAGTTTTGTTAATACTAAAAATATAATGTATAATTATTTAATGCATAATTTATTTTAGCATTAGTAAAAAATTGTTTTGATAATAGTATTACCCAAATTAAAAACTGAAAACTAATTAATTATAGATATGTGTAAGTGTGAGAGCGTCTATAATGGAAGATTTATATGAAATTCAAAAGTGTAGTATAATATAGTTTGGTGTATTAGCTTTAAGGCATTATTTATGTGAAAATAATCTTATGTTTGATTAATTCATTTTTATGTGAGAATAATCTATTTAAGAGCTCTTCTTCCACTCTAAAGTTGAACTGTTATTTTTTTAATTTGATTATTTTAAGTTTATTAATTAGACGCTAATATATATATATATATATATTATATTTTTGGTAGATGTGGCTATGAACAATCCACATAAATTTTGAAAAAAACAATCCATATATTATTGTTGTGCAAAAATTTCTTTTTCATCCAATACAACTTTTGGACCCCAAAAAAAAGCCCAGACCGAATGGACCGACCGGAATCGGAGCGAATTGGTTTGGTCCGGTCTTCACATGTGTTTCGGTTTGGTCCGGTCCGGTCCGGTCCGGTCTTCTAATTTTTAGGACCGAAATATCCGGTCTGGTCCTATGCAATTCGGTCCGGTCAACCGGACCGTGCACACCCCTACCAATAATACTTATTTTTACTCTCACTCCTCATTCAATCATTTACCATTGAGTAAGAGCATGTTATTCAGTTTTTAAGAACCGAGCATAAGCCTATTACTCAGTGTTTAGGGGCCGAGTAAGGTATTTTCATACTTAATACTCGGTCCTCAAGAACCGAATAACAATTTTTTTCTTGGAGCTAAAGGACCGAATGACAAGTGGGAGTAGAACCAAGCATTTTTTTGGGTGGAAAGAGAATCAACCAATTCTAAACTTGCAACAAAAATCTTCTATCTCTCTCCTTCTAAAATTCAAAATCAAAATATGCACAAGATATATATATACACACATTATACTAGTTCATTACTCTCTCTATATCAATTTTTCCCACTCTAATGGTATATTGATGACACAATTTATGATTCAAAAAATGAGTATCAAAAAGATTTTTTTCACAAAAACGATTTTGGATTTGAAATTTGGGCATGAAAATGGGTTTATTGATAGAAACAATGTTTAATTCAAAAATAAGGTATCAAAAATGGTTTATTAATAGAACGATTTTGGATTTGGGAATTGGGTACCAAAATGGGTTTTTGATGGAAACAATTATGAATTCCAAAATTAGGTAACAAAATTGGCTTATTGATAGAAATAATTTGAGATTTGGAAATTGAGTATTAAAGTGAGATTATTTATAAATACAATTGTAACACATCATGTCTCTATATGTAATATGTACGTATGAATATTTGTATCTTTCTCTTTCATCCCCTATGTTTATATATTGTAAAGAGAGAAAGAGGAAAAAGAGTGGTACGCGAGCAAGTTTCAACCTTTCCACTATTGCATTTGCTTCCACCAACATAACACCATGTATAAACGGATTAAAGACAACTTTAGTGAATACAACATGCCCATCCCAATTGTTGGCCACTAACTCCTAAACCCACACCCAATGAACATTCCCCGCACGCGTCATTAATATTATCTATTCGACGCTAGCTAGGATACGATCCATGCTCTTAACCGAATTTGGAAAACCCAACAAGTTCTTATTGCTCCATAAATTATCCGCACAAGCTAAATAACTGAGTGCTATGAAGCACGAACACTCTTTGAGGTCACGTGTCCGACACGCCGAAACGCTCCGACACGTGACTGACATGCGAGTGAGGAGTGTTGTTTTATTTTATTATTATTTTTTAATTCCAATACGTCTTGACACGTAAAACCCTACTCGTTGGGGTTTTTTTTCAAAACATTAAAACCTAAAAATGGGTAAAATCTACAATAAATATTGAGGGTTCAAACAATAATAAAAAAAATTAATAATAAAAGAAGTGACAAAGCTCATATCTCCCGTAAAACCTTAGCTCCCAATTTCTCCATCATCTTCAGAGGTTCAAACGCTGTTCTCTTGTTCATGCATATGTTCATCGGAACCTGTAGTAGATTTTGCGTGTATTTGAAAAAATGGGAGAAGAAGAAAAAGAAAACAACCAAAGCAAGTTTCAAGTGACCTCTATGTGTATTCCTAAGTCCCACATAGGAGAGATAAAAAAACTTCCATGTGCTTTTATAAGGAAAAATTTGCCTAAAGGCTTTGAGCCCTTTGGGCATTAGAATTTTGTGATATTGGGTGATGACTTGGATGATTGTGGTTCACTACACGCACGTGTGAACCAACCCGGGCTGGGCTCGGGTTTACTTTGGGTCAAATACTACCTTTTTAGACAAAATACTTTTGAAAAATTAAATTTATTAAAAATAAAATTATTTTCTTATTTGAAATTCGAATCGGTTTTGACTCAGATCCGTTGTGTTTGGATGACTTCCACTCTCCCTTAACCTGTTTTTCTCTCCCTCGTTGCAATGGTGCGATAATAATTTTTCCTTTAAAAAAAAATTTATTTTCGTCTCTCTTCAAAATATACATGGAAAAAAAATCCTCCATTGATACAAACCTTCACCGAGCTTGAAAATTCTTTAAAATAAAGTTTTTGCCTCTGGCAGGAATAGTTTATCGATTCCGGCAGAGTTATAAAGGGAGTGAGAATTTCGATTTTACACCGTGCAAAGAAAATCGAGACAGAGGGTTTATCTGAGCTTATTGTATCCTGGGGATAGTGTGGCCTATCCGAACTGCTAGCACACACCGAGCAAAACCGCGAAAAATGTCTTAAAGAAAATGACTTAGTTCGCGATTCAACCTGGTGTTCCCAATCGCTGTTCGTTTGGTAATTTTGTTCCTGTTGTTTCAACAGAACCCCTAGATATCTATCAAACTGATCCACTGGGGGAACTCCGAGCACTGAGGCGACATGATTTTAGTTGATCACGCATATTCGGAGTGCAAAAGAGACTAGACTTCTCGAAATTAATTTTTTGGCCAGAAGCAGATTCACATCTTATAGTGGAGGGAGTTCATCTCCTCAACAGCACCACTAATTGAAAAAATGCTTCGTCTGCGAAGAGGAGGTGAGAAATAGCCGGGCGTCGACTAGATATAGAGACCCCTCGAAGATAGCCATTAGTCACAGCATGCTGTAGAAGAGCAGAAAGACCATCGGTATCTATAAGAAATAAATACGGCGACAGAGGATTGCCTCGCCAGAGCTCTCTATTAGGAGTAAAAGAGACCGGCGGTTTACCATTCATCTGCACAATAGAAAGTCATGCTGTTGATATACTTCACTTCTAATACTAACCAAATAGGCACCAACAATGTAATTTGCAAAAAAACAGTTTCGCTGAATTTACTTTTCAACGAACCAAACACAACCCATATCATACTCTATCCTTTTTTTTTTCTTTTTACTACAAAATAACAAAGAAACCCACCCCATCCCTTGTGCTAGAACCCAGTGGGCACCTTTTTCAGCCATGTTCAATGATACAGTTGCAATTTTATATTTAATTGATTCAGTGTAAAATAAATTCTCCTTCAGAGTATAACTAAAAATGTGCTTCTTTTACAAGTTAATCAAAACTTTGACTCATACTCCCAGCATTGTTGCTTGTACATTTCAATCCCTCATTCAACATTAGATTACTCTAGTTCTTCAGAATTTTTTACATTCTCAAGCTTTGAACCTGCACATTGCTAAATTGTTGTCACCTGCAAATATGAAAAACCAATTTCCATAATCCTCTTTCAATAACACAAGTTGCTCATTCATTATACCCATATATAACCAAAGATAAAAAAATATGAAACTTTTGAGTATTTTCTATGAAAAAGGAGTGAATAAATTAACGCACCCTAAAAATAAAATGGGTTGTAAATTAAATCCATGACTGAAACACATCAAACTATGTTATGCTTAATGATCTGTACTATAAATTAAGTGCGAGGGGTACTTGGCAGTTACTTTTGATGTGCACCTGAAATTACTAAATTACCATGTATTAATATAGAAAAATAAATATTACTTGGAATGAAATTTGAACCCATGAACTACCCTATATAAAGACATATCAAAACCATTAAACAAACTTCCATCACAACGCTCTAAAGTATCTTAAAATTTTATACCTGGCATAATATTGCACACAACAATGACGATGACAACAACAACAATAATAATAAAACGAAAATGACGGGGTGAAGTAGAGAAATAGTACCAAAAGTAATACAACTACCAGGAGAAACAGCGGCGGCAACACCAGGACTAAGGCGCTTGTCATCAATGAAAGTGCCATTTTTGCTGTCCAGATCTGCCACCACTAGACTCCCTTTCTTCTGCTGAATGTGTGCATGGAAGGCTGACACTCTTTCGAGTATAAAAGAAAATAATTAGATCAACAATAGACTTACATAAAGAGATACAAACTTCTTTCCTTTTCAAGTAAGGGGAGGTCACTGTAACATCTCAAAAACACAGGAAGGACTTTATATTAGAGATTACTCTAGTCATCCGTTTTCAACAAGGACATTATATGGCATCAACTGCAACATATATATACATGATTTACAAGGAAATCAAAATTATCCAGTGAACTGGAGTTTCACCTCGCCATTACAGTAATGCAGAAGTTAATTCACGAGGTAGTAACAAAACCACAACTCAGATTAATCTAACATAAAATTTAGAATAACACAAGCACCTCCAGGGGAATAAAAAAATCAATAGTAAAAAAGGTGGAAAAAAGGCTCATGAAGGTTAGACAATAAAAAAGATTTAAATGCCTGTTGCGACAGGAATCACAACTGTCACCACAATGTCTGGCTTCTCAGCAACAAGTCCAACTGTCACCATATTCTTAAAACATGTCCAACTTTCGCAATTAATTTGAGCAATTGCATTTATAAAAAGAACAATTTGAAAAGTAACAACAGTTAGTTTGGGGATTACAACCTCAAACGCACAATATAATGCTTACATGTTTCACGCGTGCACATAGTTTCCTTCTTTTATTAGGTTTTATGAAGTGGCTTAGTGGTAAGAATTTATTCTACTTTCCCTTTCCAAGAGTTTGAATCTTGTTAGTTACAAATGTTTTCGCTGTTCTTTTTCAGTAAGCCTTGCTATGAAAAGGACAGAAAAGGATAACCAACAAATTGGTACGTACTAGAAGTAGGAGCACCAATTCGCTTTCTAACAGTAATAGATTTTGAAAGGGGGCTGCTTGGGCATCCCTTGAATTTGAATTTTGTACAGAAAAAGAAAATTTCTTCAATTGATATCATTGGGAGAAATTCAGAACTTCACCGTTTTCCATTATTCTATACATGGACCTAGGAACATATAGCAAAAATTCTGACAAGGAAAAATAAAATGCAGAGTAAATGTTAGATTATTTCTTTCCTTCCATTTGCATTTTATTACATACTTGCCAAGATCAAAATATAGCATTAATGTAATCATTTTTACACTGATCGAATACCAAAGTCCATGGTATTAAAAGGCAGTACTTGAAATGATTGCCCTTTTTCCTTAAAATGCCTCCATCAAGGTAATGATTCTAGATTGAATCGCAACAGTGAAAGTTAAAAGAGCCACCCAAATTTTCCAGACAGCCAAACAAACCCACATAACTTATTACTTCAACTCCACCAAATGCATAGACAATTTAACTCTGCCGGATAGAATGATAAGACCACTCTTGATCCAAAATTCACACAGTTTTATAATTTCAGCAAGAATTTATAATAAGATAAATAGCTCCATTATTAAATATCACTTGGTAATAATACTTGAAAGTCATATAACCAAGTTAAACCATAAAGATAAGTAATTAAGTAGTTTTGACTAAAATCCTCACCCCGAAAGCGACTCTTCATTTCAGACAGAGGGAGTATCATTTATTTGAACAAAAATTTCAAATAGATATTGGAGACAAAAATTACCTCAAGCTCACGGCCCATGTCACCTCAGCAAAGTGCTCATAACCATATGTAGATCTCCCTGCAATGACAATGAGAGAGAAAAGAGAGGCAACTTTTGTTTTCTCAAATTAAAGGTCCATTTTGATGTCCCCCTTGCTTTTAATGACAAAAATTAAAGTCTATGTAGCCACAAAGCACCAACAAATGTACATAACATAGTCAAGAAAAGAAAGAGACAAATTCTTACGTATGAAGTAAGGTATAAAACTGAGTAAATAATGTTAGGCAGAGAAGAAAAAAACTGAAAGGAAAAAATTAACTAGGCAAAGAAGAAAAAGTTAAAATGTTCGGTATGAAAGAACATATATATCAAGAGAAATATGGTGTTCTGGTATCCATGTGATTATAGAGGGACATCATAGTTTGAACTTTGAATGATGAAAACAGAAAACATGAAAATTCAAGGCCTTTGGCGTAAAGGTACTACTATTTAAAGCTCATTGATCTTGCACTCTATATAATCCAACTAACCCAGATATAATTGGCAATCAGAGGGAAAAATAGCCTACTTTTCAGTTTACACTAACCCATAAATTAATACTATTGGAAGAAGAATAAGATACCGTCCTGAATAGGAATTTTTTTCTATTTTGTGCTTGTTATCTATATACAAACTAGAAAATGAGCTCTCAACCAAGGGATTCATGTGATCAAATTTCAATGAGGATAAAATGATATATATGTATGCGAGTCCCCTTCTCTTAAGGACCGTCCAACTAACTCAAGAACCGTCCATTTTGAGGGAGTAAACAAATGCATTTTTTCATGAAGCTTGGTAGAGATGATCTCTATCATGAATGGATCATCTCCACCAAATTTCATCAAAAAATACAACCGGGAAGTACGTTAACTAAAAAATTTATATATATCCGCATTTCTGGATGTTGAAATTTTAAATGTTTAGTTAACTCACTTCTCGATTTTGTTTTTTGATGAAATTTGATGGAGATGATCAACTCATTATAGAAATCATCTCCACCATGTTTTATGAAAAAATGGACTGTCCTTAAATTAGTTAACTTAAGGACAGTCCTTAAGAGAAGGAGACTGTATATATATTTATTATATAAATGGACATAGCAAGAAAGTGAAAACTTGCAGTGCTGCCAATTTCCAATCAAATTCTTTATTGATAGGGCAAGCATATACACCTCAGTCTCCATAAAGGGAGAGACTTAGACCTCCCTTTTAATATATATATATAACCTCTTATTAGTAACAACAAACATACAATATCTAACAATCAGATAGCAGTATTTCATGCTTGAATGGGGGACCAAAACATCCATTCTCTTAAAACTAAACAATGCTGGAAGATGGAACCTGAGAAAGTTACTTAACCCTTGGTGCAAACTTCTAAGTTATATGTATGAGTGTAGGATCTTGTTCGTTGGTTGCAAGCAGATCCAGTAACATTGAGATAGTAGATGCATCAGTCGAGAAACCCCTTCTGACCATTTTATCCATATGTAACAACGCCTCATTACATTAGCTTCCCTTAAGGAATCTATGTACTATAAAACGTTAAGTGACATCATTCATAACACATCTACATTCTTCCATGTTCACGAGCAATTTTTTCGCTTCATCAAAAAACCCTTCTTCACAAAGTCCATCTATCATTAAAGTATATGTGCGAACATCAGGCTGCAATCCATTGGAGAAAACATCATCAAAAAGTTTTCTAGCAATTTCTAACTTCCCTTCCTTGCATAGGCCCTGAATCAAACAGTTATATGTGACAACATTTGGAGATAGACCTTTTTCAGTCATTTCAGCGAATAGGCTCATAGCATCACTGACCATACTGTCCTTGCAAAGACTATCTATAACTGCATTATAGGAAATCACCATTCCGTAAACATCAAAGTTTTGTTTTTTGATACTCCTGAGTAACTCAATAGCAGCTTTAGTTTTCCCTGATTTGCAGAGCCCGTTTATCACAGTCCCATAAGTAACTACAGTAGGTTCTACTTCCCGCTCTCTCACCAGCTTTAAGAACAGGTTCTCAGCTTCAGAAGATTTACCTTGAGCGAAAAGCCCCTTTATCAGAGAATTGTACGTGACTATGTCAGGAACTTCACCTCTTTCAATCATAACTCTTAGGACATCCTTTGCTTCTCGTACCAACCCTTCTTTGCAAAGTGCCTCTATTAAAATATTGAAAGTACGTACATTCGGTAATACTTTCTTCTTCATCATTTCCCTCAATAATTTGGTAGCTTCTCTCCGTTGACCAAAAGTGCATAGTCCCTGAATCAAAGTGTTATATGTGACAACATTTGGAGATAGGCCTTTCTCAGTCATTTCAGCAAATAGGCTCATAGCATCACCGACCATTCCGTCCTTGCAAAGACTATCTATAATTGCACTATAGGAAAGCACCATTCCGTGATCCTCAAAATTATGTTTTCCCATGTTCCTAAGTAACTCAATAGCAGCATTAGTGTTCCCTGATTTGCAGAGCCCGTCTATCACAGTTGCATAAGTAAATATATCAGGTTCTATCTGCCTCTCTGTCAGCAGCTTTATGAACAAGTTGTTACCTTCAAAAAACTTATCTTGAGAGAAAAGCCCCTTTATCAAAGAATTGTACGTGACTATGTTAGGACCTTCACCTCTTTCAATCATAACTTCTATTACATCCGCTGCTTCTCGTACCATTCCTTCATTGCACAGTGCCTCTACTAGTACATTGAAAGTACGTACATTCGGCGATATTTCCTTCTCCATCATTTCCCTTAACAATGTGGTAGCTTCTTTCCATTGACCAAAATTGCATAGGCCCTGAATCAAAGAGTTATATGTGACAACATTTGGAGATAGGCCTTTCTCGGTCATTTCAGCGAATAGTTTCACAGCATCAATGACCATTCTGTCCTTGCAAAGACTATCTATAATTGCAGTGTAGGAAAGCACCATTCCGTGATCCTCAAAATTATGTTTTCCCATGTTCCTGAGTAGCTCAATAGCAGCTTCAGTGTTCCCTGATTTGCAGAGCCCGTCTATCACAGTCGCATAAGTAAATATATCAGGTTCTATATGCCTCTCTGTCAGCAGCTTTATGAACAAGTTGTTACCTTCAAAAAACATATCTCGAGCGTAAAACCCCTTTATCAGAGAATTGTACGTGACTATGTTAGGAACTTCACCTCTTTCAATCATAACTTCTATTACATCCTTTGCTTCCCGTACCATCCCTTCATTGCAAAGTGCATCTACTAGTATATTGAAAGTTCGCACATTCAGCAATACTTCCTTCTCCATCATTTCCCTTAACAATCTGGTAACTTCTTCCCATAGACCAAAATCGCATAGGCCCTGAATCAAAGGATTATATGTGAAAATATCTGGAGAAATGCCTTTCTCAGTCATTTCAGCAAATAGGCTAATAGCATCACTGACCATTTTGTCCTTACAAAGACAACCTATAATTGCATTATAGGAATGCAATACTTGGTCGGCCTCAAAATTAAGTTCTCCCATGCTCCTGAGTAATTCAGTGGCAGCTTTAGTATTCCCTGATTTGCAGAGCCCGTTTATCATGGCGCCATAAGTAATTGCATTAGGTTCTATTTGCATCTCGCTCACCAGCTTTACGAATAAGTTCACAGCTTCAGAAAATTTATTTTGAGCGAAAAGCCCCCTTATTATAGGGTTCAAGGTAAATGCATCCGGTACGCAACCCCGTTTGAAAATGCTACTTAACAGACCAAAACCAAAATCGACTCGATTCAAGTGGCAGTAACAGTTAATTGCAATGTTTATGGTACAAGCATCAACCTCAACACCTGAAAGTTGCATACTCTGAAAGAGAGAAAGAACAGTCTGGTACTCACCCATTTTGACAATACTCCCTAATAATTTATTGAGAGAATAAATGGAGGGTTTAGACCTAGAATTGAGCATCCGATTGAACGAACAAACAGCATCATGAAGATTAATAGAGGAGAGTGATTTTGGTTGAGTTTGATTAGTGATTAGAAGGGTTGAATGATTAGGGCTCACTTTTAATGTAGTTGCAGTATTAATACTAGTAGGAGAGTTAAATTTAGGAGTAACTTTCCTGAATGTGAATGTGGAGGAGACTGTAACAACAGATGCAGCAGAAGCAGAAGCAGAAGCTCCAATGGAGGAGGGCATCTTTTCCTTGGATTTCAATTCTGTAACCAACAAAGAAAGAAAGAAAGAAGAAAGAATAGTATTTTGCGAGTGAAATTGAACAGTAGATAAGGAAAATGGAACTCACGCAAATATGAAATTAACTAATTTTAGTCATAGGTACGCAAATATGTCGCAATTTTTTATTTTTCATTTTTTTAAGCAATCGCACTAAGAGGAATACGGTACCTAAATCGTTTCTATGGAGCTTAGTGAATCACTGGGCTAGCTTATAGCGTCATATAAGATAAGTTTTAAAAAAAATATATAATATATAGTAGTACTTATAAATGTTTTTTTTTTATCTTTGTCATCAAATTTTGTTTTGTAAATATATTATTGAATATGTAATTTCTTTAATAGCTATCACCAAATACTTTTCAATAATATAATTTTGAATTTTCATAATTAATAAACAATTGAAGATAAAATATTTATAAATTTAATAGAGAAGTTTTGAATTATAAAAAACTTACTTGTTAGGCTTTACATTATCTAAGAGATACTCTAAATACAGATGGTTTCTTTCACAATGTTTTTTCTTTTTTCCGGCAAGTCAGATTTACATTAAGTTTTCACAATTGCATATAGTTAATGCTTTTTGCCTCATCGTTTGTGATTCTTACATTACACATAATTTTCTCGCAATTCATATTTGCATCATAGATGCTCTTTTTATCTAATTTTGATGGGTTAGGGTTGAATGATTAGAGCTTACTTTGTCCAAATTTATGAAGGCAGCTTGATGGATCAGTCTGGCCATTCAAGTTGTTATATTTTGGGGCATTATTGGTTTCGGCCGGGGTTAAAATTATAAAGACTCAAACCCAAATCAAATTTGAAAATTCAATTTCGGTTTTTGAATCATCAAGACCATGCCTGAACCAAACTTTTCAAATTGGATTTATTCGATTTTCATATATTTTTCTTTCAAGAAAAATAAATTTTAAGGTAACACCAAATAAGCTCTATGCTATGAATAAATTCCGGTTATTATGTATAATTCTCATCCCTATCCACTTCGGCACTAGTAATAAATGAAAAGTATATACTTTCACATAAAGATTAAAAATAAAATGTACACGTCGAATGATAAGGTCGGGTACTTCTATAAACTATCATCTTATATAAGTCATGTATTAAATGACATGAGAAATATTTATTAAATCTAAAGACCGGTACCTTGTGAACAATTTTTTGAAAGAGAGAAATAGAGGGATGTGTTTTGTGTGGTTTCGAATTTTTTTGTCCCATTGTTAACAGGTTAATTTGAATCAGTTCGATCGGTCGATTTTCAGATTCTCCACATGTAACACCCCTATCTAACATTGCTTCATAGTAATACTATAGGTGCCACGTATTCTTGTGAAAGTAATTATGGTATTGTCAAAGTAATGTACTATACTAAAAATTTATAGTACAATTTTTAAAAGCAGTATTATACTCTAACTAAGAGAATTGTTTTGGCAATGCATAACAAATATTATAATACAACATATGTTAAAGAGTTTTCTTAATCAAAATTAAAGTGTGACTATCAATTAAGTGACTAGCGGTATGGTGCCTACCTCATCCCTGAAGATTGTGAATTTGTCTAAATCAGGGTGTAGAATTTTTTTTTATTATTATTATATGTAGTAAAAAAAAGTGATGTAAACATTTTTTTTTATTATTAAAAAACGTGACTACTTTTGAGCATTTGCTTCTTTTGATGCCCCTTGATTTTATTGCATGCAATTGATTTCTTCCGGTCTTGTATCTCGGCCTTATTTTGCATTTTTTGACTAGCGAATTTTGTTAATAGACTTAGTTCATTTTTAAGCGTATTAACAAAATTTCGCTAGTCAAAAAATGCAAAATAAAACCTATCTATGCTATTTGTTATTTTATCACATCACTTTTTTCCCAATTTTCAAGTTATAGGGATTTATGAAAATATATAATAAAACCTAAAACATAACCTACCACTGATCGTTGGTTGTTGGTGTTGGCGTTGGCGTTTAATTTTCTCTGATCTCTAAACACTTGTAGTTGTTGGAAAAACACATCGGAAGCTAACCAGCAGCACCAACCAAAGCAGCAATTTTTTTCCTCACTCCAAATTACATATACGTACATATTCATATATAGGGGGTCGGGTAGCGAGTCCATTTTTGATGGGGGCAAAATTGGATGGGGTCATTGGGTCTCCAATGATAAAACAAAATGTGTCCACTCTCATCTAAAATTAATTTTTTTTTTCATTTTTTATTTGATTTAAATTGATAAAAATGAACATGCGTCGTTTTATTATTGGGACCCTATGCCCCCATCCAATTTTGCTCCCATCAAAAATTTTGCCGCTGGGTAGCTTATAAGTTTAGCTTATCACCAAATTAAGTAGCTAGCTAGCCATATGCGCGTATCATATGCTAATTATCAACTGAATAATGTTATGTTATGATCACTGATTTATTTCATCAAATATCCTATGTGGCCTCATATCATAAGCCAAAAGTTAAGCCCTTGTTTGGTGAGTTTTTTTTTTCCAAATTTTAAATACTCAACTTAAAATCAACTTTATTTTTACACTTTCCAAAATTTATTTCACTTTACTTTCTCTCTCTAAAAAAAACTTTTAAAATACCATAACTTTAAATCCAAAAATCAAAATTAGATAAAAAAAATATATATATTTGAAACCTATTTGTCAAGATCTATAAAATAAGATCCATTGTGACTATTTTTTGAAAAAAATTATTAAATTTTTTAGTTGGTTGAAAAAAACTCAAACTCAAACTCAAACAAAAACCAAATTCACTTTTTAACATACTTCCAAATTCTACCAAACACCATATTTTAAAAACTCAACTCAAAACATCAAACAATATATATACATATGTTTATGTGAGAGATGTGAGAATAGAATGATATGTATTTAAAAATAAAAATTAAGCCTACTACTAAAAAACTCTTTAGAAAAAATTAGACTTGGGCTATAGTTTATGTGAGAGATGTGAGAATAGAATGATATGTTTTATTGAGGAGAGAGCAACTCTTTATATACAAGAGAAAAGCTAGAAATTAAGGTTTCTTCCCTATATTACCAATTACCAATCTAACCCTTTAAGTATAATGTGACCTAAGCATACACATCATATACACATGTGACCTAAGCATACACATCATACATAATATGACCTAAGGATACACATCATATACATTACATAAATATGAATCTCAACACTCCCCCTCAAGCTGGAGCATACAAGTTGTATGTTCCAAGCTTGTTACAAATGTAATTGACTCGAGGTCCACTGAGAGATTTAATGAAGATATCAGCTAGTTGATCATTTGATTTCACATAGCTAGTAGTGATATCTCCTGAAAGGATTTTTTCTCTAATAAAGTGACAGTCAATCTCGATGTGCTTGGTCCTTTCGTGAAAGACAGGATTAGATGCAATGTGGAGAGCTGCTTGATTATCACATATCAACGTCATTTGTTGAATCTTTGTAAACTTTAGCTCCTGGAGTAACTGTTTCATCCAAACAAGCTCATACGTTACTTTTGCCATGGCCCGATATTCTGCCTCGGCTGTGGACAAAGAAACAACTGATTGTTTCTTACTCTTCCATGAGACCAAATTTCCTCCAATGAAGATACAATACCCACTTGTTGAATGTCTATCATAAGGGCACCCTGCCCAATCAGCATCAGAATAGCCAACAATTTTAGTGTGGCCTCTACTTTCATACAGAAGGCCTTTGCCCAGCGCCTTCTTTATGTATTTCAAAACACGAATAGCTACCTCCCAATGACTATCATACGGAGCACTTAAGAATTGACTAAGTACACTCATCGAGAACGTAATGTCAAGCCGTGTTACGGTGAGGTAATTGAGTTTTCCAACAAGTCTCCGATACTTACTAGGGTCTGATAATGGCTCCCCCTAATTAGGTAGGAGTTTGACGTTTGGATCCATCGGAGTTTCCACGGGTTTGCAATTTATCATGCCCGTTTCTTCTAAGATATTTAGGGCATATTTCTGCTGCGAGATACTGATATCCTGTTGAGATTGAGCAACTTCTATTCCCAGAAAGTATTTGAGTTTCCCTAAGTCTTTTGTCTGAAAGTGGTGAAATAGATGTTGCTTGAGTCTCTGTATGCCCTTCTGGTCATTTCCCATAATCACAATATCGTCCACATAAACGACCAAGTAGATGCATTGGTTAGGAGACGAGTGGGAGTAAAAGACTGAATGATTAGCCTCACTACGAGTCATACCAAACTGATGAACAACCGAAGTAAAGCGTCCAAACCAAGCCCGTGGGGATTGTTTTAGGCCATAAAGAGAGCGACGGAGGTGACACACCAGATTAGACTCCCCTTGAGCAACAAACCCAGGAGGTTGCTCCATATAAACCTCTTCTTGTAATTCGCCATGAAGAAAAGCATTCTTGATGTCCAACAGATAAAGGGGCCAGTGACAAACAACCGCCATTGAAAGAAATAAGCGAACAGAGGACATTTTAGCCACCGGAGAAAATGTATCACCATAATCAAGCCCATAGATTTGGGTATATCCTTTCGCAACTAGCCGGGCTTTCAGACGATCAACCTTGCCATCGGGCCCAACTTTGACTGTATAAAGCCAACGACACCCAACTGTGGATTTACCAGGAGGAAGAGGCACGAGATCCCATGTGCCACTAGAATGCAAGGCAGACATTTCATCAACCATAGCCTACCGCCAACCTGGGTCAGAAAGAGCATCTCCTACATTTCTTGGTGTAGAAATAGGAGACAAAGACGATACAAAGGCAGTATATTGTGGAGATAATCAATGATAACTTACAAAATTGTAAATGGGATGAGGGTTGCGTGTAGAACGAATACCTTTGCGTTCGGCAATGGGAAGATCCAAGTCAGAAGCCAGAACCAGAACCAGAACCGGAGGCATAACAGGAGTAGGAGATGAAGCCGGTGGATTCGTTGAAGACTCGGATATAGGTTCAGCAGGAGAGTCAGTCTCGGTAATCTCAACAGATACAGGTTGAGAACGACGATGGTAGGTGAGTAGAGGTGGTGTGTTGGGTTGAAGAAAGGAGTTATCATAGGATATGGAAGGCTCATTAATAGGAGGAGGAGTACATGTAGCGGGCTCTGAAGAGAAGAAATGTGTTGTCTCAAAGAAGGTGACGTTGACAGACACAAGGTATCGTTGAAGGTCTGGCGAAAAACAACGATAACCTTTTTGCAAGCGAGAATACCCTAAAAAATACACTTGAGAGATTTGGGATGTAACTTATCTTTCCCGGGAGTGAGGTCATGAACGAAACAAGTGCAGCCAAAAATACGAGGGTGGACGAAATAAAGAGGCTGGTAGGGAAATAACAAAGAATGGGGCACTTAGTTGTTTAAAACAGAGGACGACGTCCTATTAATTACATAGCAAGCGATGAGAACGGCGTCTCCCCAGAAACGTTGTGGAACATGATTATGAATAAGGAGAGTACGAGCAGTTTCAATAAAGTGTCTATTTTTCTTCTCAGCCACTCCATTTTGTTGAGGAGTATGAGCACATGAAGATTGATGAAGTATACCCTGAGAATTCATAAAAGATTGAAATGGGGCAGAAAAATATTCACGTGCATTGTCACTGCGGAGAGTACGAATAGTGACTCCAAATTGGGTTTTAATTTCGGAACAAAATGTGTGAAAGATGGAAAATATTTCAAAACGATTTTTCATTAGAAATAACCAAGTGCATCGAGAAAAATCATCAACAAATGTAACAAAATATTGATAACCCAAAGTTGATTTAACACGACTAGGACCCCATACATCGGAATGGACTAAAGAAAAAGCAGACTCAGCTTGTTTATTCACACAACTGGGAAAAGAACTTCGAACATGCTTTCCTAACTGACATGACTCACATTCTAAAATCGATAGACTCGCTAGACTTGGCACCATCTTTTGTAATTTCTAGAGGTTAGGATGTCCCAAACGTTGATGAAGAATGGTGGGGGGGGGTCAATAGCAACACATGCAACAGAGGTTAATGGTGGGGTGAGGTAGTATAATCCACGGTACTCATGTCCTGCTCCAATCGTCCTCCTAGTGTCCCGGTCTTGCAAAAGAACTGAATTAGCGATAAAGATAACAGAACAGGGCAATGTTTGGGTTAATTTACTAATGGAAATTAGATTAAAGGGACAATTTGGTATAAAGAGAACCGAATTTAGAGGTAAAGAATGCAAAGGTGTAGCTTGTCCAATTCCTTTAACTTTAGTTTATGAGCCGTCAGCAAAGGTAACAGTAGATAATGTACTAGAGTAATGAATACGGGAAAACAGATCTTTGTTACCAGACATATAATCAGAAGCCCCAGAATAAAAAACCCATGGCCCAATTGAGGATGACTGAGAGATGCAGGCAGTATAAGTACCAGTTTGACTGGTTGAGGCTACAGCGGATGTCTGGTTATGTGCTTGAAATCTCTGAAACTCAGCATACTCAGAAGCGGAGACGGTCATAGTCCCAGAGGGATCCCCAGAGAAAGAATCATACTGTGAAACGTTAGCCACTTTAGGCGGATAACTATGGAGTTTGTAACAGCGATCTACAGTATGACCCAGAGTATTGCAATGAGTACATTTGGGGCGAGAGCGATTACGACCTCTCTGCCTGCTGTTGCCATCTCTCCGATGAGTCACTTGAGAGGCCAAGATGGCAGAATCAGTGGAAGCGGTAGAGTCCCTAAGGACGCTTGGAGGCGCAGATATGCAAATTAACTGCTCAAATATCGTATCCATGGTAGGAACCCCAGGATTGGCCAGAATTTGATTAGGAACAGAATCGAGTTCGGTAGGTAGGCCGGCTAGTGTAAGAACCATAAAGAATTTGCCACGATCTGCTTCTTGTTGCACAATATCAATTGAGAGAGGCATCATTTCATTAAACTCCTGCTGAAAAGTTTCAATTTGGCCTAAATACTCTTGCATATCATGATCCTGCTTTTTAATCATCTTCATACGAGAGACAACAGTATAGAGGCGATTAATGTCATTTGAATAGAGTCTCTTAGCCTTTTGCCAAACTTCATAACAAGTACGATACAGTCGGTATTGATTCACGATAGCACGGTCAATGGACTGCCAGAGGATATTGCATAAAAAAGCATCTATCTATTTCTATTGTGGACGGTCTTTTTCAGTGATATCAGTAACCCGTTTGAGCAAACGTTCTTCAAAACCCTGACTGACAAACCATAATTCTACCGAGGCAGACCATGACATATAATTTCTCGAGCCAGTTAATTTTTCTTAGCAGATAATGGATGTATTTATGAAATTGATGAGGGGTTTATTGGGTAACACGGTACTTTGAGCAGCCATTAGGAATAAACACAAGTAAAGGCCGAAGAAATACCAGAACAATGTGAATACCGGCAAGAAATGGCCCCAAAAAAAATAATCTGGAAATTTTGGCAGGGAGTTAAACCAAACCAAGGCTAAAATAGTGTGCGGAACAGTGAGACGAGCCGGACTGGAGTGTTTGGTGTTGATCGGAGTTGCCACGCGCCATCACGCACGGTGGTTGTAGTCGGCGCGTGGATCTAACGCGCGGAGCAGTGGTGGCGCGTGGGATGGAATTTTCTGCTGGTTTTTTCGGCGTGGCGTCGTCTAGGGATTCCGACCACCTTTGTATGTTTGGTGTGATGGAACGAAGAGTTATTGGATGTGTTATAGAAGAGAGGATGGGTGGTGGCTAGGGTTTAGGGGCGGCTTAGGTTATACACTGCTGGAATTGATACACAACAGGGATTTCTCACGAAAAATGGCTCTGATACCATGTGAGAGATGTGAGAATAGAATGATATGTTTTATTGAGGAGAGAACAACTCTTTATATACAAGAGAAAAGCTAGAAATTAGGGTTTCTTCCCTATACTACCAATTACCAATCTAACCCTTTAAGTATAACGTGACCTAAGCATACACATCATACATAATGTGATCTAAGCATACACATCATATACATTACATAAATATGAATCTCAACAGTTTATTTAATTGAATTCAATTAAGGTGGCCTTAGTGCTGTTTGTATGGCAGTCATGATCATATTACATCAAACTCATCAATACAAGTAACTAGGAGTCAATATCTAAAATATTTTACTGTTCTAAAAACTATAATGCATGAAAATCAATCTCTACACATTAGTATAGATTTTTTGTTTAAACAGATAAAATAGAAATGGTTTTAGAAAGCAAAAGAGAGAAGGGAAAAAAACTTGTTAAAATTTATGCCGACAAGTACAACCAACTAGAAGGGAAATTTACATATCCCCTAGCCTGAAGATGGGATCATATCCTAGCTCTAAGAAAATGAATTCTGTCACTAGTATGTCAGTTTCTAATTGATAAAGTTTAATTAGGTAAACAAGAATGAGTAACTAATAATTAAACATTTTCTAATAAACTAGGTAGCTGCCAAGTGAATACCAATTGCATGCTAAGGAATTTCAAGAAAAATAAATATTTAGTTATAATGAAGTTGGTCCTTAATATAGTATAATCAGGTTAAAAACTTTGGACTAAGTACACTATTTATATATTGCATGTATACAATCATTTAGGGGGCAGTTAAAATATTTCAAAAGTGTGTAGGCTGGCAAGAGTATTAATTTTATGTGCTGCCCAAATTGATTAATTATGTATACATTAATGTATTCAGGGGTGGAGCTAAAGGCAGTGGGGATGGGCAATTGCATCCATTTAATTTTGAAAATTTAATATTTCGTTGTAAAAATTTTCTTTTAAGGTAAAAAAAATATACATATATAAACTATTTTAAACAACCCCTCTCCTCCCTCCGGGAATTTAAGAAAAAAATAATTATGTAATTACATTTTTAAACAAATGTCTAGCCCCGCCCATAACTATTTGCTTACCAAAGTTTTTAAAAATGTTAGCTAGCTAGATTCTTAACTATTTGCACACAGATTCACTCAGCTTGTCTATAGTCCTGCCACAATTGGATCCATTGGTATGTCTATACCATATAAATTCATCTCAGGCAAAAGCACCCATTGCCACAATAAAATTCATACCAGAAGTTCAGGTACAACAAATCTGTCTCAAACATGGCAACAAAAGAAACAATTAACACAATAAGCAAATACAACATTATGAAGAGGGTACAAAAGCACACCAAGTTTTTCGTGGTTCAGCAAAATTTAGCAATGTTTTTTTTTTTAAAAAAAAATTCAACTATTGGGAAAGGAAGACCATACAAAAAAGGATTCAATACAAATAACTCACATACGCCCAACTGTCCTACATAAACTTAAAGAGCCGTCTTCATCTCAGGTAAATTGAAGTTTTACTTCTATGCCTGAACTCTCTCCCTGTCCATCTTAAGCTCTCATGCAATGTTTGTATGGCAAGCTCACCCTCTCTATCAGTAACTTTCAGCAATGCATTATTTAGAAAATGTGCATAGCTCGAATAAACAAACCTTGTTTTATGCTGCTTTAATTTCAATGTGTTTAGCGCAGTGTACAAACTTCAACGTATTGTGTGTCTCCTCTGAGTTACTTGAAGAAGGGGTAACCATGCAAATGAGCTGAAATGTCACAAATTATTGAAACTCCCATTCATAAGAAGAGTTCTAGAAACTTAACATTCCACAAGAAGCTTTAAGTCAATTGTCAATCACCAAATCATGTTTGATCGAAATTTGAATAAAGTAAATAAATATATATATACATATGTGGGGGCTTATAGATACTCATCCATGACCACTCAATGAAGACTGAAGAAGCCTTGCTAGTTAATTTGGAGTCCCTGTATGGTATATGAGAAGCTCTCCCATATGTTAATTTTGATATAACTATAACAGTCTTAAGTCAATATGCTTCACAAGTCCAATCCTTAGAATGAAGACTAAAATTGATTAGAGTGTGTATAAAATTAAATACCACAAGTCACCAGGGACTGCATAACAAATCAAAATCAAATAAACCATCAGTTGAGATAAATTAGCTTAGCGTCTAGTTAAGTTATGTTAAAAGAACAAAACATCTTATCATTTTTTACAATTTGGGCTAGTTTGAGCTAGATCATAGGTCCAAACCTCTATAATTCAACCTAGAACGGTTTTTATCACTTAACCCAACCTATAATTGGGTTTAAGCACATCCACCTTTCGTGTGCTTCCAATGCGAGTACACAAGTGAGATGTAGTGTGCGTTGGTTTCTAGGCATTGACGAGGGATATTTACTACAGAATGTCAGATGTAAATGGCAATGTATGACCAATACTACCTCCAATGCAAATCAATTCCATACATGCAACTGGAACATAGTATTTTACACTGCAAAATGTGTAATAGTAGAAGTTGACTTTTGTTGATAACATGGTTCTAATAGGCGAGCTACTCTAGATAGTTGCGTAATTCTAATTCCTGTATTTTTTATTGTTTTAAAATCCTTTTAAAACCAGGCTAAGGTTTGGGTTTCCAGTGTGGTTATTCTCACTCCAATCCAATACTCCAGGACTGAAAAATGCACCACAAATGTACATAAAGTGTCACAAAAAATGTATCAATAGTGTCCGTAAAAATCAAACTTAATTGCTAATAGACCTACCTTCTAAATGCAGACAAAAAAGCTGAAGATAAAGGGTCCATTTGTGCAAAACGAAGGACAACAGGCATATCCTGCCTCCCCCAACAAAAAAAAGAACCCCTTCCCCATCGAATACAAGAACAAGGGGATCAAAATAATAGATCGACCTGAGCCAACAACAAACCCGATATTCTTCAAACTTTCATAAACTCACATACTCCCAACTGTCCTACATAAGCTCAAATAACCAACTTCATCTCAGGTAAACTAAAGTACAACAACTTATATTAACCATTATGGATGCTCTTATCATCATGAATCACTTGTAGGGAGAGGGACCATTTCATAAACTTTATAAACACATAATTAATGAAAATAATAAAATTAACATTTATTTTAACTTTCATTATTGACAGTAAACTTAGGTCATTAGCAACACACATAATTAACCTCATACACTAGCAACACTTATACTTTAAAATGTATATATATGTGTGTTTCATTTTTTGATAATAAACTTGGGTTCTAAAACTAAAAATTGGGGCTCACAATGGGAAATAATAAGAGAGGGGTTAGAGGAGACAAGCTTGATGATAACTTTATTCAAATCAGACAAACGAGTTCGGGGAAAGAGCATAAATTTATACATAACCAAAGTTAAGGACTAATTTGGGGAAGAAGCTAGGATAAATTTTTGAAATTAGGGCAAAATACACAGCTTTTCAAAATTAGGGCAAAGCAAAAAAAGAGGGAAAAAAGATGTACCTTATAATAGCAGAGACGGTGGCGTGGTGGAGATGGAGCGATAGTGTGGTGGCATGGTGGAGATAGAGCGATGGCGTTCTGGAGATGGTGGATTGAGGTTGTGTTGGAGATGTTGGATCGGGGTTGTGTTGTGTCGGAGATGGTGGCGTGGTGTTGTGTTGGAGAGAGGTCCGAAAAGATGGAAGGAAAAGACAGAGCGGGTCGAGTCGAGATCGAAGAGGGAATGAAAATTTTGGGGGAGATAAAGGGAAAGTTTAATTTTATGGGATTTATCAATAAAGTTAGACAAGTAGGTTAGGTTTATTATATTAATATATTCACTCATGGTAACGGTTTTCTAGTCATTATTGGGTTTTTAATTTTCTTTG